>OY856412.1:1112639743-1113079743 GCA_963693085.1 Alisma plantago-aquatica
CCACAAATAATCAATATTCAAACGATTTCTCTAAGAGTTGTATTTTACCATTTTCGCAGCCGCCTCAGCAGTTACGGGCTTCTTTATTTCACCCTTCTTGTTTTGCCTCCCAGCTATCCAGATATCATGGCGAGGCATGGGTGTGGCAGACTCCTGAGTAGGAGCAGACTCTTGAGTAGTCGCAGACTCCGCCTGTAGTCTTTGGCGAATGCTTGCATAGCCTTTTGGACCCATAGTGTGGTCATGCACATTCAGTGCACACCTTGCTTTTTGTGCGTCACTGAGGGCCTAGTTAGTATGCACATTAATGATTTGGTTAGTAGCACTAAATGTTAATCTTGAATAGGTGAATACAATGTATATTAATTAAATTGGGAGTGACGCCTAATACCTTGAATTCTTCAGATTTTCTTGAAGCAACAAAATTGTCCCAATCTTCTTTGTCCAAGAAGTTCCATTGTTCAAGGGCTGACTTCTTCTTCTTATCACCCTCTTTTATGTATTCTCTGTTCAGATTTGTCCTATAATTCCTAAGCATCTTTCCAGCGCGTTGCATCACACTTTTACGATGCAACTTTTCATCCAATGCAAACAGATTCTATAAAATGGAAATGTTATTAACTAGTATCCAAAATAGAATTGCAAATAACAGAATTTGTAATCTACAAAATAGAATTGCAAATAATAATAACTCACGCATAAATCCTTCCATATCAAGTCTTTTTTCCCCTGAGGAACTTTATGCCAATTATCATACTTAACACCACAATGGCTCAGAGTGGTACACCCAAGATAGTTTACAAAATTATTGTGGTTCACTCCAATTGCATTTCCTCCATTATCAAACTCCACAACCAATTTGGATCCACTGCCACTTAGCGCTATTAACTTCTTCAATACAGTGATGCCCCTTTTCTTGTTAAGTGTTTGGTGCTGCGCATCAAGTTGCTCCACTGCTTCAGTGGGTACATGTGCATCATCAACCTAAAATTTGACAAAAATAAACGCACTGAATTAGCCCAATATAGAAATATAGGATATATGACATAACTAGAAGATAATGAATTTTATAGAAATACAGGATATGTTTTTAGAACTTACATTGGTATCCTCGCCATGCTCATCATGGACAGCATGCTCATCATGGACTTCATGCTCATCATGGACATCATGCTCATCATGGTCAGCCATCTGAAAATGTCATTAAAAAGGAAAACATTTAGCATTTGTATTAACTAGAAAAAGGCAAACATTTAGCATTTGTATTAACTAGAAAAAGGCAAACATTTAGCATTTGTATAAACATACATGTCTCTAAAATTGTGATCTTTTAACAATTAACAATCCTTCATTGTGATCTCTGCGCACATATAAGTCATCATTAGCTTCAATATTTTGTGGAGTTGGCAACCCAACTGAGAATGGACTGGAGTCATCATACTTATCATAGTACTCTTCTTCATCTGTAGGATCTTCAATGAACTGTCTTTTACCATGAAGAACAACCGACCATTTATCATTTGCAGGATCATCGATATAGAATATTTGTTTCGCCTGTGATGCCAATATGAATGGTTCACCCTTCTCGCCAATCTTTTCAAAGTTCACCAAAGTGAAACCCAATTCAACCACTATAACTCCTTTGGTGTTATCAACCCAATTACAATTAAAGAGCAGAATTTTGAAATCTATGTAGTCAAACTCCCAAATGTCTTCAATGACACCGTAATATGACATTTTAGCTTCACGAGGACTCTTATCCTTTGCACTTGCAAAGTACATAGTCGACGCTTGAAGAGTGACCCCACTATTTTGGACGACACTCTTATCATCTTGGCGCTTTGTGTAATATGTGAATCCATTAATGTCAACCCCTTCATAAGACATAACATTCGGTTTTGGTTTAAAGGCGAGGCATTTGACAATTTCTGTAATATCATTTGGTGTTTGAGATAGTTGATGTAAGACTTTATCTTCAAACCACTTAGTAAAAGTCTTATTATGCTCTCTAGCAAGCCACATTGAACTTGCTCGAGGATGTTGTCTCTCTATGAAATTGGTATGTTCCTCGATATAAACACTCACTTCGTCCATATTGTGTAAAATATACAAGTGAGCTTGTTCCAACTGCTCACGGCTGATTACTTTCACCCGTGATCCCAAAATTCCTTTGCCCTCCTCAATATTCTTGTCATTATTAGGAGTGTCATTACCACTGAGAAAGTCATTGCAAAAATCCATAACCTCTCTCGCCACATAACCTTCAATAATACTCCCTTCTGGCCGATAACGGTTTTGAACATCACCTTTAAAAATGCTCATGTATCGTTCAAAGGGATACATCCAATGCAAGAAAACTGGTCCCAACATTTTCACTTCCCTAGTCAAGTGGACAACAAGATGTACCATGATATCAAACAACGAAGGAGGGAAATACATCTCAAGATGACATAGGGTAACAACCACTTCTCTTTGCAAATTATCGAGAGTATCAGGGTCAATAAATTTGCTGCATAGACTGTTGAAAAAGAAACAAAGTCTGGTAATTGCAAACCTTACATGCTTCGGCAATATAGATTGAATTGCCACAGGCAATATTTGTTGCATTAGAGTGTGACAATCATGAGATTTAAGACCTATCAACTTTAGATCTTTCATTGATACCAATCTACGAATGTTGGATGAGTAACCATGTGGCACCTTAACATTTACCAAGCATTCACAAAAAAGTTTTCTTCTCCTTTCTAGACAATGTGTAACAAGCGGGAGGTAAGTATGTTCTTTTATTACCCATTTCATGTAATTCTGTTAATTCTGACCTTATTCCCATTTCACGTAGGTCCAGTCTGGATTTTATCCCATATTTAGTCTTACCTGGTATATTTAACAGAGTACCAATGATGCTATCACAGACATTTTTCTCAACGTGCATTACATCGATACAATTCCTGACTGTCAAAGAACTCCAATAAGGAAGATCCCAAAATATTGACTTCCTCTTGACTGAAGAATTGTCACTCCATGTGGCCATACTACATTGTGATTTCTTACCAAATTCATTGACAATGTCTTTTACTCTTTCATAAACAACAACCCCTGGTATAGGTTTAGCTGCACTCCGTTCATCATTCCATCAATTGAATGCTTTGCGCTTCCTACGATACGGATGGAATTTTGAAAGAAACCTTCGATGACCAAGATATACAGTCTTGCCGCCATGTTTTAGTCTTATTGAATCAGTTTTTTCTTCACATATAGGACACGCTTTAGCTCCTTTGACACTATATCCAGACAAATTCCCATATGCTGGAAAGTCATTAAGGTTGCGTTTGGGTGGACCATTTGTGATTACCGCTGTAATTAACAACTGATGGGATTTTGATTACTTCTGTATAAAATACTGCAATTTCTAATTATCGTGTTTGGATAACTGTAGATTTATAAATACAGTAATTGCAAATGCTACATTTTTAATCACATTGTTTGGCTGAAATATATTTCGAATGCAGCATTTGTCCTAATCCCATCATTTATATAATTAAATCATATCAAAGTATATATATAGATTATTGTTTAATGGACATAGCATAAGCCCATTAGACACGAAACAAGCCTGTTCAAAATAAACCATAATATATAGATGTTTCCTTGCTTAATTGATCATAAATAAGTGACATTGACATATTTGAGCGTATTTAACATAAACCACAATTACACATCTCAACATATTATCAAACGTCTCGACATAGTCAAACATCACAACAATACCAAAACAAATCCATGAAAGCACACTCCAAAACCCATTGTCAACATCATTCCAACACATTGTCTCAAAAGTTAACATAAACTACATCAATAATATAATGTTTCATATGTTCATGAAGACACATAACACAATGTTACAAGTGGTGTGTTCTTCCTCCTTTGCCTAACCAAGATCAGTTCCAAAATCAGTTTCTCACAGCAACTTCACCCATCAACCTCCATAACCTGCAACCACCACCTACAATATATGAGAAAGAAACCAACTAAGATTTGTATGCAGCAATGACAACAAGCCTCTGTTTCTCCTTCTGCCCTTCCAGATCAAACTCATCCTCATCATCATCATCCGACCCATCATCCCTAACAACCGACACATACTCCTCCTTGTCCCTGTCCTGCACCTTTCCAGCCATCACCAGGTACATTCCCGCACACCCCGCCGCCACAACGACAAGCATCCAACTGAATTGGATGTTGACGAGCGCCTTGGCCCTATGCAGGGCCTCATATCCATCACAACTGAATTGGATGTAGACTCCAGCAGCCACAACGCCGACACTGCCTTGGGCTCCTCGACGTTGGCAGCACCCCAGAACCGGCAAACGAAGATCCACGCACTGCTTCATGGAGGCCCATTGATCGCCTTGTGCGGAGATGGCTGATGTCACACATCTCGACAGTGCCTCACAAAGGTTGGTGGCCTCGACACTGCTGCAGCTGTGTGGTCTTCACTCCACACTGAATCACCAATATAATATACCCACGTTCAGCTCCCGTGGCCACGGCACCAGGCATCCCGATCCCACTATGGTGCACCACCATACACTGCCTTCAGCTCACGAGGACGCGGATTTGCCCAGCACAACAACTCCAACCAACTGGAAGCATCGGCGTCGGTCGCCCAACTGAATTGGATGTAGACTCCATTGACGAGGCGAAACAGGAGGAGCGCAAAGCTGATGAAGCATCTTCTGAACCCGCTACTCATGACAGGGGAGCTGCCTTGCCGTCGTCGACGGAGCTGGTAGTAAAGGGGAGGAGCAGAAGAGGGAGGAAATCGGGCGAAATCGAGAAGCGAGGACGAAATCGAGAAGCGATGGTGAAATCGATCTAGGGCTGGAAGAAAAAGGGGGTGAAATCAGGCGAAATGGGAGAAGACGAGGAAGTCGGAGAAGGAAAAAAAGGTAGAGAACTAACCTGCTCCGCGAGGAAGAGCGAGATGCGCCGAACACTCGAACAGCAGTCGGATCGCGAGTCCCAGCAAGCCCAGCGAACACCGTAGCACCGCGAGCAGCCACCGGAGGACTTCAATCAGAAGCGATGTGAGCCCAAAACCCCGATCTCTTCAACCGTGAGCACGAGCATCAGGAGCTTCGTCAGGGATGGAGGAGATGGTGGGAAATGGAGACAGCGGGGAGGAGGAGATGGGGAGTTAAAACCCTAGCGGGCAGAGAGAGGACTGGGCGCAGGAAGAAGGATCAGCCTAGATCCGGAGAGGAGACGGCCGAGAAGGAGAGGCGGAAGGGCAGCAATGATGCGGAGAAGGAGAGGAGACGATCGGGGAGAGGGATGGGAGAGTCGGGGAGTCGGCGGAGAGTCAGGGGGGATCGGGGGGAGTCGGGGCGGAACCCTCGCTTCGGTGATTGGAAATCTCGCGAGAACAGGCGTCTTTTAGGAAGTCCACAGATTGTGAGTCGGGCGGAATACCGCATTTCAACCGTCGATTTTGATAAATCACGTATAGGTAAACCAAACGGTGTAGTTACCAATGCAGTAGTTCAAATACCGAATTGAACTACAATACCTCCTCCAATTACTGCACCCAAACGCAACCTAATAGTAAAAAACAACATAGCATGCAAACGAAATGTCTCTCTTGCTGAAGCATCATAGGTCATCACACCTTCAGCCCAAAGTTTCTTTAAGTCATCAATCAAAGGTTCAAGATAAACATCGATATCATTTCCGGGTTGTTTAGGGCCCGATATCAACAACGACAACATAATGTACTTATTTTTCATACACATCTAGGGAGGAAGATTGTATATAACAAGCATGACTGGCCAAGTGCTATGTTGGATGCTCAATGTCCCGTACGGATTCATCCCATCTGTACAAAGCCCAAGTCTTAGATTCCTATCTTCTTCACCAAATTTGGGGTACAATAGATCAATCTTCTTCCACTGTGGGGAATCAGACGCATGTCGTAGGATCCCATCATTATTTTTCTTAACATCTGCATGCCACCTCAAATTATTCGCATCTTTCAGATTTGCAAACAAGCGTTGAAACCGTGATATTATAGGTAGATACCACAACACCTTGGCAGGAGAACCAGTTTTGGACTCCCCCGAAGTCGTCAATTTATATCGTGACGCACCACATTTTGGACAATCTTTCAAATCTACATAGTCCTTTTGAAATAAATACACAATCATTCGGGCATGTGTGTATCTTATTGGCCTCCATTCCCATTGGGCACAATATTTTCTTTACCTGGTATGTTGAGATTGGCAGCTCATTTCCTTCAGGAAGCATTTCTTTCAACAAAGTCAACAATGAAGTGAAGCTTTTGTCGCTCCATCTATTGTTAGCTTTCAACTTATACAATCTCAACACAGCGCTATGCTTCATAAACTTAGCACATCCTGTGTATAATGGTATCTCAACATCATGCACAATGTTTCTAAAGATAGGAGGTGGATCAGTGTGCTCTACCCTACAACTATCCAACATCGCATCAATGATGTCTGCTGGAACTGGTTCGTTCACATTTACGTCATCGGAGGCAATTTCTTCTTCCACCCAAGCACTGCTATCGACATCTACTGGTTTCGATTTTGAAATCTCTCCATGCCAGTGCCATTCTGTATAGCCTTGTACAATCCCGTTGCACATGACATGACTTTTGATTTCCTCACCAGTGTTGACTTTCAAGTTGTTACCGCAATGCCTACATGGACAGTAGAACCTATCTGTAGGTTTTTTCCTATGTTCCTCGGAAAATCTAATAAACTGATCAAGACCAGATATAAACTCTGGGGTGCAACGATTACGAATGGACATCCATGATCTATCCATTCTATGATCAAAGAGAAAACAAGTATATATTAGGTAACAAGTATATATTAGGAAAATATTAGGGTATACACTTACATCCTAAGTGTATAATGTGATGTCATTCTTATATATAATAAATGTGTACCACCTATCCAATCCTTGAACACCTAATCTCACTAGTAAGTGTATAATGTGTATTGGGATTTCAAGAAAATTTCGACAACATTTCCCCGTTGTTCTCTAAGTACATATGTACTTAGAGAAGAAACGAGGAAATGCTACCGAAATTTTCTCGAAAACCCAATACACATTATACACTTACATCCTAAGTGAGATTAGGTGTTCAAGAACAGTCCAAAACTGGGGACTATCCAAGATTTACTCCTAATGAGTCAATCTTGGACGGGTTTCTAGGCCAACAAACACATTTGATGTCATTGTTATATATAATAAATGTGTACCATCTATCCCATCCTTAAACACCTAATCTCACTAGTAAGTGTATAATGTGTATTGGGTTTTCAAGAAAATTTCGGCAGCATTTCCCCGTTGTTCTCTAAGTACATATATACCTAGAGAACAAACGGGGAAATGCTACCGAAATTTTCTCGAAAACCCAATACACATTATACACTTACATCCTAAGTGAGATTAGGTGTTCAAGAACAGTCCCAAACCGGGGACTATCCAAGATTTACTCCTAATGAGTGAATCTTGGACGGGTTTCTAGGCCAACAAACACAATAATAGATATCTACAACGAAGCCGGACTCCATACAAACAGTATATAATTTAGTGATTGTTCATTCTAATTTATACCAATGTACAAGTAATATAAAGAACAATGACTGTTCACTTTCTAGGATCATACAAATAGTATAATAATCACTAGGATCATACAAGTAGCAATGTTGATTAAGTCTATGTGATTAAAGATCAAGTTGTGTAATAAAATAGGATTTACCTCTGTTTGGGCGAGATAGAGGGTAGGCGAGTAGGCAGGCAAGCAGGCAGGTGAGCAGGCAAAAGTCAGGGAGACGGCGGGAAGCAACAGATGATCAATTAATTCCTGAAACAATACATAAATAAATACAAATCAGTACATAAATAAACACAAATCAGTAAATAACTTAATTAAAAAAAAATACACAGCAGCATTGTGCCTTGGCGTAGCCCAAGCATCCCAGAGGCCTAACTTGGCTGGGCGCCTGGGCAAACCCTAGGTGAACGCATGGCCGCCTAGGTGCTTGGGTGCCGCCTGGGTAGGTCGGTAGGTACCTGCTTCAATACAAGGTTGGAGGCAAGGAAGAAGACGGCGGCGCAGGGCAGGCGCGGCGAGCTCCAGGAAGAAGACAGCGGTGGCGGCTGGAGCCAAGGAAGAAGACAACTGGCGGCGGCGCCCAGGAAGGGAGGAAGCGGCGGTGGCACAAGGAGCAGGGAGGAAGGAGAGGGCGGCGGCGGCGGCAACACAGAGCAGCAACACGGATCGTCGGCGGCGAGCGAGAAGCAGCAGGCGGCGATTTTGGGAGAGCGGCGACGAGCTAGCACATAGAATCGATGAAATAGGAAGAAAGGGGGAAGAGTCGGGTGATCGGGCCTCTATTAAGTTGGGCAACGACGTCGGTTATATAAGATAAATGACGCCTATTATCTTCAACGTCGGTTGATAGTAAAAAACCGACCCCAAATTAGTTGGTGGGAACTATTATCAGTGTCGGTTATCCAAGGATAACCGACACCTAAAGTGGAACTTTTCGCGCAAAATTTCATTTTAAATAGGTGTCGGTGAATAGTTAAAAAACCGACGCTGTATGTGGCCCAAATTTTTTTCGCTCAAAAATTGGATTTTGTGGGCTTTTTAGGCGTTCGTTGGTAATAGTAAGTTGACGCTGAATACAAAGCGGTACCCGTGTCTGGCTGGTCTTCGAATATAGACGTTGGTTTGCCTAAATAACCGACGCCTGGTATTATAGGCATCGGTTTTCCTTAATAACCGACGCCCAGAAAAGTGACACTGAACGCTATTTCTGTAGTAGTGACATGTGCCACATAGGGGGTATTCGTGGCCTAAAGTTTTGTTGTCCTAGAGTTGCATCAGTTAGTTTCTTAAGTTCCTCAATGCATCAGTCAGTTCAACTCTCCCCATCAACCTCGAGTATTATTTTCCTAGAGTTGCATAAGTTGGTTTGTTCATTGCCTTAGTTTCTTCACCTATTTAAAATCTCCATTTAACAAAGAGATCATTTTTAAGAAGTTTTTTGAGGACTAAATTTCATTTGTTGCTCAATCATTGGTGAGATCCATTGACGGTCACTATCAAGCATCACGTCCATCATTTCCCTATTAATCACTCCCTCCTGGTCATCATCCATCAACCTTGTGATCCTATGGGGAAGCAAAAACCGGTGCGATCTTACACAACCACCACACTCCACCTTCTTCCTATCATGGCACCAAAACTAATTTCCTAGAAACCAATGACATAATAATTGACATCCTATAAACTGATGAGGTGCATGTTTATTGACAATGCAGGCCAAAACAGGTGGAGGGCATCAAAACATGTATCAATGGTTGTTTTCGAGTTCTCCCATTGACCAATAAACCCCACACTCCATTGACTAGACTCCTCAAGTGAGGATCTAACAATGTTGATGAGGTACCTAGACCAATGAGGATCCTAAATACGTAAATCCATGAACCTTACCATGACACACATAACCAATGCTATGATTTTTCTCTATACTATAAATAAAGCACCCAAGCTACCAAGCTGAGGGGTTTGAATTTGGGCCTCTTACTAGAGAGGGTTCTCAATTGTTGGCTCCTAGACTCTCATTGATGAGGTCCAAGATGCAATAGAGAGAGTAGATTCTACCTACCGCAAATTGTTGACCTGCAACTCCTCCACTTGACCTCTAAGGATCACATCTCACCCTATTCAACCTTCCCTTGGAGGTCGCCAAGCTACATCATACTCCCTTTTACCATTCCATTTGTAGATTGACCACCACCACTGAGCTAGCTGTTGTTTTGAATGAACTCGAGGAATAAGGAGACAAAGAAGGTAGATTATCAGGGAAGAATACATAAAGAACATATCCATCTATTCTAGAGTCTAGGGATTGAGCAACATCTCTCCCCTATGGGATATTCTCTTCTTCTTCTTCACTTTGTCTACTATTCTTCCTTGTTTTAGTATAAACTATGCTTTTTCATCTTTATTCGGTGTTGATGGTACTTGTACAAGGTTATTTGAGCTACTTCTATGCTATGTATCCTTTCTTGGGTTTTTGTACATACTTTGAGTCCATGTTAGTAACTTATGTCTATATTAGCATCCCATTCTCTATCCTTCTATTCTGGTTATAATAGCTTCGTTGGTTGATCTCTTCTTAATATGAGATACTATTTTGGTAAAGATCATAAGACTAATAATTGATGCGAGTAGAGAAGTTAGATTGATTTTGAGCCATGAGAGGATGCTTGGCTGAGATAAATCTATTATATGTTTCCCTAGTAGATCACTACTTCTCTTAATACTCCAATATGTCTTGGACTGGAGAGGTAATCTAAGATTGTTTGGAGTATTCATCCATGATCATTGAGACGGGTACTGGTGGGTTGATGACGCATAGTCACATTGTACAAGAGCACATAGGAGAACTTCAAAGGAGTAGTTGCAACATAATATATCATGTTTTCATGTTATTTGCTAGCTGGGATATTAGAGGGTCGTTTACACTTGAGTATGGGGCACAATCTGATGTGTGGTTACATATCTTGGAGCTCATTCTCTCATTCACTAAGATTGATGGAATCTATTTTCATTATTTTGTTTTGTTTTGTTTTCTCACCTAGTTTAGTATTTTACATACTTTTGTACCTATCTGATTTGTCTAACTAAGTTAGAATGATGCTTTAGGCTGCCAAACAACCACGTCCCATTGTTGACCCTAGTTGCTACACCGATCACGAACTCTTACGACTATTATTTGAGTATTGATTTAGAAATAATATAAAACTTGATACATGTAGGATCATCTATTTGATCTAACAATTGTATGCATATATTGTAGTATTATTACTAAGTGGATACCATCCATTCTCAGGTACAAAAAAAAATAATAATGATATGCTTCCACACACACTTAGACTTGAAGATTCATTTATGTGTGTTTAGGAGTAAATATCAACATTATGTATTCCATATCATATTTCCATTCAACTATACCATAGTTTAGTAACCCATCATGGAATTCACTAGCAAACTAAGAAATATAAAGCTGTGATCGACCAAGTTTTAATTAAGTTAAGAATTGTTTTCACAATATTTTGCAATATTTTAAAGTAGAAAAGAAACAGATACCGGTATAATGGTTTGAAATGGTAATTTCATTATAAAACAAAGTATTCATAATCATTTCACTATAATATCTACTTCAATACTTTTTAAATGTCTTGTTCTACATGCTATGCGAGACATGAAAAGTATAATTATCATGTTGGTATATCACAATATAAATATGGTGCATGATAAATGGTGAAGGATATTGACCCATTCAGCTCACAACAAGTCAATCTAGTTGTGGACAAGTAGGTCTCACTTGTAAGAGAATGTGCCAACAATTTTCTTTGACTTTAAATAAACCAACTTTAGTCAATTTGAATGAAGAATTTGGATGCATTCTTAGCAAGTCGACTGACTTTTGGTCCAAATCGGACCACAATTTGCTTAAACATAAAAAAACTAAACTCATGTAAGACATAATCTAATATCTCTATTGCATCTCCAGGATTTCTAGTAACCCTAACATAGATCTAAACATGCATGGAATCTGCCATAGTAATATTATCATATCAAACTAAATCCATTACTATACCATTCAAGATATCCCAAAACCAAAATTTTAAAAGTTGATCGGGTTCGTCCATAAACCCTAACTAATCATGTGACTAAACACAAACAATAATAAGTTATTAAAATATATGAAAAATAATGACAAGAATTAAACATCAATTCCATATAAAGACATAGGTAAAATCTAGGATTACCTAGCTAAACACATAATAAATTCTCACATGTATTAGTAATTTAAAGGAGATATAGGAGTGTAAAGTGTCAAAAATTGCATAAGTTGGATAAATATAATATGTCATATTAAAAGAAATGAGGATTTTACAACACACATCTTCAATAAATAAAAAATGTAGTTGTGACTCTATTTGGGATAGATTGTGCATTGAATGACCAAGAATCCAAACTTCGTTAGCACACTCATGCACACACACACACATTTTGGTTTTGACACAAATATACTCAATAGATGAAGCTTCCACATTTGACATTTTTGGTTGGGCTATGCTTCATCTTCAAGTGATCCAAATTGGTACTTTTGGTTGGGCTATACTTGAACTTCATGTGTGACAACAAAACATAGAAAAAGGGTAGGTAAAGTTTTGAAATAATTTAGGTAAACACACTACTACAGAAACATCATTCAGTGTCACTTATCTGGGCATCGGTTATTAAGATAATCCGACGCCTATATTAGTCAACGCCGGATATTTAGGGAAACTGATGTCTATCTTCGAAGACCAGCCAGACACAGGTATCGCTTTCTATTCAGCATCGGCTGGATATAACAAACCGACGCCTAAAATTGCCCGCGAAATCCAAATTTTGAGCGAAAAAAATTTGCGTCACATACAGCGTCGGTGTTTTCAGTAATCACTGACGCCTATACTAGAAGGATATTTCCGTGAAAAGTTCCGCTTTCGGTGTCGATCAATCCTTTGATAATCAATGCTGATAATATTTCCCACCAAATAAGATTGTCTAATTTGGACGTCGCTTTTTTCCTATCAACGGATGCTTATCTGAATCGGCGTCTATTAGCTACAGAACGACTGCCACTATTTGCTAAGGCATCGATTTTTTGTAATGATCGACATCGATTATTTACTAATTAGCACCCCACGAAGCAGACTCTTCTCCTTTCTCTGTTTCATTGCAATCTAGCATCGATCCATTTTAGGTCTGGCGATTCCAGTGAGCAAGCACCCGCCGCCACCGCTGCTCCTTCCCCTTGCTTGGCGATTCCGGTGAGCAAGCACCTGCCACCGCTGTCGCTCCTTCCCCCTATTTGCTTTGGTGATTCTGGTGCCGACACTGTCTCCTAGTCGTCCCCGACATGCCTCCTGGTCGCCCGGCCGCTCGCCGTCGCCGACACTCTGCTCTCTCCTCGACGACGCTCTGCTCCTAGTCGCCTGCTCACCTGGTACCCTTCTTCTTCCTCTTCCTGCTTAGACAATAGGGTTTCTCTGGCTTGCTCCTTGCTCCTGCGCCTGGCCCCCTACCCCTCTTCCTAGTTTTTCCTGCTCTTCTCATTTTTAATTGAGTTGTACATGTATCAAAATCGTTCCTACTTCATATAAGCTCTGTATGAATGTACTGCTGCACCCATTTACATCTTTATGTATGAACTGCTTTATGTATGAACTGCTGCACCTAGATTACATATTTATCATTTGCACATACATTGATGCTCTACTATGAACTCAACCACTAATATTTACTGATGCATTATACTTGTACCTATACATACATTCATACCTTAGTTTTTCTTATATTGTTATGCGTTCAACTAATGTATTATCTATGTAGATGTACTTTGTAGTTTGCAATACATATAACGCTATAATATACATATCATGTACTTCCTAATACTGTTATGCGTTCAACTAATGTATTATCTATGCATATTCTATACTATGTTTCAGGAATTAATTGATCATCTACTCCTGCCCGTCGTCTCCCTGCCCGTTGCCTACTCACCTGCTTGCCTGCCTACTCATCTACCCTCTATCTCGCCCTCTCTCCCTATTGATGCTCAAATAGAGGTAATTGATCTAGCTTGCTTACATTCCTTGTAATGCCATCTTTTATGTGCTATGACCCACTAGTCACCTTTAGAGTATTAAAATGATGCAACTTGTGCACTTGTTAAATTTGAATTTATAAATCCTATGAACTGATATCACCCCATAAAATCAGTAGTCACTATTATGTCTTGTACACTCTAGAATCAAGATCTAATACTC
Organism: Alisma plantago-aquatica; assembly: GCA_963693085.1. Taxonomy (NCBI): domain Eukaryota; kingdom Viridiplantae; phylum Streptophyta; class Magnoliopsida; order Alismatales; family Alismataceae; genus Alisma; species Alisma plantago-aquatica. The sequence continues at coordinate 1,112,653,673 of OY856412.1, forward strand.
TTATGCCCATTCTAGTGGATTATTATGACCTATGATGACCTAACATGAAACCATACTCTTAATGATACGATTTTGTTGGCCTAGAAACCCGTCTAAGATTTACTCATTAGGAGTAAATCTTGGATAGTCCCCAGTTTGGGATTGTTCTTGAACACCTAATCTCACTTAGGATGTAAGTGTATAATGTGTATTGGGTTTTCGAGAAAATTTCGGCAGCATTTCCCCGTTTGCTCTCTAAGTACATATGTACTTAGAGAACAATGGGAAAATGTTGTCAAAATTTTATCGAAAACCCAACACACATTATACACTTACTAGTTAGATTAGGTATTCAAGGATGGGATAGGTGGTACACATTTATTATATCTAAGAATGACATCACATGTATTTGTTAACCGTAGACCCTAATCTTGTCCTAATATATACTTATTTTCTCTTTGATCATAGAATGGATAGATCATGGATGTCCATTCGCAATCGTTGCGCCCCAGAGTTTATATCTGGTCTTGATCAGTTATTAGATTTGCCGAGGAACATAGGAAAGAACCTGGAGATAGGTTGTACTGTCCATGTAGGCATTGCGGTAACAACTTGAAAGTCAGCACTGGTGACGAAATTAAAAGTCATGTCATGTGCAACGGGATTGTACAAGGCTATACAGAATGGAACTAGCATGGAGAGATTTCAAACTTGAAATCAGTGGATGTCGATAACAGTGCTTGGGTGGAAGAACAAATTGCCTCCGATGACGTAGATGTGAACGAACCAGTTCCAGTAGACATCGTTGATGCGATGCTAGATAGTTGTAGGGTAGAACACACCGATCCACCTCTTATCTTTACAAACATGGTGCATGATGCTCAGATACCGTTATACACAGGTTGTGCTAAGTTTATGAAGCTTAGCGTTGTGTTGAGATTGTATAAGTTGAAAGCTAACAATAGATGGAGTGACAAAAGCTTCACTTCATTCTTGACTTTGTTGAAAGAAATGCTTCCTGAAGGAAACGAGCTGTCAATCTCAACATACCGAGTAAAGAAATTGTTGTTCCCAATGGGAATGGAGGCCAAGAAGATACATGCATGCCTGAATGATTGTGTATTATTTCAAAAGGACTATGTAGATTTGAATGATTGTCCAAAATGTGGTGTGTCACGGTATAAATTGACGACTTTGGGGGAGTCCAAAACTGGTTCTACTGCCAAGGTGATGTGGTATCTACCTATAATATCACGGTTTCAATGCTTGTTTGCAAATCCGAAAGATGTGAAGAATTTGAGGTGGCATGAAGATGTTAAGAAAAATAATGATGGGATCCTACGAAATGCGTCTGATTCCCCATAGTGGAAGAAGATTGATCTATTATACCCCAAATTTGGTGAAGAAGATAGGAATCTAAGACTTTGGCTTTTTATTGAAGGGATGAATCTGTACGGGACATTGAGCAGCCAACATAGCACTTGGCCAGTCATGCTTGTTATATATAATCTTCCTCCCTGGCTGTGTATGAAAAATAAGTACGTTATGTTGTCGTTGTTGATATCGGGCCCTAAACAACTCGGAAATGATATCGATGTTTATCTTGAACCTCGGATTGATGACTTAAAGAAACTTTGGACTAAAGGTGTGATGACCTATGATGTTTCAAGAAGAGAGACATTTCGTTTGCACGCTATGTTGTTTTTCACTATTAATGACTTTCTAGCATACGGGAATTTGTCTGGATATAGTGTCAAAGGAGATAAAGCGTGTCCTATATGTGAAGAAAACACTGATTCAATAAGATTGAAACATGGAGGCAAGACTATATATCTTGGTCATCGAGGGTTTCTTTCAAAATTCCATCTGTATCGTAGGAAGCGCAAAGCATTCAATGGATGGAATGATGAATGGAGTGCACCTAAACCTATACCAGGGGATGTTGTTTATGAAAGAGTAAAAGACATTGTCAATGAATTTGGTAAGAAATCACAATGTAGTATGGCCACACGGAGTGACAATTCTTCATTCAAGAAGAAGTCAATATTTTGAGATCTTCCTTATTGGAGTTCTTTGATAGTTAGACATTGTATCGATGTAATGCACGTTGAGAAAAATGTCTGTGATAGCATCATTGGTAATCTGTTAAATATACAATGTAAGACTAAAGATGGGATAAAATCCAGACTGGACCTACGTGGAATGGAAATAAGGTCAGAATTAACAGAATTACGTGAAATGGGTAATAAAAGAACATACGTACCTCCCGCGTGTTACACGTTGTCTAGAAAGGAGAAGAAAGCTTTTTGTGAATGCTTGGTAAATGTTAAGGTGCCACAGGGTTACTCATCTAACATCCGCAGATTGGTATCAATGAAAGATCTGAAGTTGATAGGTCTTAAATCTCATGATTGTCACACTCTAATGCAATAAATATTACCCGTGGCAATTCGATCTATATTGCCGAAGCATGTAAGATTTGCAATCACAAGACTTTGTTTCTTTTTCAACAGTCTATGCAGCAAAGTTATTGACCCTGATACTCTTGATAATTTGCAAAGAGAAGTGGTTGTTAACCTATGTCAGCTTGAGATGTATTTCCCTCCTTCGTTCTCTGATATCATGGTACATCTTGTTGTCCACTTGACTAGGGAAGTGAAAATTTTGGGACCAATTTTCTTGCATTGGATGTATCCCTTTGAACGATACATGAGTGTTTTTAAAGGTGATGTTCGAAACTGTTATAGGCCTGAAGGGAGTATTATTGAAGGTTATGTGGCGATAGAGGTTATGGATTTTTGCAATGACTTTTTGAGTGGTAATAACACTCCTGTTAATGACAAGAATATTGAGGAGGGCAAAGGAATTTTGGGAACATGGGTGAAAGTAATCAGCCATGAGCAGTTGGAACAAGGTCACTTGTATATTTTACACAACATGGACGAAGTGAGTGTTTATATCCAGGAACATACCAATTTCATCAAGAGAAAATATTCTCAAGCAAATTCAATGTGGCTTGCTAGAGAGCATAACCAGACTTTTACTAAGTGGTTTGAAGATAAAGTCTTAAATCAACTATCTCAAACACTAAATGATATTACAAAAACTATCAAATGCCTCGCCTTTAAACCAAAACCAAATATTATGTCTTATGAAGGGTTTGAAATTAATGGGTTCACATATTACACAAAGAGCTAAGATGATAAGAGTGTCGTCCAAAATAGTGGGGTCACTCTTCAAGCGTCGACTATGTATTTTGCAAGTGCAAAGGATAAGAGTCCACGTGAAGCTAAAATGTCATATTACGGTGTCATTGAAGGCATATGAGAATTTGACTACATAGATTTTAGAATTCCACTATTTAAATGTAATTGGGTTGATAACACCAAAGGAGTTATAGTGGATGAATTGGGTTTCACTTTAGTGAACTTTGCAAATATTGGCGAGAAGGGTGAACCATTCATATTGGCATCACAGGCAAAACAAATATTCTATATCGATGATCCTGTAAATGATAAATGGTCGGTTGTTCTTCATGGTAAAAGACAATTCATTGAAGATCCTATAGATGAAGAAGAGTACTATGATAAATATGATGGCTCCAGTCCATTCTCAGTTGGGTTGCCAACTCCACAAAATATTGAAGCCAATGATGACTTATATGTGCGCGGAGATCACAATGAAGGATTGTTAATTGATAAAAGATCACAATTTTAGAGGCATGCATGTTTATATTTTTTTATTGAAGCTAAATGTTTGCTTTTTTAATATCAATGTCATTTTTTTATTTGATGTTTCATTATCTTCTAGTTAATACAAATGCTAAACGTTGTGGGAGGGTGGACCAATCTCACCCGAGATTACATACACGATGCTGAGAATAGGTTCTTGATTGATTCCAATTCTAAACATTGATCAGTATTTCACTAACTCTACACTAATAATTTTTGTTTATATTCTCTTTGAGAAATAAATATAGGAAAAAGGAAGCCACACAACAATGGAACTACTTGGACCCCAAAGACTGGGAGGAGTTTGTTATCCAAAGAAAAACAGATGAATTCAAGGTATTAAGTGCCACTCCCAATTTAATTAATATACGTTTTTATGTATTCATCTATTCAAGATTAACCTTTATTGTTACAAACCAAATCAATGTGCTAACTAACTAGGTTATCAGCGATGCTCAACGACAACTACATGTTACGGCCACACAATGGGTCCAAGAGGATATGCAAGTGTTCGCCAAAGACTACATGCTATGCAGGACGGCCATGACATAGCTATATAGGATATGTAGGCGTTCGCCAAAGGTTATATAGATATATAGGAAGCAAGCCATGAAATAACAAAAGAAGCCACAATGAAGAGAAGCAGGATACAAATACAATACATAAAGTGCAGCACGCACAAGTGCTTCAGATTCATATAACAACATGACAAACTAACTCATATATAGTGCATAACAACAACAACGCTGAATTTACATACAATACTAGCTTAGTACATATATAGTGGGACTAAAGTGACAATCCCACTTGCTAAAATAGGTTACCGACAACTGGGAGGTCGTGATTCAGCAACCGTATGCATTAGCAGGAGGACAAACAGATTTCACCATTTGTGGTGAAATCTGTTTGTCCTCTTGCTAATGCATACGGTTGTTGAATCACGACCTCTCAGTTGTCGGTAACATGTTTTAGCAGGTGGGATCGTCACCTTAGTCCCACTATATATGTACTAAGCTAGTGTTGTATGTAAATTCGGCGTTGCTGTTGTTATGCACTATATATGTGTTAGTCTGTCATGTTGTTATATGAATCTGAAGCACTTGTGCGTGGTGCACTTTATGTATTTTGTAAATGAATATAGATGTATTTTGTTATATGAATCTGAATGTTTATACATATCTGAATGTTTATAGATGTATTTGAATGTTTCTACATGTGTGAATGTGAGAATTGAAATGATGTATGAATGTATCAATGTATCTACTTGTGTGAAAAGTATATTTTTTTTATTTTGCAGGTTTGTGGCATGTTTGTAGGATGATATCAATGAATGTCGTAAACCTGCAGTTCAGAAAACTGAACTGCAGGTTCTCATCCTGCTGACCAGCCACAGCAGGCCTGCAAACTAATAAGAAAAAAAAATTAAATCATAGGCGTCGGTTATTTATAGAACACCGTCATCAAAGGCCTACAACGTCGGTTATTGGATAATAACCGCCACATAATATGACAAACAACTCGACCGTGCAGGAAAGCACGGCCGTGGTGGAAATGGCGTCGCTTATTCGTATAAAACCGACGCCTATAGTACTAAACACGGCCGTACAGGGAAGGACGACCGTGGCGTTTGGGAATATGACGTCCGTGTTTTAGGTGAAAATCAATGCAGATAGTGTCCTAGATGACGCCCTTTTTTGTGGCGCGAACCCTATAGGCGTCGACCAACTATATATACCCGACGCCTATAGGTTATATAGGCGTCGGTTATAAAACCGACGTCGAAGTGTTCGGCCTTTAGCGGCGTCCACATAGGCGTCGCTTGAAAACCGTCGCTAAAAGGGGTTAAACAACCGACGCCAAAGGCACTAGGTATATTTTTGTTGGTATGTTATGGAAAAACAGTGTCTCCGAAAATTCATATAATCATTCAAGGAAGGTATCCTGCAACTGTGATTAAATGATTTTGTAAGACAGCTAACACATGTAATATAAAAGTAATCACAACTACTGGATCTTAAATTATGTATTGTGCTTGAGAAATCTAACGCAGAGTTAGTTTTTCCTTGTATGCAATTTTTTTATTTATTTCTAAGATAAGCAGGACATTTAAGGTGAATTGTGAAGTTTCGTGATTTAATCAGTCATATATAGCAAGGGTCAAGTTCCTATCTGAGCATCTTATTTTGACGACTCTCTCTAGCCATGCAAGGCCTGGCTACGTTTCCATTAAATCTTTATAGTTATAGCTACAAAACAAGGAATGCCCATCAACGTCCTCTATCTATCATACGTCTCCCATTCTGTCGTCTTTCTACTTCCCACGCGTTTCGAACTGGAGAAAAAGCAAATAGTTAAATAAGGATACGGTAGCAGCCGAATCTAGTGATCACGAAACGTGTATCAAATCTTACCGAGTTGAGCACTAACAGACTTGTACCAGACTTTGGTTGATTTGGAAAGAACATGCCGAGTTCTAAGCCGTCGACTATGCAGCAGGCTATGAATGAGAGCGATCAAATTTTTTTTTGGACTGCTGTATAAGCAGCCGGCCCACCAACTACAATTATCGATTCAGGGTACTGAATGAGCTTGCATAAACTTGGATAATGGGAAATTCAACTCTATTTCGATTTGAGTTATCAGAATCAATTTTTTAAAAACAAAGTGCTGTTGAACCGAAAATAGGGAAAAAATTTACTGCACGCACGTATTCAAGATTTCGAATATTATTTGGTCATGATGGTGTTTTCTTTGGGGTGGGGGATTACGTAGAGACATTAGAAATGAGTTTTTCTCAAGAAAAGCCCCTGTATTTTCTGATTATTAGGAAAATCCCTATATTGTGACTAATCCTAACAGCCACTCAACCCTCATAAAAACTTCAATCAGAACTGACGAATCTTGTGTTTTTTCTGGTTGATGTGGAAAGAACATGCCGAGTTCTAAGCCGTCTACTATGCAGCAGGCTATGAATCGATCAAAATTTTTTTTGGACTGCTGTATAAGCAGCCGACCCACCAACTACAATTATCGATTCGGGGTACTGAATGAGCTTGCATAAACTTGGATAATGGGAAATTCAACTCTATTTCGATTTGAGTTGTCAGAATCCATTTTTTAAAAACAAGGTGCTGTTGAACCGAAAATAGGGAAAAAATTTACTGCACGCACGTATTCAAGATTTCGAATATTATTTGGTCATGATAGTGTTTTCTTTGGGGTGGGGGAGTCCGTAGAGACATTAGAAATGACTTTTCTCAAGAAAAGCCCCTGTATTTTCTGATAATTAGGAAAATCCCTATATTGTGACTAATCCTAACAGCCACTCAACCCTCATAAACTCCAATCAAAACTGACGGATCTTGTGTTTTTTCTCTTTTTAATATTCAAACTATGGCACAGCTTGCTACATTTGTTTATTTAATTTTAATTTCGTTTTTCTCTCTTAACACATGAACGTGAACAAATAAACTTCACCGAGGTCAGCTCAAGCTCAGAGAAATATCTAGGTTGCATCTCCAATTGACTTGGACTAACATCTTTTTGCTAATTGTTGAATGCGTACCCAAACTTGTGTAACCCAAAATGAAATCTAGTTATTTCCTTTTCTATAAATATGCATTAAAATGATGAAAAAACAAGCATGTCAAAAAATCAACTGCCAGCTAACCCAAATCGAAAAATCAGGTTTTTAGGTATACATTCGGGCTTGGGGCCATTTGTGTCAAATTCACTTCGAGTTGATGTAGGTCGAATTAGGTTTACTTGTTGGCTCTGGTCTGGTTTAGTTTGGGGCACGTCACATCAGATTCCAGGTTTTACTATACTTTTCAAATTTTCTTTGTCTATTTTGTAATTAAAAATAACTTTAAGGACCTATGGCTCGCCTTGAGGATGGGCAATGCAACTTCAGGTGAGTTTAGGCAAAATTTAAAGTTTCAGTCATGTCTGGTTGCCTTTATTCCGGTTGTGATGGATTGGGTAGACATGGTTGACCAAATCTGCCAAACGATGGTTGGATCAGTAGCATTTTTTCAACAAGAATCAGACAAAGTGAAGTATGTCAAACTAACCTGAATATGAGTTACGAAAAGTACAATTAAACTCACATGAACCTACATTGACCCATCCCAACACGAGCCAATCCAAATGTGGTTAAGTTGGTTATTATTATAATTTTAGTAAAAATATTACAAATATTGGTTGGCCTAAAGTCTAACCTGACCCAACCTGACCCAAATTAGACAAGACCAGAACTGACTCAAAGTAAACCTAAAGTGACATTCATCAGTTTTGAGCTAAATTTTACATGAACCATATTAAAAACTGATTATACACCTAGAAATCCCACATTTTTGGGTTGGGTGAGTGCGGTCGATTTGGGCCCAATTTTCTTTTCCATGCCTATTTATGCATCACTTGAATATATAGTAATGATAGTTCAAAGAAGTATAGGGTATGATACATCGTCAATTCAATTCGAAGTTAGACACTATAACATATGCTCCAGTTACATATTCAACATGTCAAAGAAAAATCTCAGTCTAAATCGGCCCTAGTTACAACTGGCATACTTGTCTGAACTTGAACTAATACGAGCATAATTAGTTTGTCTATGCTGACGTAGCTAGGGTTAATCAGTTATCTGTCCAAACCAACAAAATTGGACAAAACCACTCTATTTTGCCCGATCTGGTACGGTCTTGGACTGTCAAAAGTCCAGTCTACTCTGTGTCATTATGTTTTTGAAGTTTAGTCTTGTCTTCGGTCCAATCTGGTCCAAGACTAGTACGAACACGGACCAGGGACCAGACTGAGGACCGATTTCTATATAAATTGCTATTACATTTATAGTTATGTTGAGTAATAATAATTCAAATATACAGGCAACACTAATGTAACTATTTGAAATTGATGTTATATTAACGTAAGAAGCGGCTAACATGATCTATATTTTACTATTACATAAGTTATATAGCACATATAAAGTTTGTTAAAGATTCAAAGGGTATAGTATTGGTCCGGTCTAGTTTTGAAACAGCCCGACCTGATGCAGTCTTGTCTTACTTTAAACAGTCCGTTAATGGTCCATCATTTTTAACTAATTTTTTCCTCCTACAGTCCATTCTGGTCCTGTGTGATAGTAGATGGATGCTTACCCCTACATATAATGTTCAAAGTAAAAATAAATGAAATGTAAAAATAAATACCACCAGAGAAGTATTAGTTTAAATATTAACAAAAAAGAAAAAACAACTAGCAACGAATCGTTAGTTTTAACGGATCTGCTTGCACAACGTGTTGTATATCTGTTTGACCATTCCGGCATGAGAACTCTCGCTGGGACTCGGCCCACATGCATACATCATGAATTTTTTTATTAAAAATAAGCAGAGAAGTAGAAAAAATAAGACCGAGATAGAAAAGGAAGTGAGAAGTAGAAAGAGTAGAGGAGTGGGTATAAAAAGAGAGTAGGAATGTAGGAAAAGGAGAGAGGGATGCAAATTTCATAGTAATGTTTCTATATTGTGAGTATTGTTCTGAATTTTTTTAATATTTGTGTTTGGATTTTGATCACATTTTTGCAGGTATTACAACTGCTCATATCTTTACATATTAAGTTTAGTATTGTTATTTGAAAAATACAGTGACGTGCAGAAGAAATTTTTAGATTTCATGGAATACTTCAAGACTATATGTGATAGACAACTAGTGGGTTCGGAGACTAATGTGTATGGATGTAACGTTCAAAGATATACATCAAAAGTATCAAAGAACATACAAACCGTACTTACAAACTTTAAAAAGTATAATTTTTTCCTTTAGTTCAGTCTTCTATCTTTTTCTACTTTCCTCCTATTTGTCTACTTACCTCTTCTATTGTTTTTCTATGTTTCTCCTTTCTTTTTTACTCTACTTCCCTTCTCTATTTTTTTCTATTTCCTTCCTCATTCTTATATTTTATTGCTTCATTTTTCTACTTTCGTCCTCTCTTTTTCTACATATATCCTTTGGCTTTATCTTCATAACTCCTATATCTCCTTTTTCACAAGTGAATGCCCCTCCTGAGGAGCAAGTGTGCTAATGAGTTTTAGTAGTTTTCACCCTAATAGTAACAAGTTATTCATATCAGGATAATGTAATTAAGTAGTTATCATTTTGTAGCGTTACAAAGTTAGAAAAGTAGTTTTGCTAGTGGGAGGATCCTCTATTCACATAAGTAACTGATTTAATAGGGAGATAGTTGGATCTTGGCTTTAGAGAGTCAAAAGGGGAAAAGTGAAATGGTGATATAGGGGGTATTTATAGAATACAATTAAGAATAGGTAGTCGAAGGAACATTTAGGAATAGGGCTCGTGCATTTCTATTATTTGTGGGCCAGACACATTGCAGACCATAGGATCATGCTTGTGACACTTGGTAGATGTAGGATTCTGTCGAGTGTCCCCAGGAAGTAAAGAAAAAAACATTTAGATGGATTTATGGATTTGTAAGAATCTTCTAGAGATATCTTAGGAAGACGAAATTTGGATCACATGATTGAGATAAATGAAACCCAATTACGAAATGAAGAAAATAAGATTAAAAGTTGAGTGTGAACTATTCCTCACTACCTGAAAATTATTGAATTTTATGAAGATAATGGTAATTGAATAATCCATGGGATTGAAAAATGAATATATATTTAACATAATCTAAATTGGAAATTTATTAGAATTTTTTTGTAAAATTATGAGTTACCGGACGATACTCTTATGTCAAAAACATGACAATTTTTTTGTATGAAAACCCCCAAACTATGGGAGAATGAGTGAAAATGAGTGGAATTAATAGGAAAAAAGATATAAAAATATGAAATAAATGGAAGTACCCCATCATTATCTAGAGAGAAGACCTAATGTTGATCATTGAATGAATGATAAAAGAAACTAGGTTCAATAGCTTACGTATCTAAAGACATGGTTCGAGGTATGAGTGAGAACCAAAAAATCAAACCAAGTATGACCCCCATTTTTGGTCATTAAGGAAAAAGCTAAGGCTCGTCAAACGTTTCTGACAAACTTTGTTAGAGTGAAAAGAGAAGGTGATCTCTTTTCTTAATAGGAAAGGATTAGTGTGATAATCATTCATAAAGAGTGTGAGGTTGGGTACATATGATCATCTCATGATAAGTTTAGCCTCTATCCAAGTCGTTTCTATACCTAACTAATTATTTGTTGCCTATATAGTTGGTGATCCATTTAAACTGCTATAGGTTGAGTTCTGATTTTAAAAGTGCTTCACATGTTGATCTAGTTTTTATTCAATCCATATATAATTCTTTCAATGGCTCATGAGGAAACGGTGTAAGTGATAGTAGCAATGGATGTAGGTGGAAATGATAAATTGTATGTGATTTTCTTCCACTCTAGAGATAGACTACTAAGGAAACAATTCATAAAAGGATAAGTTTGCGTACAAAGCATCATATAGTAATAAGGCTAGCCTATAGGCAATGATTTTGGAAGTGTTTTACACATTTCTCTAGTTCAAACTCAATTCATGTCTGATTCCCTCATTGAGTAATATGGAAAAGGTGGATGCAAAAGTGGGTTGGATAAGGTTGAGGCTCATCAAAAGGTATTTTATTGAATCTAGAGCCTATAAAATGGAAAGAACATGGAAAGTTTTGGTTTTTAATCTACAAAAGACACATCTCTTTCTAAATGATTAGATGTGTGAGTGAGTTAGGTCAACCTCAAGACCTAATATACAGACCACATTAGGGCTAGGTTCACAATCCTAAAGAGGTCAAATGTTAGAGAATTGCCTACTGAGGATGTGAGTTTGGATGAAAAAGGGTTCTTTCTTAGGGAAGCTCTTTAAATTCTTGAAAAGATGTGTGGCTACCTGGGGTAGGGATTTTAGGGCATATGTAAACACTCATAATAGGTTTTTAGGAAGAGAAGATGCCTACTCATGATATGAATTAACAACAAGGGCCTACTTAACATAGCATATCTGTGAAGAATGGGTGGTCTAGTCTAAGTTTTGGTCTTGGACACTAATAGATTTTTTAATTGAAGCTAAAAATAGTTTAAGGTCCAACTTTGGGAACATATGGTACAGTTCAATTCATGATTCAAGATCCTAAGGAGATGATTTCTACCTAAAATAGGGATTTAAATTGGATTATACCTTCTCATGATATAATGCAAAGATTTGAAATCAAGAGAATGGAGACCTTTGTCTAGGATTCATGATCAAAAAGATACTCAAACTTCAAAAATAGTCCAAGATCATATCTTTCTTATAATTGTGATTTTTTTACTTATTTATGGAATTATTGAGAATCTTTAAATTTTTATACTTTTAGTGTTTTGCTTGTGTTTTTATGAGTATTCAGTATCTTAGAATTTTTAGAAATTTTAGGAAACTCAGTGGATAGTCCAGATTACAAGTTGTATTTCTTTTTTCAAAATTTGTTTTTAGAGGAGGAAATGAAGGGATGTTTAGAATTTTCATAATTTCCTCACATCATCTGTGTAAGAGAGACAAATATAACTTGTATTTAAACAATAGTTACAACTGGCCATTGGATGGAGAAAATAAGTATCGACTCTTCTATTTTGCCACTAGTAAGCATATCAATATCATTCAATCTGTGTTAGAAAATCAGCGTATCTGGCTAAAAGCTTCTCTACCAGTCAGAAGTGACATATCCAATGTTCTTCTAGATGTTTTGCTATTTTTTTAGCTTTGATTTACTCTGGGAAAGTATATACTTTATCTTTAAACTTTGTTCATTGTTTCAGGGCTTTGGTGGTGAAATTAGTTTGTGTCTCCTTGTGTTTTTTTTTGCGTTCTTATCCTTAAGGATGAACGAGATCACAATTTGATTTATGACCTGTGCATTTTTTTTGTTTTTGTATGTCCTTGAGCATTTGAAGGTCGGTTTCATTGATTCAAATTGCTATGTGTATTTGATGTCAATGCGACATTGCTTATTTGATAACAAATGGCTGCTCATGAAGGTTAGGTAAGTTGGGAGAAATTGTATATCCATAATGAAGACCATATCATTTATTTGCAAGATGTTGATGACAACGATTTCAGGGCTAATTCATATCTTAGGTGCAATGTTTTTCCCTTACTCTTGGGAATATTTGACTTATGTTTTCTATGGCCATCAACATGGTGGCATGAAAATGATTTTTGGGGAACTCCTCTATAACTATCCCCTCCTCATGTTATCCCCATTATAGTTGGATCATTAAGGCAAGGGATAAGACATATATTTTTAAGGATCTGGATTCTGTAAAAAATTGCTAATACTAATTAATAACTTCAAAACAAGGTATTGTTCACAAAAGAGAAGACAATGCTCCATAGACGGAGTTACAATATCTTGAATTTGAGGAAGACTAAAGCTTATGATATAGAAGTTCAAACTATCTACATGCTCCTTATTCTCTCCTTGAGTACTATTCTTTTCCTGAAAGGTGACCCAAAGCTTCAAGTCAACATTCATAACTCAAAATCCAAAAAAAAAACACATTTAGCACATAATCATACTAAGTAGATAATTTAAGAAAAAAGTTTGCATGTAAATGATGGTATGTATGCCTAGAGAGTTAATCATGTGATGATTGTAATGTTGCATGTTGTAATTGATTTGATAATACTTAAAGGAAATTTTATTTGTTAGATTTTATTCAATTATGAGATAATGATATAATATAATAAATGTCTAAAGGATGATAGTACTCGATGACATGTATTAAGGTTCAGAAATTGAAAAATGAGATCATATGTATGATAAGAGTACATAAATGTTTGTTATGTCCCTAGTCAGATGTTAATTTGGAAGCAAAATAGTAATAATAATACATAAGACTAGAATGTGTTTTAACTAATGATAGAATATCATTAGTTATGATATGGGATATCAAGTAAAACACATAGGCACATGTTGGAGAATAGTGTAGTCGACATACCCACCTTGAGAGTGATACATGGAGACTGTCAAATAATAAAAGATCTCTACTTTCTATATTAAGAAGGAAAAACCCCACTCCTATATATAGGATAACATGGAAGCATATAGGACACAACCTAACACTAATTTCCCTAGATATACTTGGGCCCATATTACAAAGATACTTAATAACATAAATAAACATGCTCTCTAATACTCCCCCTCAAGCTAAAGTTGGGAGAATCCCAAATCATCTTGCAAACATTTAATAGCATAAATGACAAGACTAGGTAGATCCATATAGAAAAATAAATGGATCTCTCTCCGACCCAAAAAGGATATTTGTTTATCCTGTAAGGGCAGTAGAAAATATATATATTGAGGTACTCAAAAAGATATGTAGCACTATTTTCTAATAGTGAGAAGTGGTGGGTTACCACTGTTCGCTGGTGAGTGGTAGGAAACACCAGTAGGAATCAACAACACTAGGTGGAGATGGGGAAGTGGAGGAAGTAGTGTGACGAGTTGTGACTAGGGGCTGATGGGTGGCAGATTTGTTGGATGCAGTGAGAATAGACTATACAGTGACGTAGGAAATGGTGGCAAAGGGTGAATCCAATCTGAATCAACTTCTCTACTCTCAACAATAATAGTGCAAACAACTTGAAGGAAGAGCATATACAAGGCTCTAGCTAGATAGTCTAGAAGCTAGCATGACTCATGACCTACCATAGCATTCTTCCACAATTATTAAGATAGAGGTAGAAAGCATCAACGACTCTTTCATCAACATGGATTCTGGTCAAGATTGGTAATAATTAGTAGTGTCTAATTAGGCTCTGTGTCATTGGAGAACACTGGATAGTGGAGCTACTTAGACTAGCAGTAAATAAGAGCACATTCATGGCAGGTGACACATAGATATGAGTGCATCACCATTTCCTCAAGGGAGATGGTGGATGACATATTTTTGTGCAATTGACAATATGTCCATTGAGAAGGCCTTCAGAGGCATGTGCGCTGTCGGGGGTCAGTTTGGGAAATTTGTCGCTCGTTCAATTTGGATAGAGAAGGTGATTGATAGATCATAAGACACTTGAGGAGGGGTTGGCAAAGGTTCTTGGGCTAATAGAAGTAAAAAAATAAAATGGTAGAAGATGATGGTAGCAACGACGGGAGGGAGATAGGAAAGAATATAAAATAGTGAAAGGATAGAGAAACATAGACTAGCAAAATATCGTACAGGTAGCTGACCCACAAGGAGAAGGTTGGATATGCATCAGCTACATCTCCCTCTCTCTTCTCTCTCTCATACCATGGCTCAAGGTCATCTCTCTGATACCATGTCAAATAATAAAAGACAGATACATGTTATATTAAAAAGAGAAATCTCTACTCCTACATATAGGAGAACAGAGAAGCATGCATGATTGAATGATAGTCAGAATTAGCTCTCATAGTGATAGGGGTGATTGTGGTTCTTACACCTAAAGTTACTACACCCATAACCTATTGTTCAATGTATTTTGACAACATCTAACTTGACCATGAATAAGGGTTTCCATAAAGGTAATGCTCATATACATTTTGACACGTGTAATGACTGTGATTGATGTAGATAGGATTTGTACCTCCTATTAAAGTTGATATCTTGGACACTTTATAAGAGAGATTGAGAAAAATATGGCCATATTATGTGAATTAATATATGATATGCGAGCTCACATGCATATCACACAATCTTCTCTAGTTCAAGGAACATGGATTGAGCTTTTAGAGGATGACATATCCATACCTCAAGCTCAATCTAGATATTAGACACAAATGAAATATATCATCACTATAACATTGATCAAAATTGTGGGTTAAGGTTGTTCTCCAACTTTCAAATTACTTGGATAGAAATGATGTCTTGCTAGATACCGCTCATTGCTTTTGATGTCGTAAATTAGTTATGGAAATTCACTGCCAAAATATTGGGGACTTATAGGGTCACACACATACAATATAGATGTAACAAGAATTTACTCATGAATAATGTTTAACTTGATTGTTGAACTATTTAGGTATTCAAATTAAATAACACTAAATGAAAATTGGCTGACTGAACATGTCGACCAACTCAACTGTTGAGTCACATTAATCAATGTTGGTGTAATATTGACTGAATTGGAAAATGGATCGACCGATGCAGAATGTGAATTGACCGGTTCAAAGGATAAATTGACTGGTTCAACAAGTGAATCGCTCAGTTCAATGATGAATAAGTTTGGTTCAAATATTAATGTTGATGTTACGTTGTGCATCAATTTCCAATAAGTCTACTAATAGGAAAGCGTTCAATTTCACCAACTTTGGGTGTGAGTTGACTGACTCACAAGTTGAGTTGACTGACTTAAAAGTTAAGTCAACCAACTCATGACCCACAATATCTAGAAATTTGTGAAAATCCCTCTCTTTGATTCCCAATTGATCTAGAAACCCTAAACTTGACTCTCCTATAAATAGGGGGGTAGTCAATTCTTTTCTAAGACTCAACTAACATTAACAAACATTGTCATCTTATAGTTGTGGTAATGTGAGATCCCAAAGAAAGTCTTACTCATAAAAGGGAGAAAAACCTAGGGAAAAAAGTCAATGCTAGCACATTGACATTAAAGGGACAACTCCTTCCCATTGTCTATAGAAGAGCAAGGAGGAGTTTCTGGTTCTCTAAATGGACTACATTGAGGTCTGGAAGCTGTCTCCATCACACACAGAGAGTTTCGTCAACTCCCTTTGTGGTGTTGCACCATGTGGCCGTTGATGATGACTATTCCCGTGCTAGTTGAAGATGAAGAACAAGACTTTGCAAGGTTTGTCACTAGAATTGCTATAGGACAAGGTATATAACATGCAAACCTTCCTAACCAATCCATAGTTGGTCACGTGATCCTTTGGTCATGGGGAATATGGAAAAAAAAAATTGTTTCCTCTACCATCTTTGTCACCATATTTCCTAAAGTGGTATCAGAGCCACATCACTTAACTATATTTTAGGATTTAATCAATATGATCAAGTTTTAGTTTTATCATTTATTTATTGCACGCAAAGTGAATATTTATGTGATTAATGTGCATATCCCATTATACCACATACGCTAGGGAATGTCTCGTATATCCTTTATATATGATATGGTATATATATGCAATTTATATGCGTCAACCTAAAATTATTTTGGTGGTGGATGTAAGCGTGGTTATAGATAATATCCCTGAATTTGTGTACTGCCTTTTAAATTTAATTTGTATATCGAGCCTTTCTCTCATTTTCCATATGTAAGTTAATGCATTCCTCCCTATGATTCCATCTAATGTAACTTGGGGTTCCACTTCTACAATGTAATAAGTTAAATACGGATATGATAGTTTTATTTTCTATCTTAGAAAAGAGAAGTCCTTCTACACCAGGCGAGTCGACTGACTGGGAAGTCATCTCGATTGATCGGACAATCAAGGAGGCTAGTCTATAGGAGGATCCAATTGATCTATAAAGGAACAACTAATCAACTAGAGGAGTCTAGTCATCTGCATGAGATATAGCCAGTTGACTGACCGATGGTTTGACTGATCAGGAAGTCAAATTGATAGACTAAAGGGTCCAACCGATCGACCAACCTGTTCCAACAACATAATTCCAAGAACAAGTTTCTACATGAGATGTATGACCTTAGGTGATAGCAATTTTTTTGTGGCTCCAAAGAATTGCATTACTATGGCCATAACCATGACTCATATCTTTTAAAATTGCATGTTTAGTTTGTGGATATAACATGTATATAATACATATTATAAGTATGTGGTGTTTGGATATGTATATGTATTTATATATAAAATCTCTCGATAAGTATTAACTCTTAGATGCTTTCCATAAGAAGCACACATGAAAAACTTGATTGACTAAGCATGGGCATGCCGTAGCGTGGTGTGTCGTCTATCTCATGGAAGTGTGGTGGTAGATATGTGGGTCTGCCTTAGTAGGGTGCATATTCTATCATGTTGGCTTATGAGTCAGGCTTAAATAGGTGATCTTAGTAAGAATACGTACCTATAAACATACAAATATACTATGATAAGGATTTTCTCATACCATCTATCCAAGAACTATATGAGATGTAATTGACTAATGTTGCCACACCCGCATCCCAAGATTACCACTAATCATGAGATTAGGGCATGAGTTTGATGATTATACTTGATACAAAGTTCACTCCCATATTTTTCCCCTTTATTTAAAACTCTTTGTTTTCCCACATCCAAACACATAAATAACTTTACAAGACAATTAGACTTTGATTACTCTAATATAATCTTAACATTAATGATACACATCCATACATTCATTTTGTTTCTCACACTTCCATGTACATACGACATGATTATCAAATACATTCTCTCTTATAAAGGATATAAAGATATAAACATCATTTACAACTCTCTCACATCTATACAAGGACCTAGAGTGACATGAACTAACTGAACTTAGCTGATCTCATACTTAACTCATTTGGTAGATCTACTCTAATGCTTTGACCTTCTTCAAGTCCACATGGTTTCCCTAAAAAAATTGTGAGTAGAGGGGTGAGTCTACTCGCGCAGTGAATGAGTACTTCAAGGAAACAATTTAAAGCACTTATATAATTACATATATATTACCAATCAACTGATATCAATTATAATAATAACAAGCTTTAAAGAGTCTAATCATTGACAATCATAGATATTGTAGGATACTCTAGATATCGACAAGAGTGAACCAATATATGAATATGCTTGATTGATCTTAAAGAGAACTAATAATTCAGAAATATAAATTAAAAAATTGAATAGCTGGACACACTTGTTTAACCTCTCATTCATCTTATTATGCCCAAAGCCCACATGAGGTGTACCACAACATGTGAAAGAATCGCAGCAAGCTACGATCTCACTGTACAAGGTTTAGAAGCATGCCTGTGTTCCTAAGCCGATCTCTTGAGTAAGATCCTATCTGCAGTGGGACTTGACACGTCTACCTCTCAGTAGCTAATGGGAGCATCCAAATATATTAGACTCCACCTCTCAACCTGGGTAGGCAGGCGGTGAGTCAAAGCCCTCAGGCTTATTGTGTATCAGTGGACCTACTGACCACTGATCACTCAACAAGTAACACAGGTACCACTGATGTCCCCAGTTGGTGTTGGGTACCACACAATTATAAGGAGTCTTCCTTACTGGTCAAGACCCCCACACCCTACTGGTGCGCTCCGGCTTACCTCAATCTGGACTACCTCCAGTCGGGAAACTGTTCCCTCCTCACAATACAAGCCTCATCCTGTGAGTATTCTATAGTGTTCAGGGCATATACATGTCTAATTCACTCTTTAAATTCCCTATTCAATCAGCACAACAACATATCTTTGTTCATCTTTGTAAAACGTTCATTTCAAAACCATCTGATAACACTTACCACAACTGTACTGTTAAGCATCACCACATCTCAAATTGAGAAACATTGATATCACAATACTTGTTTCACTGAACACCCTATCATTAGGGTTTCATTTACCTCATTCACTTATCACATAACTCACATAAGGATCGAATACATCATAACATTGTTCAATAAGGGCTGCTCTCAATAGTTCACCTATAATCGAATATATATATGAAACCCTATTATAAACTAAACTAGGGTTTCCGTGCCAAATGAAATGCAAGATCTTATCTAACATATATGTAATACACATACAAATAAAACAATAATTCATAACCAAGGAGATTCAACTAGGCAACTTCTTTATTCAATTATACAACAATTTCAGTCATAGCCAAAAATCTTAGATTTCAATATTTTCATGTAACCTTTAAAATTACTTTAAAAATTCTCATTTCGATGGATTACAATCATTTCTAATGTGACTTCATAATCTGAAATTCATTACATCAAATAAATAATCCATATCATATCAACTTGCAAAAGCTAGATCAAATCAACCATTTAGGGTTGTACTTGCATACTAATCAATTGAAATTTATTAATGATTTAACTAATTTTCATGCAATATACTATTTAAAGGAAGTACCCACTCACCGTAAGGTGTGAAAACACCCTACAAACGTAGCCCATCTTTGAAGATCTCGAATCCATATCCAAATCCTAACAAAATCCGTGGTTTCTTCTTCCTTTTAACCCTAAACGGGATCTGTTGTAGGTAGAAGAAGAAGACCAGAGGTTAAACCAAACCTCAAATTCATTAGATCAGGGATTCCAAGAAAGGGGAAATGGAAAGAAGGAAGAATCAAGGGTTAAACCTACTTATCAAGTCAAATCTATAATAATCCTTTTTGATTTCCGTTGTTCTTAACATTCTTCCTCAATAATTGCCCCATAAATTTCCCTCTTTTTTTCATCCTCGTCGAGAAATATATTTTGGATGATAGAGGATCGAATCGCAGTTCCAACACACTTCATTTCATTGAAAATGGATAAGTATTGCTCGTGATATGATCGTTTTACGATTGGTTGTGTTGGGCGGCGTCGGTCGTGGTCGCGGTGTCGACACAACATTAGTCATGGTCCTAGCATCACGGGTCATGGTATCGACAAAGATTCATGGTCACGGTGTCGATGTAGTGTCAGTCGCAGTGTCGACGCAGCGTCGGTCGCAGTCCTAGCATCGCGGGTCACGGTGCTCTGTATATGTTACTAAAAACGGCATAACTCTCTCATTTTAACTCCGATTTGGTTCATTCCTTATTTGTTGGATTCATAAATGAATTATAAACAATCCTAGAATATTATTTTGATTATATTCTGAAACTTAAAATTAGTTATTAATTATTTCCTCCAATGTCATTAACTCTTTTCTTGCACACATGAATGGGTTAATGCTATATTAACTCCAACTTAGATCTTTATAGTTTGCTTAACTTATGATTATGAGTTGCCCAAACAAGTATTTAAGGTGATGAAAGTTAACATTAATCGCAACATAGAATATTACTAACAAAAATATGCCAAGAATTAAGATTATCTTAAAACTTTAGGATTACCAGCAAAGCTAGGAACGAGTTGTAACAATTCTCCCCCTCTAATAAAAATTTCATCTCAAAATTTATAAAAGAGGAAAAGATTCTTGATAAACATCACCAATTCTACTTTCCAAGTAAATTTTTCTATACATGATTCCTCTAAAAAACTTTTACTAGGGGTATCTCTCTCCTTTTAAGCTTTCGAATACTATGGTCTAGAATTTTATTTTCAACATTGAGTCATTTATTCCTCTTTAAATCACAACTTTTAAAAGAAATAAAATATTTGAAACATAATTTCTCATCTTATCATCACATGGTACTATTCACTTACCATTCATGAGACCACACTACTCATCATACTATCACAAGATATAAACCCTTTTCACAATATCACAGGGTATCAACCCTTATCAACACAAGAGGATTACACCTCATTCAGGGCTCAACCATGCCCAAAGATCATTAAGACCATCATCATATTTCCTGCCAGATCATCATTATCTTTGCATGCATTATAACAAGGCTCAACAACATCACTTACATATAACACACCGAATCAACACAATATTGCATTAATGAGCGAGGAGATATTCATAAACAATCATAGAAGTGTTATATTAACATTAAGAACATTCCTTTATTACATCAACTTGCAAGGAATCT
Source organism: Alisma plantago-aquatica (assembly GCA_963693085.1). Lineage (NCBI taxonomy): Eukaryota > Viridiplantae > Streptophyta > Magnoliopsida > Alismatales > Alismataceae > Alisma > Alisma plantago-aquatica. The sequence goes on from OY856412.1 coordinate 1,112,675,061, forward strand.
AGATATGATTAACCCTCATCATATTCATAATGAACATGTTTAGCATAAGAATGTATCAACCATGTGGCTGTGATAACCACCAATTAACATATTAAGGTTATGATCATATTAAGGAGGTTATTCCACCATCATTCCATCATATAAGAAGGTTAAACATGAATACTCATCTTTATCTATTTTTATTAGAGTTAGGTTCAACAAGATAAACTATATTAATGTTACTAATCAACACTTATACCCAAACCCTTACTCACGACATCCCCATTGGATCATGGATGCATATGGTGAAGCATCACCATCACATTCCATACTATTCTCAAGTTTGAATCCATGTATAAATTGAGGTGTAACCATTGGGTTATAGCATACTAGGGTTTCAACAACAGTAACAGAGTACTCCATGATTGTATTAGTTATTCAAGGACTATTCATACCCAATTACCATCACTTAGTTATATTCGAGCTAGGTATAACAAGCTATACCTCATTAGGGTTACATATCAATAAAATATGGTTATCATCCCTTCTATCCATATGAGTGAATAGTTAAGACAACCTTATTCAGGGTAACCCTCCATTTTTTTCCATCATCATTTAACCCATATCACCATACCACAATTGTAAAATACTAAGATGGATTACTGGTATGAATGACTACAACTATCAGACATCTATAATTAACATATTGCTTGCACATGTACACTAAAATCATACATAGAACCAATTTACATCCCTCATTATACCTTCAACAAATTACACTTCTAAAAACAAATTCACATATTTCTAAAAGCCATTATTTTCTCTTATTTCTCTCCTCATTCATTACTACTTACTTCTTGTTACTTATCCTTCTCATTTTGATCATATAGAATAAACATCCCTAAAGTAAAAGCATACAAGGTAAGAATAGATTATTCATCATTCATGACATCACTGTAAGAATTTATTTCATATCACACTTTACTCATGTAGTATTTATCCTTTTGTTCAAAACACACTTGTTACATTTCAAATTTATTTCTTACCCTTTACTTTGAATAATTTCCATATTGTTTATCAACCTTTCATATTATCTACGTTTAAACCCTGGATTACTATCAGTGCTAGTTTACTTCTCATAATGCAAATTCAATGATCTTACTTTATAGAGATGCTAGTATTCAAGGTCAAATCACTAGTGACATCCCATGAACTACTACAACTCTAAACATTCTAGGGCTTTGTCCTTATCAATAGCATGATTTTATTGTTATGTGTCTTTACTCCCTTAATTTGAAATTCAAACGTTGGATCTCACAAGTTTTACTAAAGTCTTCTTTATCTTATCAATTGAATTTTCTCTCTTACTTGGCCATTTAGATAAATTACATTCTCAATTTACCTTGCTAGGTTTTCATCATCATATTGTGTGTCATTATTACATTCACTAGATGTCTCTACCATGGTGGTTATGCATCATATATGATTCATTTTCTTATCACTTCATTCCTACATTGCTCTCATTAAGGAAGATATGAAAGAGAAGATGATTATGAAGCTTAGAATTCTTATCTTCAAACATTCCCTTAATACATTTCTTGTATGTAGGTTTAATTAGTTATCAACAAGGATACTTGACTAATTAGCACTTGCTTGAATCTCCTAACCTCTTTCTTTTACAATCTATATTACTCCATCATGTTTCAAACCTTTCCTTACTTTCCATAATTCTCTTACCATATATTACTCTTCCACCTGTCATCTTTAACTTCTACTTTTCTCTTATGATCATGTTACTTATTCATGTGTGTGATTATGTATACCATGTGGCATATATTTTTTTATCCTTATACTAATGTGAAGTTGAAACTCTAAATCAATAATCTCTCTACTAGTTTCACCTCATGTTTAATACATTACATATCCTTCATTTTAAATAAAATGGCTCATGCATGGGTCAAACTTAGTTTCTATTTCAATCAAGTTTTTTTTCCTTCTTGAATATATTCTACCTATGTATGACTTATTCATTTTCTAAGCTACACTTTTGTTCTTATTTTAGAAACTATTTTGTTAGTCTATAGAGACTTAGAATCCAAAGGTAGTAAGGATGAATGTATTAAACTTCATAATTAAGGTATACATTCCATGCTCTCAATTATGTCATGTAACCCTTATTCCTTAATCAAGCTCATCATTTCTATCATTTCTCTTTGATTCAATTAAGTTTCTTGTCCTGGTATTATGATTTACATGTTCATCCAATTCTCTTTACTTTAACTCCTCTGAGGACTCTTCAATTCTATGTAATTATTTTATACTTAACTCTTTTGTTCTATTTTCCCTTTGCTTTGGAGTACATAAAAGCATTGTAGTTGATTATATGATCCATTCCTCATGATTGATTCTTACTATCTTGGCCCTTACATACTTTTCTCATATCTTTTCCATATTTCATATTTAAAGTTCATATAATATTAATCATTAAATTTAATATGAACCTTATGTCGTGTTCCTTTATTCCCAATTAAGGATTTCTCATGTGAGGCCCCAAAGTTGGATCTGCAGATATCAGTTCCAATTGATTCTTAGCTATTCTAATCTTTCCCATATGTTTCAACATCTTAGTGTATGTACATTCTCACTAAGACGTGGGTCTAATTTATCCAGAGTGTACTCTTATTATATTTTCAATGGGAGTCATTAGATCCCAGTAACACACCCTGCCAGCCAGACCAGGCCAAACCTATAGTCCTGAATCAAAGAGGTACTCAGGATTAACTAACTCCTATTAATCTCAAACATGTGGAAAGAATATCCACTTATGGTAAACTCATTTAAATAAAACTTTTGGTATGATTGATACAAAGAATATAAACATTAACCGAATCACTTCATGATACACAACAATATAAAAGAACCATATATATTCTACAAACTGATAATCTGAATTCATACATATAAGAGCATTTCTATTGATCTCCAATCGAAGAAGCAATATAAATCAAGAGTTGTATCACATTCTATGTTTAATCTCTTACTCCTTCATTACTTTCCGGTCTCCTAACCCTAAGAATTCTAGGGTTTCTCTCTAGCCCTCCCTTCCTCTGCATACCTGGCCATGGCATTTAGAGAAGAATAGACAGAGTGGCTTGATACTGGTCAACCTAGGTATCCAGCTATTGGGCCAGTGTATCCAAACACCCAAACTTCTCGGAGCTATAAAAACATCAACTCTTAACTGCCACACTAATAACTCTGACTATCTATCCTAATGGTCCCTGACGAGTCATCCTAAGCTCTGATACCAAATGATTGTCACACCGACATCCCAAGATTACCACTAATCATGAGATTAGGGCATGCATTTGATGATTATACTTGATACAAAGTTCACTCCCATATTTTTCCCCTTTATTTCAAACTCTTTGTTTTTCCGCATCCAAACGCATAAACAACTTTACATGACAATTAGACTTTGATTACTCTAATATAATCTCAACATTAATGATACACATCCATACATTCATTATGTTTCTCACACTTCCATGTCAATACGATGTGATCATCAAATACATTCTCTCTTTTTAAGGATACAAAGATACAAACATCATTTAAAACTCTCTCACATCTATACAAGGACCTAGAGTGACAGGGACCGATTGAACTTAGTTGATCTCATACTTAACTCATGTGGTAGATCTACTCTTATGCTTTGATCTTCTTCAAGTCCATGTGGTTTCCCTAAAAAATTGTGAGTAGAGGGGTGATCCTACTTTCTCAGTGAATAAGTACTTCAAGGAAACAATTTGAAACACTTATATAATTACATATATATTACCAAGCAACTAATATCAATTATAACAACAACAAGCTTTAAAGAGTCTGCTCATTGACAATCATAGATATTGCATTATACTCTAGATATCTACAAGAGTGAACCAATATATGAATATGCTTGATTGATCATAAAGAGAACTAATAATTCAAAAACATAAAATAAATAATTGAATAACTATGCACACTTTTTTAACCTCTCATTCATCTTATTATGCCTGAAACCCACATGAGGTGTACCACAACATGTGAAAGAATCACAACAATCTAAATCTCACTGTACAAGGCTTAGAAGCATGCCCGAGTTCCTAAGCCTATCTCTTGAGTAAGATCTCATCTGCAACGGGCCTCAACATGTTTGCCTCTCAATGGCTAATGGGAGCAGTCGGATATATCAGACTCGACCTCTCGACCTGGGTACGTAGGAGGTGAGTCAAAGCCCTCAGGCTTATTGTGTATCAGTGGGCCTATTGACTATTGATCACTCAACAAGTAACACAGGTACCATCAATATCCTTGGTTGGTGTTCGGTACCACACAATTATAAGGAGTCTGCTCTACTAGTCAAGAACCCCGTACCCTACTAGTGCGCTCTGGCTTACCTCAATCTGGACTAACTCCAGTTGGGAAATCGTTCCCTCCTCACATCGCAGGCCTCATCCTATGAGGATTCTACAGTGTTCATGGCATATACATGTCTAATTCACTCTTTAAATTCACAATTCAATCATCACAACAACATATCTTTGTTCAACTTTGTAAACTATTCATTTCATAACCATATGATAACACTTACCACAACTGTACTGTTAAGCATCACCACATCTCAAACTAAGAAACATTGATATCACAATATTTGTTTCACTGAACACCCTATCATTAGGGTTTCATTTACCTCATTCACTTATCACATAACTCACATAAGGATTGAATACATCATAACATCATTCAATAAGGATTGCTCTCAGCAGTTCACCTATAATCGAATATATATATATGAAACCCTATAATAAACTGAACTAGGGTTTCCATGCCAAATGAAATATAAGATCTTATCTAACATATATGTAATACACATACAAATAAATCAATCATTCATAAACAAGGAGATTCAACTAGGCAACTTCTTTATTCAATTATACAACAATTTTAGTCATAACCAAAAATCTTAGATTTTAATATTTTCATGTAACCTTTACAATTACTTTAAAAATTTTCATTTCAATGGATTGCAATCGTTTCTAATGTGACTTCATAATCTAAAATTCATTACAATAGACAAATAATCCATATCAAATCAACTTGCAAAATCTAGTTCAATTGAAATTTATTAATGATTTAACTGATTTTTGCACAAAATATTATTTAAAGGAAGTTCCCACTCACCCGAAGGTGTGAAAACAACCTAAAAACGTAGTCCATCTCTGAAGATCTAGAATCCATATCCAAATCCTAGCAAAATCCACAGTTTCTTCTTCCTTTTAACCCTAAACAGGATCTGTTCTAGGTAGAAGAAGAAGACCAGAGGTTAAACCAAACCTCAAATTGGTTGGATCAAGGATTCCAAGCAAGAGAAAATGGAAAAAATAAGAATCAAGGGTTAAACCTACTTACCAAGTCGAATCTACAACAACCTTTTTTATTTCTGTTGTTCTTAACATTCTTCCCCAAAAATAGCCATATAAATCACCCTCTAGGTGACCCCCTCATAGAACAAAATGTATGGGATGACAGAGAATCAAATCATAGTTCTAACACACTTCATTTCGTTGGAAACAGAGAAGTATTGGTTTTGATATGATCGTTTTACGATTGACTATGTTGGGCGGCGTCGCTTGCGGTCACGGTGTCGACGCAACGTTCGTCATGGTCCTAGAATCATGGGTCACGGTGTTGACATAGCGTCGGTCGCGGTCCTAGCATCACAGGTCGCAGTGTTGACGCAACGTCGGTCGCGGTGCTTGCATCACGGGTCACGATGCTCTGCATATGTTTATTAAAAAGGGCATAACTCTCTAATTTTAACTCTGATTTGGTTTATTATTATTTTTTATTCGTAATTGAATTATATACAATCCTAAAATATTATTTTCATATTATTCTTAAAAGAAAAATTAGTTATTAATTATTTCCTCCAATGTCATTAACTTTCTTCTTGCACACATGTATGGATTAATGCTATATTAACTCCAACTCAGATCTTTATAGTATACTTAACTTATGATTATGAGTTGCCCAAACAAGTATTTAAGGTTATCAAAGTTAAGATAAAGTGTAAAATAGAATATTAATAACAAAAATATGCCTAACATTAAGGTTATCTTAAAACTCTAGGATTACCAACAAAGCTAGGAACGCGTTGTAACAAATGTTGCCTCCCTTTATAATTGGTTGTGAGTGCCAACGTTAGCTGGGTAATAGCTTAACTATTTTAGATCTTGGATCACTATAATATTGTTAGTTACAATATTCCGAATTGATAGTGAGGGCTATCAATTTGGGCAAAATAGTGGGAGCAATAATTACTTAAAGGCCTAATTAATATCATCAATAATATCAAATCAAATCAAAATTATTTTGATAAAGTGCAAATTTTATTTTGTAGAAATAAAAGGAAAACACATTGTCATTGCGATTGGTCCTTAAGAAAGATAAACTAAATGTGATAAACTTCCATAATTGGCTCTTGAGTTTGAGAAATGTTCTCAATCATGAGCACAGGCTCTATGTCCTTGAAACACCACTGCCAGAGGAACCCACTCTAAATGCCCCTAAGGCTGAAATGAATACTCAACTAAAGCATTGCAATGATGTCACATACATCAAAAACCTTATGTTGGGTTGTATGAACTATGAGTTGCATAAAAAACATGAAATTATGGACATTCTCAAGATGGTTACACATCTTAAAAATCATGTAAGTCAAGAGAGGTAGAATGTCTCCAAAGTGTTGTTTGACAGCCCCATGTGCGCAATATGATTGGGCATGTGGAACATCTAGAGAGACTGGGATTTCCTTTAGGTCAAGAGTTTACCACATATATGATTCTACAATAATTGCCTGAATCAAATAGTCAATTTATCATGTGATGTAACTTGAATAACTTGGCTAGAACACTGCCTGCATTTCTTGACATGTTGATAAATGTTGAAGCACAATTGAAGAAGGACAAAACCATGATGATGATTAGAGGAATAGAGTCCAAGGGAAAAGGCAAGGCCAAAAAATGTTCTACGGTCAAGCTGAAGTCAAAGCCTTCTGAACTCAAGAGAAGGAGAGGGGCAAGTGAAAAATGAATCTATCCTTTTCACTTAACAAAACTGAGGATGAGGAAGCAAGGAATAGAGATCTTTAATTTAGGTATATAAGTATTTGAGATTAACTTTTCTACTTCTTCATCTTGGGTGTTGTATAAAGAATGTGGATCACCCATTTTCTTAAATGTGAAGGATCTAAAGGTGAGGTTGAACTACGCGTTGCCAATGGAGTAGGAGTTGCTACCAATGCAGTTGGAACCTATGAGCTATCTTTTCCAAGTGGGCTTATAATAGAGTTAGAGAACTACTACTACATACCCTCCATTAATAGGAACATCATATTTCTATCTTCTTTGGATAAGAATGGATTCAAATTTATTATAAAGAATGGTCTATGTTCTATTAGCAACGATGGTGTCTTTTATGGCAGTGCCCCAATATCTTATGGTCTATACTTGATAGATCTAGAGACAAGTGTATATAACATAAATACCAAAACACTAAAAATCAATAACTCAAACCAAACATACCTTTGTCATTGTCGCCTACAGTATATAAAGGAAAAATGCATTTCCAAACTCCATAAGGATTGTTATTTGGACTCTTTTAATTTCAAATCAATAGAGACATGTGGCTCTTGTTTGTTGGGCAAGATGACAAAGGTTCCATTTTTTAGTAATAGTGAGAGGGAAAGTGATTTATTAGGACTAATACATAATGATGTATGTGACCCTTTTAGAATAAATTCTAGAGGTGGTTATCAGTATTTCATTACCTTTACTACTGACTTCAGTAGGTATAGTTATGTTTACTTGATGAAGCTTAAGTCAAAAAATCTTGAAAAGTTCAAGGATTACATGAATGAAATGCATAACCAACTTGGTAAAATTATTACGGAACTTATTTTAGATTAAGGTGTAGAATACTTAAGCCAAGAGTTTGAGAACCTTCTATGAGACTGTGGTATTGTAACACAAAGGACTCCACCTAGAACACCACAACATAATGGTGTATCAAAATGAAGGAATCACACATTACTAGATTTTGTGTGATCAATGATGAGTTTTGTTGACATTCCAATTTCTTTTTGGGGACATGCTCTACAAATCCCAACATTTACACTTAACTGGGTACCATTTAAATCAGTTCAAAAGATACCATATGAGATATGGTGTGAAGTGTCTCGATGTGTCTTTTATGAAGATTTGGGGATGTGAAGTTTATGATAGGAAAACATTTCCTAAAAAGTTTAGAACCAAATCAAATAAATGTTATTTTGTTAGATATCCCAAAGAAACTAGGGGATACTACTCTTACACTCCATCTGACGACAAGTTTTTGTTTCCAAGATTGGTGTATTCCTTGAAATTTTTATTTCCAAAGGAATCACTAGGAGAAAAGTAGAACTCAAAGAGGTCTAAGATAAAAAAGAAAACATTGAATCTATAGAGGTAAAGAAGGAACAAGGAGACTCACAAACTATTGTGGAGTCTCAAGTTCCTCATGTAACACAATAACCTCATAGATGCAGTAGAACATGCCTTGAGCTTGAAAGATTATGATATCTTATGGTTCAAGAAGGCGGTAAGTTGGTCATAGACAATGAGTCAACAACCTACCTAGAAGATAATGTGGGAGCAAAGTATTAGAAATTTCTTGAGGACATTGCATCCTAGATGGACTCCTATACACCAAAAAGTTATGACATTGGTGGATCCACCCAAAGGGTAAAACCCATAGGGTGCAATTGAAAGAAGACCGAATGGATGGTAATGTACAAAAATATATAGGTTGATTGGTTGCAAAGTGTTTGAAACAAGTTCAAATTGTCGAACATGATGAAATCTTTTTCACCAATTGCATAGTTAAGTCCATCCGGTTCATGCTTGCCATTACAACTTATTATGACTATGAGATTTTGCAGATGGATCTTGAAACTTCTTTCTTTAATAATAATCTTATCTAAGATGCGTACATGACACAACTTAAAGGTTTTATAAATCCAAAAAAAGCCACCACAATTCGTAACCTACAAATGTCAATCTATGGATTGAAACAAGCATCTCATAAATAGAATCTTTAATTTGATGAGATAGTCAAAGTCTTTGGTTTTAGTCAAAATGAAGATGAACCTTGTGTGTACAAGAAGGTTAGCGACAGAATAATTGTGTTCCTCATATTGCATGTAGATGACATAATGTTGATGGGGAACGATATTCCTACTTTTCATATGGTAAAGAACTAGATGGGAAGAAACTTCTATTTGAAGTACTTAGGAGAAAAATCCTATATATTAGGAATCAAGACTGATAGAGATAGATCTAGAAGCCTTGTTGGCCTAAGCCAGAGTACATACATTGACAATGTGTTGAAGAGGTCCAACATGCATGACTCAAACAGAGGAAATCTATGCATGTCTCATGGAATTAGCCTCTCTAAAGAGAAATATCCTAGTTCTTGTGAAGAATGGGAATGCATGGGTAAGATTTCATATGAATATGTAATTGGATTTATCATGTATACAATGTTATGCACTTGTCTCAATGTCTCGTATGCCTTGAACATGACAAGTAGATATGAGTCAGACCTTGATGAATTTACTGGACTGTTGTAAAGAGCATCCATAAGTACTTGAGAACAATTAAGGATCAATTTATTGTTTATGGCAGAGAGGAAGAGTTGGGTGTAAGGGGTTACATCGATACAAGCTTCAAAACTAACAAAGATGATTAATCACAATTAGGATTTGTATTTTTCCTCAATCACATAGATGTATGTTGTAAAAGTTCCAGTAAGAGGAAGTTCCTGATTCTATAATAGAGTTAAAGTATATTGTTCAATCCAATAGAATAAAGGAATCTCTCTAGATAAAGAAGTTCAATATTGAACTTGGGGTGGTTCCAAGCATTAGTGACACAATAGAGTTTTATTGTGACAAAAATTGAGCTATTGTACAAGCTAATGAACCCATATCATATCAATGTTCCAGGAATGTACTGTGGTATTTCCACACAAGAGATCATTCAACAAGGAGATGTGAGGATTCTCATAATACCGACTGAAGGCAATGTTTCTGACCCACTTACAAAAGCAATTTCACATCTGAAGCATGATGGACATGTCAAGTCACTTGGGATAAGATTCATGAGTGATTGGTGCTAAGTAAAAGTGGGAGTATGTTGGTATGTATGCTAAAAGAGACAATCATGTGATGATTGTAATGTGGCATGATGTAATTTATTTAATAATAATAAAAGGCAATTCCATTTATTCTATTTTATTTAGTTAGAAGATAATGATATAGCATAATAAATGTTTCAAGGATGGAATTACTTGATGACATATGTCTTCAAGTTGATGACATGAACAAAGAGATCATATGTATGATAAGAGTACATATATTCTTGTTAAGTCCCTAGTCAGATTTAGTGTGGAGGAAAAATAGATAACAATAATAGATAAGACTAGAATGTGTGGTGACTAATGAAAAAATTTCATTATTCATGATGGAATATCAAGTCAACATATAAGTACTAGTTAGAGAACAATGTACTAGACATACCTACCTTGGGATAGTGGTGATTGTGGTCCCTAGACCTAAAGTCACTACACTTATCACAAGTCGTTTGAGGTATTTTGACATCATCCAATGTGACCTTGCAAAAGGGTTTCAATAATGGTGATGCTTGGATACATCGTGACACATGGGGAATGACTATTTGTGATGTAACTGGGGTTTGTCCCTCTGACTAGAGTTAATATCCTAGACACTGATAAGAGTGGCTGAGACATGTAATGACATACTCATGTGAATCAATATATGATATGTGAGCTCACATGCAACTCAGAGAGTTTGTTCTATTTCAAGGAACATGGATTGAAAGTTGAGAGGATGACGTTTCCATGCCTCAAGTTCCATCTATATATCAAAGATAAAGAAACTATATGATCACTATAACACTAATCACACACTATTGGTTTAAGTTGTTCTTCAATTCTCCAATTACTTGGGTAGCAATGATGTGTTCCTAGATATCAACTAGATATCAATCATTACATGTGATGCCATAAATTAGTTATGGACATTCTTCTACTGACAAAACTTGGGACCTATAGGGTCAGATACATAGAATACACCTGGTATAGGAGTTTACCCATAAATAATTTTTAACTTGATTACTAAAGTGTTTATATATTCAATTCAAACAACACTAGAAGGAAATTGGGTAATTGAGAATCTGAGTAAAGAGAATCAAGTGTTCCGTTGACCGATTCAAGTGTCGAGTAAATGTAACCAAAATTTGGATGAACATTGGCTGAACTAGAAAATGGATTGATCGATTCAGAATGTGAAGCGACCAATTCAATATTTGAATTGACCAGTTCAACATGTGAATGGGTCGGTTCAATAACCAATGAGATTGGATTAAGGATTCATGTTGATGCCAAGTTGTGCATTAATCATCAATATGTTTGCAAATAGGAAAGCATTCAATTTCACCAACTTGAGGTGTGAGTCAATCGACTAAAAAGTTGAGTCGACTGACTCATGACCCGCAACAACCTAAAATTTGTGAAAATCATTCTCTTTGACTCCCAATTGATCTAGAAACCATGAACCTGACTCTCATATAACTAGAAAGGCAGTCTATGCTTTTAGAAGACACAATTAACATTGACATATGTTGTTCTTGTGTAGTTGTGGTAACATGGGATCCCTAAGAAAGTCTTCCACTTAAAAGGGAGAGACAAATAGCAAGAACAAGTCAGTGCTAGAACATTGACATCAAAGGGAAAACTCCTTGTCATTGTCTCTAGAAGCGCACCAAGGAGTTTTTGGTGGTCCGCATGGACTATATAGAGGTGTGGAAGCTGTCACCATCACACTAGGACAATGCCATCAACTGTAGCTTTTGGTGCTTCACTAGGAGGCCGTTATTGACCATTGTTCCTATGCTACTTGAAGAAGAACAACAAAATGTTGTGTGGATTGTCACTGGACTTGCTCCAGACTAGGTGTATACCCCACAAATCCTATTTCCTAGATACATCATTGTTAACATGATGTGCTGGTTTAGGATTAAGGCATATTTCTTTTGTTTTTGTTCCCTTATCCGTTGCCCCAAGTCCTAATAGTAAATTGTAATAACATATATGGAAAATAACAATCAAACATTTGCAATTTAACTACCTTCACTTTGATCATTATATTTCAATCCATAATAAATCTCATCTAACTTGGTGAACCAATCATTGTTCCATCATTGGACTCTGAAGTATATGCCCAACATTTGGGTCATTGATTCTTGTCATCATTAGACTCTTTTCCCACACTTCTTTTTAGTTTATAGAAAACACCGCCATGCGTTATCGATTATTGGGTTCTATTATTACTATGAATCAGTAACATTTGTAGTGCCTTACAATTTGATAACACCAAATTTTGTGATATTTATGGCCCATATTTTGTTGTCAAAACTGCCGTTTTAAACTATTTTCCTCTCCTTTTTGTCAAGTTTTTAAATAAACAGGCCATGCTACGCTCTTAACTCATTTTTATCATCTTTTGTCGAGTTTTCCTCACACTTCCACTCAAAAATCAGCAAAAGGCCTGTCCCGACCCATGAACGTGTTTTACCTGCATCGGCCCTCCTACCAGTCGGCCGACACACTTACTACCCATCATACAACAACCCGATATGGATACTACGTGACACGGGTGTGCCACACAAGAAGACTCTGACGGGCGATACACCTCTTACCCAACAAGGAGATGTACCCATCACGACTACTTTGCCAATGAAGTGTGTCGCACGATACAAGCCACCCACTGGCAGGCGCCCACCCGTCATGATACCTGACACGCTTGCTGCCCGACACCCGTGTGTCGGGCGACACGCACGTCGAGCATCCCTGAAGCCACACTAATAGAGCCGATGGAGGACACATGGAGCCCGGAGAGCCGCAACTTCTTCCAACTGCTGCCTATAAATAGCAGCTACAGGACCTCGATGAGACGGGTCGGAATATCGGAAAAGCTAACTTTGGAAAGAACCTGGAGCTAGTGTGTCGTGTCCCAGAGGCGTACCGGGCCATACTAGGTGAGCACTTCTCCGACCTAAGAGGGAAGGAATGGTTAACTTAGAATCTGTCCCGGTCACTGTAGTAGCCCGATATCGACCAAAGGAACCACCCAATATGAGGAACCCGATACCCTAAGTAGTTTCTAGCCTGACACGATCTAGAGCCCGATACGAATCACCCATCACGGTGTGTCGCCGGAGAGGGTGGCATCCCGTCACAACCGTATCAGGGATGAGCGCTTTGATCGATACGTCTGCCCGTCATGGCATATCGCCTGACAGGGGATGCCGCCCGACACAGGCATTTTGGGCAGAGCTCCCGCCCGATATCGGGCTAGAGGAACCTTAGGGACCTGGTGTTACAAGTCGCTCCCCTAAATCAAGGAGGCAATACCTATCTTCCCTTTTTTTCATTCATTTACTTCCTTTATTTACACAATGTAACCAAACCCTTTTATATAATGCTTATGCTAATGGAATTAGAGGAGTTTTAAATGTATGTTGCTCTATGTTTGGTCCCGTTTGTTGGATGGTTAGTTTTCTTAGCATCTGAACTCTAGCTTGTACGTTTGGATCATGTTTTAACTAGCTATCAAATTGTGTTTCCCATTGCAACTCGATCGAGAGAGGTGTTGCAGCTCTAGTGTTTGGTCCAATCAGGGAGTACGAGAGTACCCAGGATCGGAGTTGCTTCAGTTATCTTTCCACTCTAACCCAAGTATATCAACCTCAAGAGAGGGAGTTGGTACTTAGTTAGAGGTACCCTCTTTGAGAGAAGGGGTACTGGATGTTTCCTGCTGCCGTTTGTTTTGCCAAAGTTTTCCTCCTTCATTTCCTTATCGAGGCAATGGTGTTATCTCTTCCAGTTCCGTTGCACAAAACCCCTAAAAACTGATAAATGCCAAAAACATTAATTTTCCTTGTAACTCCAGTTGGAGATAGTTTTCTGTTATTTTAGCGATCTGCTCCCATTGTTCGCTTTGGGAATTTTATCCTCATCTTGCTTTTATCGAAGTGTAAAGTGTCTATTCTGTGTTCTTAGCACTACCACCCTTGTCCCTGTGGTTCGACCCCGATTGCTACTTCAGACCCCGTCATCATTGCGGGGGCCTAAGAGTCGGGTAATTTAAAAGTCTGACTACTTCAAATCCGCTCCTTTTGGATGTGCAATTTAGGCCGGTCAACTTTTTGGCACCGTTGCCGGGGACAAGGAAAAGTGGTACTGTTAACAAACCCAAATCCACTAACTACATTCCTGTGCCTCAAGCTTAGTAATAAGCTTGACAACACTATTTCCTTTTAGCCTTCTAACCTAAAATGATTATAGAGTAGTTCATTTTATTATTAATACAAGTTTTCTAACTTGATTATACATTCTATTCAGGTACTCAGGAATTAAAGAAGCATTCTTCTCAGTTGAGCACCAACACTGCGAGTCATGCCACCTCGCATCGAACCACCTCTTTCTGAAGATGAATGAAACACTAGAGTTGGACAACACTCACCTCCCCGTGGGGACAATGACTGTTATAATGGCGATCATCAACATGAAGAACCTGAAATAGAATAATTTGAGGATGATGATCATCACGAGAGACGTCGTCATCACCACAGACGCAGAAGAAATCAACATAATCAAGAGCAGAACCATGGGGACAGTGACAGTGAAGATTCTAACGAAGGAGAAAAGACCCTCAGAGAGTTGGCTGCCACAATGGCCAATAACTCAAGATGGCTTGTGGTCATACCAAGGTTCAATGCAACAAACTTTGAGCTGAAACCATCTTTCATATCCATGATGCATAACAAGAGCTTCCGAGGGAATTCAAAGAACGATAACCCTTACCATCATCTTGACACTTTTAAGAATATCTGTGATACCATTAAAATGCAGGGAGTTCCAAAAGAAGTCATTTACTGCAAGGGCTTCATCTTATCTTTTGAGGGCAAGGCCCTATCCTGGTACCTCAGGATACCACATCAACCTTTGAACGGATGGAATGCGTTGGCAGACGCTTTTGTGAACAAGTTTCACCCTACAGAGAAAACTGTCAGGAATATACAAAGGATCACGTCATTCATGAATAAGCCAAATGAGAATCTTCATGAAGCTTGGGAAAGGTATCATGAGTATCTGAGGGGCTTCCCTCATCACAACTACAAGAAGGGTTTCGTCATAACCACCTTCTACAATGGTATGACCCCTGAAGAAAGGGTATCGCTGAATGCAGTTGCAGGAAGTGACTTTCTGGGGAAGAAGCCCAGCAGATCCAAAAAGATCATCAAAAACATGGCCGAGTTACAGGCCGGTACCGACTGTGACTGGTCTGATAGAAGATATGCTAAGAAGGTCACTAATGAAGGACCTTCAGTCGAATCCAAAGCTCTTGAATCTATCACGTCTCAAATCAAAAAGATTGCCACTGATGTCAGACAGTTAAAAGAATAATGTGGAAAGGGAAAGAAACAGGTTAAGAAAGTTATGAAATGTGTCACCTGTGAAGAAGGTGGACACGGGGTTGATAACTGCATTTACACCTGGCCCGAAAAGTCAAGTGAAAGCGAATCCGAAAAAGAGGAAGCTGAGAATGTCTCTTTTGTCAATTTCAAGAGTCTGGATCACCCTGGTTTTAACTATGGCAACAAGGATGCAGCTGAAAACTTGCATCAGCTGAATAATCCACCCAAGCAACCGAAAAGCTTTTAGAAAAGGGGCAGACAAGGTTAGTTCACCAGAACTACCAATTTCCAATCGAACAAGACAAACTTTCAAGGGCAAGGAAAGTACCAAAACCGCCAAGAAGCTAACCCTAGTAAAGGCCAGGGTCAAGCTAAGGAGAAGAGTAAGGATAAGAACTCGAATCAACCAGACTTGGTGGGCTAATTGTTCGATTTTGTTAAAAGATAAGATAATATTAACAACCAGCTAGAACAAAGCGTGTTGTCCAATTCAGGGGTTCTGAATATGATACAGGTTCAGATGGCCAATACGCAGACACACCAATGCCAGATAGATCAGCACCATTGCCCAAATGGCCGAGTCAATAAAGAATCCCTCGGGTAAGATACCCTCCAACACTGAGTCTGCTAAAATGGTGGTGCTAAGATTAGGGAAGATAGTAGAACGCCCTAAAGAAGCCAGACCCGAGGAACCTAAACCAAGGATTGCGACAGAAAATCTGACAGAGGAAGAAAACCAACAAGCTCATGTCAGGGAGCCAGAAACAAGATCTATGGAGAACATGTTTGGTAAAAGAAGTCCTTACTCTCCAAAGTTGCCTTTCCCTTACAAACTCATAAAGGCACATCTTAAAAAGCGTTACGAGAAGTTTGTGGAGTCAGTAAAGAAGCTTCACCTCGAAGTACCTTTTCTGGATTCTTTAGAGGAAATGCCGACCTACACCAAGTTTTTCTAGGATTTGATCACCATGAAGAAAAGAGGAGGAAGAATCGAGACAGTGCACCTCGCTAGTATGTCTTCTGCCTTCGTGAAGACTGATTTACCTACCAAGAAGAAGGATCCAGGAGCCTTCACCATTCCTTTTTCTTTTAAAGATAATATCGAGCGGAAAGGTCTTGCTGATTTAGGGGCTAACATCAACCTTATGCCCTTAAGCCTCGCACAACATTTGGGTTTGACTAATATGATCCAGACCAACATGAGGATACAATTAGTGGACCATACCTTCAAAAGACCTATAGGAGTTGTTGAGGATGTTCCGATCCGTGTAGGAAGATTCTTCATTCCTTTCGACATTGTGGTGATTGACACTGTGGAGGACCCTAACTATCCTATCATCTTTGGGCGCCCCTTCTTGGCTACAGGAAGAGTGTTAATTGATGATGCTGAAGGAATCATCACTCTGAGGGTCAGAAATGATCACTTAGATTTCAAAGTAAAGGATGCTATGAAAGGACCATCCCTTCTAGAATCCGCTTACTTCGTAGAAAGCTACAATCAGTTTTATGAAGAAGTAGAGGAAGATATCACAATGGTAGAGCTTCTTGTGAGAGCATTGAGCACTCAAGACTCTGATCCTAAAGATCCTGAGGTTGCCAAGATCCTCAGTTATCTAAATCGACTTGATGAAGATATAAGAGACAAGGAGGAGGTAATAGAGACAGTTAAGTTTGCCTCTCTAGAAGAGACACTAGAAGAAACGACACCTAAGGCTAAGTCTGAGCTGAAACAACCACTTGAAGGTTTAAAGTATGAATTTCTACATCAAGAAGGGAGAAATCCAGTCATCGTTAAAGCCTTTCTGATGAAGGAACAATTGGAAATGCTTCTCGAGGAGTTGAGGCTCCATAGGTAGGCCATATGATATTCAGCAGAGGATATCAAAGGTCTTAGCCCTGTGCTATGCATGCATCACATTAATTTGGAAGAATGTGCTAAACCCCTGGTGTGACAAAGTGAGTTTTTATAGTATTTTCTCTCTCTTAAAAGTTTTATTATCAAATTTGTTGACTAAAATACCCTCATATACTTCCCTCACCCCATTGAACAAATATGTGTCACAAATTGCAAAAATATGCAAACCCTAGTATGCTATGATGATAAGATACATGTGTTAATGTATTTAGTAAATGACCTTTTGAAGATACACCTCAAATTTCATTAGAATTGGGTTTACCAATAAAGAGTTATGGCCAATTTAATAAATCACCTTATATATATCCTAGACCTAAGTTTTCATTTTAATCAGGTGTGAATAGATGTCACACTGACCTTGATATCTTGGACCCTCTCCTAGTCGTTAGATCAAGCTATCCATGGATCATGCCTTGATCTAACAGAGGAGACCTCGTCTCCTACCTCCCGTAAAGGGCGGCGAGGTAGTAGGAGGAGAGGCTCGGCCAAACTCACCACCTCATGCCTCTTTTCAAATTTCGAGCCAACAAATATCTTCGAAACTACAAACCAAGGTCAACAAGCCTTATCTTGACCCCCCTCACTCTCGGAGAAGGGAGAACTGACCCCCGCTTCTCCGCTCTTCTCATCCCGATGGCGGCTGAGTTTAGGGCTTCCTTGCCTAGCCACCCTCACGCCTACTTAAGGCCTCCAATAGCTCTACCTCTCCCCCTTTAACCTTTCTGCAACCTCATTTCCACCCGAGATACCTCGAGAATACACCTCCTATCCACCCTCTTCAACCTCCAACCACCACCACCAATTGAGCACCACAATACCTTCCGCTCCCTTCTAACCTCCCCTAGCACATTCGTCTAGACCCCACACATCTCCCTGTCACCACCACGAGGCCTCTGATCACCTCCCACTACATATCGACCTCGGCTCCGGAGACCTTGCCTACCGACGTGGAGGAGACGAGCTACGTAGGGTCTTGCAACCTGTTTTGACCCTTGATGGCTTCAGATCGATCCCCTGAATCTATCCCAACCTTCTCCCACTCGCGAGTAGCACCAAGGGGCGAGCTTGACCTCACTGGAGTCCCTCCTTCACTACTCGAGCAAGCAGAAAACCAAAGGAGATACCAGCGAGATCAAGCCAGGAGCGTCCGATCGGTGTAGATCAACCTAGGAATGTCTGATCGGTGTAGATCCATTTGAGCCATTGATCTAGTCGGATCCAGCCTTTGATCGAGGTTTTTCTTTTCTTTTTATTTTTTTTATTACTCAAGAAAATGTATTACTTTAGAAAAATCATAAAAGATGCTAGGAATATTCGATTATAGCAAACCTATATACCATTTTGATCAAAAAAATATCCTCTATCCAAATAAAATATGATCAGGGCATAAATCCGTTTCCTTTTTTGAAAGTAGTTGCCTAAAGCCTAAATGACCTCCTTGTTTTTAATCAATTATTAATAATGGTTTTCTTGATGATGTACGACTGTCTAAAATGTATGTAACCCTAGCTAAAATCCTAATTTCTCTATAAATCGAAATAATATTCTAAGATGATAAATAACCAAAGGATTAGTAGAAAACCCTAGATCTAGTTTTCTCTTTCTACTTGGAATTAGAGTTATATCTTTATATCAAGATCTAATATCACTAGATGATTATTAGTAATCATGAACGATCCTGGACTCTAATTCAAACCCTGATCTTATGGAACCATTAATATATTAAGGGTTGATTCCTTTTTATCCGACCATCCTAGAAGCCCTAGTTTATGAAAATCTTCTTTTTGAGTAATTCAATACTATCATTTAAGAAAACTAATTAATGATGGATCAGACATGATATTATCTCTAAACTCAATTAAAATATGGGAAATCCCCGATCTGAATTAGATAACCCAAAAGGAATATTAGCTAAGAACATATCTTAGCCTTGGTCAATTGGACCAATAGTAATGTTGTACCCTTGCTTTCTGTGCAGGGTGACTTATTTCTTGTTGATTCTAAATTCTTGGATATCTGATCTAAACAAGAAGGTACGTGGTCTTATAAGTATAAGACTAGATTTTTGGTTTACTATGCTATGCAATATCTTGATTGTTCATATTTGGATATGATTGTTTGGTTGACTAGTATGAGTTATACTTCACCAAATTTAAGAGAAACATAAATGATTATGATGGGTTGTAGCTACTAGAGTGCATAGCCTGGTGTGGATGTATGTTTCCTAACATGGATGTATGATTCCTTGGCCCATGTTAGATGTATGATGATATTCTATTGCCCACACTAGATGTAAGTCAAGTGCAATAAGCGTAGTACAACCACATCAAAATGAATGTAATAAGAAGGGTGTTTACTTGATTATCGCCTTAAGAAATGGTTTTATCTCTCTTTACTTCATTTTCCAATATTTTCCTTTATGCAACCTTATTAGTGTAACCTTTACCACGTATGAACTTTGTTGATGTTTTTGTTTCTCATATTTTCTAGGTGCAAGTAATAATTGACAACAAAGTGAAATGTATGCTCAAAGTACCTGAAGGCACAAATAGTAAGCATGGAGGATATATTAGATAGATCTATTACTCTTATCTCATTTATTGATAGATGTTAGTTTATTTCTTTTCCTAGTTGATGTTGAGGATGATTGAGATCCTATGTAACAAAGTTATTTTTTCTCTAGAACAATATTATCTCTCCATATGTAATGACTTTATTTATCCTTATGAATGAATGTTCGTGTGGCATTATATGATGATGTGGATTTGATCTTGGCTCAATCTATGTTTTTAGTTGACTACCTTAATTTCTTATATTTCCCTTTTGACATCTATAGATATGAGTGCACACATATCTATGAATGTCACTATGGAAAGTATATAGAAATTGGGGGACGTCGTAGTTGGTATCAGAGCCAATGTTCACACATCAAGTCACATGAACTTCATTCACCCTATTTTGAGTCTAGGGTAGTCCTTGAGTTAGGGATGTGAAGGGTGGAGGTGTCTAGGATAGCATCTGCCATGGGTCTGACTAAAGTTTCTGAGCCACTTAGCTTGGCAATCACGAGGCTAACTTTATGGCAGTATAAGTCTACCTGGACAATACCCTAAGTGTCTCCTATTCTTGGGCTTACTTAAATTTAGGAACCTTCACATCTATAGATTTTCCCTCTCATCTCTTCTATAGGAAAATTTTCCCTCTCATCTATGTTTTAAAATAAATTTTCCCTCTTACCTCTGTTATAAGGTTAGGAAGGAGTCTCTCTATTTAGAAAGTCCTAAGGATCGACTGATAATGATTTTAGGTTATCCTCCCTAAATCATAAAATGAAGAACATTAATCATTGATAAATGAGAATAATGAAATATCATGTGATGATAATAAAGATAATGATGAGAATAATTGTTGAAGTAATAGATCTAATATGTTCATATTAATTACAGGATGCCTCCTAAAACTCGCAACTCAAAGGCCTCGGAGGAATCGTCCTCTAAGAAGTGAAAAGAGCCTGAAACCTTCGAAGTACCTAATCCTGATGCCGCGACCAAGGAAAGGTGGGAGGAACATAAGAAAATCCTCCTAGATTTTATGGAAACCCTCGCCACAAATGGAACCCCTGAACCTAGCTCCTGTAGGAAAAAGGAAGTGACGGTGATAGACTTCATTAAGCTCAACCCTGACAGCTTTTGGGGGGAAGACCAACCCGAAGTTATGGACAAGGATGAGGCCTGGGTCCTTACCATAGAGAATGCCTTCTGTACCCTAGATGTACCCTAAGAAAAGAAGGTTAAATTCGCCACCCATTTGCTTAAGGGAGGGGAGAAAATCTGGTGGGAGAATTATGGTGGGAATCAGGGAGAGGAAGTAGAGAACTTGGGGTGAGAAGCCTTCAAGACCCTCTTCACTAACCGTTTCATGCCCGTAACTGAGAGGAAGAGGAAAGAGAAGATGTACATGGAGCTTAGGCAGGGCAGTCTCTCAGTGGTCGATTATACCCAAAAGTTTAGGCTTCTAGAACGCTAGGCCCCTATCCGGACTGAGGACCGCCTCACTGAGAATTATGTAGACTATCTCTCTGCACACCTGGAAACCCTAGTTATAGCCTCTCATCCCCGAAGCATTGATGAAGCCCTAGACATGACCCTTAAGCAGGAAAGGGAGCAGGGATTGCAGAAGCCTTCTAGCATGGGATATTTAGGGTTGACCACCACTGAGGAAGAGAAGTTCAAGAAGTTCCACCCCGGCCATAATAAAGGATCAGAAAAAGGAGGAGGTTCAGGGAAGAAAGGACTAAAGAGTAGCAAGCTGATGGATTACCAGAAGAAATGCAATACTTGTGGACGAGGACATGATGGGCCTTGTTGCTACACCAAGCCGGTCTACTACAACTACAAAAAGGAGGGACATTTCCTTGCCAAGTGCCCCAATGCGTCTATCCTTGGCAAACCTCCAGTGGGTGCACCACCCCCTCAGGGACACCACAATGCTAGGGTGTTCACAGTAACAACATAAGAGGCTAGGGAAAATCTGAACCAGCTTGTCGAAGGTAACCTTGAATCTTTTTCATATATCTAATATCTTGTTGAATGCCTTCAATTATTTAAAATGTAATTATCCTGTGTAGGCATTGTTTTCTTGAATGGACATCCTATTAAAGCATTATTTGACTCTGGATCCACAAATACTTTTATCTCTTGAAATTTGGCCTCAGTGTTGCGCTTACATATAAGGGACTTGGGATATATTTTGTATGTATCAAGTCCTAGTGGAAAAATATTCACTACATTATAGAAAACTGATGTCCTCCCTCTAAAATTTGAAAATCATGATATGCCTTTTGAATTCATTTTCTTAACCATGGAAGACTTTTATATTATTCTAGGCATGAATTGGCTATACACATATCATGCTCACATTGACTGTAGAAACAATATGGTAGTTCTCTCTCAACCTCATTCCTCTTGTGTAGTGATCCCTCGGGGAAGTGGATTTTGTAATAATGTAATAATTTCCTCTCTTAAATCTAAAAAGCTCATATCTAAAGGATGTAAAGTCTTCCTCACATTCGTCTCAGAGACCAGTCCTAACAACGGGCCTGTAGAAAGACTGGAGGTGGTACGTGATTTCCTCAACGTATTTCTGAAGGAGCTTCCTGGGCGGCCTCCAAACAGAGACATTGAGTTCTCCATAGACCTTCTTCCTGGAACCACTCTGATTTCTAGGGCACCGTACAGGATGGCACCTACTGATCTTATGGAGCAGAAGAAACAATTACAAGAACTTCTTGATAAGGGTTTTATCCGCCCTAGCGTTTCCCCTTGGGGTGAACCTATCCTTTTTGTTAAAAAGAAAGATGGTTCAATGCTGATGTGTATTGACTATCGCATGTTGAACCAAGCCACCATTAAAAACAAGTATCCTCTTCATTGTATTGATGACCTCTTTGATCAACTTCGTACTGCTAAATTTTCTCAAAAATTGATGTCCGTTCTGGCTACCATCAACTTAAGGTCAAGGATTCATATATATCCAAGACTGCTTTTCGAACTCATTACGGGGACTACAAATTTCTGGTGATGCCGTTCGGGTTGACCAAAGCACCTGGCGTATTCATGAACTTGATGATAAAAGTCTTCCAACCTTATCTTGATGAGTTTGTGGTCATCTTCATTGATGATATTCTGATCTATTCTGACTCTTTGGAGAAACACTGAGAACATCTTAAGTCTGTCCTTGAGATTCTTCGAGCCCAGAAATTCTATGGAAAGCTTTCTAAATGTGAATTCTGGATTGACAAAGTCATGTTTCTTGGACATGTCATTTCTGGGGGTAACCTATCTGTTGATCCCACTAAAGTATCTGTTGTATTTGATTGGCAACCTCCTCGTAATCCTTCTAAAATCTGGAGTTTCTTAGGTCTGGCCGGATATTATCGTCATTTTATTCCAAATTTCTCCAAAGTGGCACTTCCTCTCACTAAGCTTACTCGGAAGGACGAGCATTTCATCTGGTCAGCTGCTTGTGAATCTAGCTTCCAAGAGCTTAAACAAAAGTTGACATCAACACCTGTCCTTGTTCTACCCTCTGGCAATGAAGGATTTGTAATATTCACTGATGCTTCCCGACATGGTCTAGGGCGTGTCCTACAATAGAATGGGAAAGTAGTGGCCTTCACTTCCAGACAGCTAAAACCCAATGAGTTGTATTACCCTACGCATGATTTGAAGTTAGATGCCATGATCCATGCTCTCAAAATCTAGAGACACTACTTGTACGGGGCAATGTTTGATATCTTCACCGACCATAAAAGCCTCAAGTACATTCTGATGCAAAAGGATTTGAATCTGCAACAACGACAATGGATCGAATACCTGAAGGACTACGACTTCACCATTGACTACCATCCAGGTAAGGACAATGTGGTTGCAGATGCTCTTAGTAGGAAAAGATCTATTTGCGCATCCCTATCCGTACCCGAATGCAGGAACATGGAGGACCTAGCAAGATGGAGACCACAATTCTTGGTTGATCGTATGCATCTCAATAACATCTCTATCACATCCAACCTGCATTCTGAACTTATGGAGACACAGAAAGCTAGTCCCGATCTTTTAGAACTCTCCTCTCTCCTTACTTAGCCTCAATCACATCTGCCTGTGGGTCTTGATTGCGGTCTTCGATATAAGAATCGTATGTGGGTTCCAGAGCAGTCAGCTGAAAAGACAAAGATTCTCAGTGAGGCACATGGGTCAAAGTACGCAGTCCATCTTAGCATGATGAAGATGTACAAAGACCTACAATGTCAGTTTTAGTGGAGAGGCATGAAGCGTGATATTGCTGAATTCGTTTCCAGATGCCTGACATGCCAGATGTTCAAGGCTGAACACCAAAGACCAGGCAGTCTACTACAACCCCTTGAAATTTTGGAATGGAAATGGGAGCACATCACCATGGATTTTGTGGTAGGGCTACCCAAAACCAGGAAGGGATACGATGCTGCATGGGTCGTCGTGGATCGTCTCACCAAGTCAGCTCATTTTCTACCTGTGAAGATTACTGTGAAAGTTTCTGAATTGGCCAACCTTTATATAAGGGAGATTGTACGTATGCATGGAGTTGTGGCATCCATTGTCTTAGATCGGGACCTAAAGTTTACCTCAAAGCTATGGAAACAAGTTCAAGAAGAATTGGGCACCAAGTTGAATTTTAGTACAACTTATCATCCGCAGACAGATGGACAATCAGAATGAACATTTCAAATTCTAGAGGACCTTCTATGAGCTTGTGTGCTTGACTGGGAAGGCTCATGGGACCATTACCTGCCCTTAGCTGAGTTCTCCTATAATAATAGCTATCAGGAAAGTATTGGGATGCCACCATACGAAGCTCTCTATGGCCGACCGTGCAGATCTACATTACATTGGGACGATGTCGAAGAACACACCTTGATGAAATTCGAGGAGATGCAGCTATATGTAGATAAAGTTGCACTGATCAGGCAGAGAATGAAGCAAGCACAGGATAGGCAAAAATCATATGTAGATGCTCACTGACAGGAACGTCAGTTCAAGGAAGATGATCATGTCTTTCTAAAAATCCAACCTATTCGAGCTTTGGCCAAGAATAAGGGAAAGCTCAGTCCTCGTTATGTGGGACCCTTCGAGATCCTTGAAAGGGTTTGAGAATGTGCCTATCGTCTTGCTTTGCCACCTCAGTATAGTGCCATGCATAATGTCTTTCGTGTATCTAATCTAAAGACTTATGTCAAAGACCCCAGTCACATTCTGAATCATGAGCCTCTCAAGATGAAAGATGATCTGGCTTATGCTGAGTCACCAGTCAAAATATTGGATTTCAAGACAAAGGAGCTTCACAGTAATCGACATATAGATATGGTGAAAGCTCTCTGGATCCACCATGATCAGACCGATGCCACATGGGAGCTCAAGTCCGAAGTCGAGCGGAAATAGCCACATCTCTTTCAGACTGCTTGAATTTTGAGGGCAAAATTCTTAAAAGGAGGAGAGAATGTGACAAAGTGAGTTTTTATAGTATTTTCTCTCTCTTAAAAGTTTTCTTACCAAATGTTTTGACTAAAATACCCTCATATACTTCCCTCACCCAATTGAACAAATATGTGTTACAAATTGCAAAAATATGCAAACCCTAGTATGCTATGATGATAAAATACATGTGTTAATGTATTTAGTAAATGAACACATCAAACTTTCGAATTTGGATATCAAATTTATATCATAGTAGCATAATAACCTTTTGAAGCTACAACTCAAATTTCATTAGAATTAGGTTTACCAATCAAGAGTTATGGCCAATTTATTAAATCACCTTATATATATATCCTAGACCTAAGTTTTCGTTTTAATCATGTGTGAATAGATGTCACACTGACCTTGATATCTCGGCCCCTCTCCTAGTCGTTGGATCAGACGATCCATGGATCTAGCCCTGATCTAACAGAGGAGACCTCGTCTCCTACCTCCCACAAAGGGCGGGGAGGTAGCAGGAGGAGAGGCTCGACCAAACACGCCACCTCATGACTCTTTCCAAATTTCGAGCCAACAAATATCTTCAACACTGCAAACTGAGGTCAACAAGCCTTATCTTGACCCCCCTCACTCTCAGAGTAGGGTGAACTGACCCTCTCTTCTCCGCTCTTCTCACCCCGGTGGCGGCTGAGTTTAGGGCTTCCTCGCCTAGCCTCGCTCACGCCTACTTAAGGCCTCGACTAGCTCCGCCTCTCCCCCTTTAACCTTTTCGTAGCCTCATTTCCACCTGAGATACCCCGAGTATACACCTCCTATCCACCATCTTCAACCTCTAGCCACCACCACCAACCGAGCACCAAAGTACCTTACGCTCCCTTCTAACCTCCCTCGCACATTCGTCTTGACCCCACACATCTCCCAATCACCACCACGAGGCCTCTGATCACCTCCCACTCCATATCGACCTCGGCTCTGGCGACCTTGCCTGCACATGTGGCGGTGAAG
Source organism: Alisma plantago-aquatica (assembly GCA_963693085.1). NCBI lineage: Eukaryota > Viridiplantae > Streptophyta > Magnoliopsida > Alismatales > Alismataceae > Alisma > Alisma plantago-aquatica. The sequence continues at coordinate 1,112,701,607 of OY856412.1, forward strand.
AGCTACGTGCGGTCTTACACCCTGTTACGACCCTTGCTGGCTTCAGATCGATCCCCTGAATCCGTCCCAACCTTCTCCCACTCACGAGCAGCACCAAGAGGCGAGCTTGACCTCACCCGAGTCCCTCCCTCATTACTCGAGCAAGCAGCAAACCAAAGGAGATACCAGTGGGATCAAGCCAGGAGCGTCCGATCAGTGTAGATCAACCCAAGAACACTAGATCGGTGTAGATCCATCTCAGCCATTGATCTAGTCGGATCCGGCTTTTGATCTAGGTTTTTCTTTTCTTTTTATTTATTTTATAACTCAAGAAAATGTATTACCTTAAAAAAATCATAAAAGATGCTAGGAATATCAGGTTGTAGCGAACCTATATACCATTTTGATCAGAAAAATATCCTCTATCCAAATAAAATATGATCAAGGCCTAAATCCGTTTCCTTTTTCGAAAGTAGTTGCCTAAAGCCTAAACGACCTCCTTGTTTTTAATCAATTATTAATAATGGTTTTCTTGATGATGTACGACTGTCTAAAATGTATGTAACCCTAGATAAAACCCTGATTTCTATATAAATTGAAAGACTATTCTAAGATGATAAATAACTAATGGATTAGGAGAAAACCTAGATCTAGTTTTCTCTTTCTACTTGGAATTAGAGTTATATCTTTATATCAAGATCTAATATCACTAGATGATTATTAGTAATCATGAATGGTCCTGGACTCTAATTCAAACCCTGATCTTATGGAACCATTAATATCTTAAGGGTTGTTTCCTTTTTATCCGACCATCCTAGAAACCCAAGTTTATGCAAATCTTCTTTTTGAGTAATTAAATACTATCTTTTAAGCAAACTAATTAATGATGGATCAGACATGATAATATCTCTAAACTCAATTAAAATATGGGAAATCCCTGATCTGAATTAGATAACCCAAAAGGAATATTAGCTATGAACATATCTTAGCCTTGGTCAATTGGACCAATAGTAATGTTATACCCTTGCTTTCTGTACAGGGTGACTTATTTCTTGTTGATTCTAAATTATTGGATATCTGATCTAAACAAGTAGGTACATGGTCTTATAAGTATAAGACTAGATTTCTGGTTGCCTATGCTATGTAATATCTTGAATGTTCATATTTGGATATGATTGCTTGGTTGACTAGTATGAGTTATACTTTGCCAAATTTAAGAGAAACATAAATGATTATGATGGGTTGTAGCTACTAGAGCGCATAGCCTGGTGTGGATGTATGTTGCCTAACATGGATGTATGATTCCTTGGCCCATGTTAGATGTATGATGATATTCTATTGCCCGTACTAGATGTAAGTCAAGTGCAATAGGCATAGTACAACCACATCAAAATGAATGTAATAAGAAGGGTGTTTACTTGATTATCACCTTAAGATGGTTTTATGTCTCTTTCCTTCTTTTTCAAATATTTTCCTTTATGCAACCTAATTAGTGTAACCTTTAACATGTACCAACTTTGTTGATGTTTTTGTTTCTCATATTTTCTAGGTGCAAGGAATAATTAACAACAAAGTGAAATGTATGCTCAAAGTACCTAAAGGCACAAAACAATAAGCATGGCGCATATATTAAACAGATCTATTCCTCTTATCTCACTTCTTGCTAGATGATAGTTTATTTCTTTTCCTAGTTCATGTTGAGGATGATTGAGATCCTATGTAATAAAGTTATTTTTTCTCTAGAACAATATTATCTCTCCATATGTAATGACTTTATTTATCCTTATGAATGAATGTTCATGTGGCATTATATGATGATGTGGATTGGATCTTGGCTCAATCTCTATTTTTAGTTGACTACCTTAATTTCTTATATTTTCCCTTTTGACATCTATAGATATGAGTGCACGCATATCTATGAATGTCACTATGGAAAGTATATAGAAATTGGGGGACATCACACCTGGCTCAACCCCAGAGAAAGTTGAACCAGATGCTAAAAGAAGTTGTGAAGAAAGAAGTGATCAAACTGAGGGATGCAGGAATTATCTACCCAATCAGTGAAAGCAACTGGGTAAGTCCCATCCATGTGGTACCGAAGAAGGGAGGCATGACAATTGTGAAAGGTGACAAAGGCGATGAGGTGGTGGTCCAGACGGTCACCAAATGGAGAATGTGCGTTGATTAACAAAAGATGAACCAAGCCACGAAAAAAGATCATTATCTGCTTCCTTTTATTGACCAAGTTCTGGAGAGATTAGTGCTTCACGATTATTTCAGCTTTTTGGATGGTTTTTCTAGGTTTTATTAAGTCCCTATCTTACCAAACGACCAAGAGAAAACCACTTTTACTTGTCTCTATGGTACTTATGCCTTCCAAAGGATGCCATTCGGATTTTGCAATGCCCCAGCAACGTTTCAGCGTTGCATGGTCTTGATGTTTTCGGATTTTCTGGAAGACATCGTGGAAGTTTTCATGGATGATTTTTCTATCTATGGGAAGGACTTTGATGCTTGTCTTAAAAAATTATCTTTGGTCTGGCAACATTGTAAAGAGAAGAATTTGGTCCTCAACTAGGAGAAGTTCCACTTCATGGTATGAGAAGGCATCGTGCTAGGGCATAAAATATCGAGGAGAGGTGTCGAGGTAGATGTGAGCAAGGTTGAAGCTATATCTAAACTTCCTCCGCTGAAGTTTGTAACTGGAGTGCGGAGTTTTCTCGGGCACGCCAGTTATTATCGAAGATTCATAAAAGACTTCTCGAAGATCTCGAAACCGTTGTCAAGTCTTCTGGTTAAGGATGTTGAATTCGATTTCTCTAACGATTGTTTAAATGCTTTTCAGGCCTTGAAAGATGCACTTGTTTCTCCACCTATCCTTCAAGCTCCGGATTGGGAGCTACATTTTGAGCTTATGTGTGATGCCAGTGACTTTGCTATAGGAGCATTCCTTGGATAGAAAAAGGACAAAAGGCACCATGTCATTTGTTATGCCAGTCGTGGTGGATTACGTCTCTAAATGGGTGGAAGTTGTTGCCACTCAAACTTGCAACTCCAAATCAGTGATCAAGTTGTTTGAGAAAACTATCTTCCCTCGCTTTGGAGTACCTCGTACTATGATAAGCGATGGTGGATCGCATTTCGGGGAAAAATAGTTTGAAGCTCTCCTGCAGAAGTATGGGGTTAAACACAAGGTCGCTACACCCTACCACCCTCAAACTTCTGGGCAGGTGGAGGTTGCGAATAGACAGATTAAGAAAATTTTAGAGAAGACTATCAGCCGCACGTGGAAAGATTGGTCAATGAAGCTCGATGACGATCTTTGGGCCTACAGAACTGCATATAAAGCACCCACTGGAACTACCCCTTACAAATTGATTTATGGGAAATCTTGTCATCTACCCTTAGAGCTTGAACACAAGGCTCATTGGGCGATTAAGTTCCTGAATATGGATCAGGAGAAGGTAGGGGAGAAAAGATATCTACAGTTACAAGAAATCGAAGAGCTGAGAATACATGCATATGAGAATGCAAGGATCTATAAGCATAGGACCAAGGTGTGGCATGATGCCCACCTGAGGAAAAAGGATGTGAGTGAAGGTGACAAGGTTTTATTATTTAAATCCTCTATTCGTCTTTTTCCAGGTAAGCTTCAAACAAGGTGGTCTGGACCCTTCACCGTAGCAAAGATATATCCATCAGGAATGATGGAGCTGTATGATAAAGACGATCCATCCAAAGTTTTTCCAATAAATGGGCACAAAGTAAAAAGATACTATGAAGATGAAGCATTCTTAAAAAGGTCAGAGATAAGTTTGCTGGATGTGGAAATAGCTGAAGACACAAAGTGAATGATCTGAAGCTGTCGAGCAGACAAAGCTAACTACAACGCTCCTCGGGAGGTAGCCCGAGCCTTTACTTCTCTTAGAATAGGATGTTATTTCCTTTCCTACAAGAAAAACATTATGAACATTATGATTGTAATAAGGCCCGAGTCAGTGCATGCGCCACATGCTCAGACTCTTTTGTTTTATGGGCCACCGCTCAGTGTTATAAGCTTTGATGAGTAATATTATCTGAGGTTGGGAGCTTCACCTTAGGCCATTGATGTTTTACCCATCAATTGCTTTTTCCTTCTCTTTTAATTTAGTTTTTCATCATATATCTTGTTTGAAACACTTGTATCAGGCAAGGATGCATTGCTCCCTGGCCAATATCGGGCAAAGAACTCGGGCACAATGCAGGACACACCCCTAACGGGCTTGCGTATCGGGTGTCACACCTTAGCAATAAGCCATGTCGGACGATACACCGAGCAGCGAGCATCCGTGTCGGGCGACATGTGTAATAACCCTTGATTTGATGGATGAGACTGATTTTACTACTCGTCTCGAGAATTATTTGTCTCCTCAACCAACACGTGCCCCTATTTTACTTGTTTTACCCCCCCACATGGATTGCTATATATAGTGACTGAGGTTTAACTATGTCAGGCACCGACATTTACTCCTCACCTACTCCTGTATCATGCAGTAATTTCTCCCTTTGCTTGCTTATCATCCATCCTAGCCTCTACTCCTGTGTCACGCGACTACCTTCATAAAACAAAGGTATAACCTGACAACTGTATTGTTTGGCTTCCCTGACATGACCCTTGTGTCGTGCATTTCATATCGGACTTATGAGTTTAGTTGATTTCTTTGTATCACTCGACACACATTTTTCTCAGCTGATAAACTTTCGACCGTGTCACGCGACACATCTCTGACGTGCGCCTGCCCGATACCCTATATCAGACAATGACCGTGTCGCCCAGTCTTGTACCGCCTCACGTGTTTATTATGTCGAGCGACACCTTTTCTTTCAGAGCAACCATACTGGGCACTTCGTATCGAATGACTTTGATCTATCAAGCATGAAGCCAGTAGTTTAGTATTAGGCACATGACCTTAGTTCTTATGTATCACGTGATACAAGTCATGTTTTCTATCGTTTGACAATGTCGTGCGACACTCCTTTATTTTGCAAGATGTCGTATCCGGCATTGCATGATAACCTTAAGGCAGTATGGTTCAACCCCGTTCTGCCTGACATAGGCGTATCGACTAGTTTAGTTAACAAAGGTGTTTTAACTCGTATCGTATCGGGAAACACTGATATCGGGCTACCCTTTTATCGGACGATACCGAGTTTGCTGGATGATACGTGTATCGTGCGATGTTTCCATCCTAGCACGTATCGGGCAATTATGTATATCAACATCGCGACCTAAGTGTTAAAGCCATGACCGATATTGATTTGTCTCTATCAGATTTTACTGATTGTAATCAAATTCAATTTTCAATATCACAAAATCGTTATCGGGTGACACAACTCAACCGCCCGATATCAGGCAAGGTGAATCATTTAGCAGAATTAATAATTACTAACATTAGTTTGATAAAATTACAATAAATGGCCCGCACCAAGCAAACCATCGTCCAAGTTGACGAACACGGTCGACAGATCGACATAGAGGCCACAACAGAAGCTACGACAGTCATTGAGAAACGTCTGAACCTCGAAGCAGCTGGGCCATCCACGGCTGAAAAGAGACCAAGGACAGAAGAAGTAATAGCCCCAACAACGACTTCAACCGCAGCGGCAGAACATTTAGATCACACACCAGGCAGGTTCGTGCCCAGAGACAATGAGCACAGACGTCAATACTCAGAACAGGCAACAAAAATCTACAGGTCAAGAAGATTCTGCCACCAGTGGTCCTTCCTTCAGCTAGGCATTTTTGACAGGCTATAAAATGTCCTAGCTATAGCAGGGCTGAGGAAGATCTGCTTCAGCCACACCGCTTCCTACACTGAACTCACCAGGGAGTTCATGTCATCTCTCCGCCAGGTGCAGAATGAACCTGAGGAAATTGAAGAATATGGCGGAGCAAACATAATACAAGGGTGGCTATACAATGCCGAGCACATCATCTCCGAGAAGCTGCTCAATGAAATCTTCTTTTCCAGTGAGGCAGAGAAGGAACTGTTTAACAGTGGTGCAAGGATCACCGAAGGAGATGGGTTCAACACGGTGGAGCTCTGGAGAAAGCTAACCGGCGAGTCATCATTCAAGCCAGGAAGCAAGGTGGCGGCAGTGCACTCCTGCTTTTGGAGAATAGTGCACATGCTTGTGGCGTGCTTGCTCTTCAACAAGAACGAATCAAGCAACATCTACACCGAAGTGTTAGAATAGTCTCATACCGTTGAGCTATGGGGAAGTCCTGGAACTTATAAGGTATGTGGTCCCTTCACCCATAGCCAATTGGTTTTGGGTTGAATACTACACATTCTAATATGGTATCAGAGCGGACCCCATGAGACAAGTGTGAGGACCTCACCCTACCTAAAAAAAGAACAAGTGCAAGCACACAAAAGTGGCTGCACTTGAGGAGGGATGTTAGAATAGTCTCATACCACTCAGCTATGGGGAAGTCCTAGAACTTATAAGGTATGTGGTCCCTTCACCCATAGCCAATTGGTTTTGGGTTGAATACCACACATTCTAATAAGAAGAACTCCATCTCATGTGGCACATGATGGAGGAGAATATGGTCAACCTGGGACACTTCTTACTGAATAGGCTACACCCCATAAAGGATGCCACCAAAAAGTATTGCATGGGTGGCATCGTCAATCTAATTACGGTCAAGTTAGGGTACCCAAAGGAACTGTGCAGTCTTTCAAATACAAGGGGTGATGAGAAGATCGACCTTAAGTTCCTCATGAGGGCCAAAATCATCAAGAAGGAGGGGCGAAGCTACTTCTAAAAATTCGCGAGAACAAACACCCTCCTTCCACTCCCTCGCTGCTGCACCTACGACGTAGAAAAACTGGTATTCACCACAGTAGAAATTGAAGCTGTGGTAGTCGATGCAGCTTACACTGCCACCACAAGGATACAAGAGAGGGTGGCTGCAAGAGGAGAACCAATTCCTCTCGACACGCGGTAGGACAAATCTTCCACAACTCCTACCGAGCCACCCAACGCTCCAGAGCCACCGTCGACAACCATTAATAGAGCTTTCATCGCTTTTGGTATAACAGCCGCGACCATGACAACATTTGTCGTGGCTGAAGAAGTACCGGTGATTGTGGGGGTCGCAGAGACAACCGGGGCTGAGACAACCATGCTAGCCCCGATGGGAGCTACCGCGGAAGAGACAACCGCAACTCCCGAAACTTTTGTGGCGCCCACAACGACGGGACAAGAAGTGCAGCCGGACGCCAGTAATGGAGCGTTCACTGAGATCCTCAAGATGGAGCTCGAAACTGCTCAACCTATGCCGACGCTGCCGCCGGTGTCTCCTGTGGCAGCTGTATAGGAGGTCGCCGACAACAGAGAGGTGGAGCAGCATCCACCCACACCACGGCCCTCTCCACCACCACAAGCAGCTGAGGAAGAGACAACTGCAAAAGTGCTGACGCCTCACCTAGAAGAAACTACCTCATGAATAATCCAGATTGATACTACCCCGAATGAGGCGGCACACTCGTCGGGCAGATCTTCACACGAGAGGAGTGTCGCGAGGATGAGAGGGAGATCTGCAGGAGCCCCTCCGTCGCTCGTACAGATGCTGGGGCATGAATTTGATCACTTGCGGGAGGTAACAAGAAGCCACTCAACTACTTTTACTTCGTTAACCCTCAAGTTTTCTATTTTCCAGCAGAGATTGAATAGCAGGAGTGGCAACTGCTGACTCTAGTTGGCCTTCCCAGCCAACTAGAGGCACTCAACACCACACTACAGCAAGCCCTTCAGTGCCTTGATGCAGTCGAGGAGAGGCTGAATAGGGGGGACGACCATATGTGCCCAAGGCAGCCGAGGAGGTCTCCGTCGCCCCCAGGCTCAGGCTCTGCACCCTCCTCATCTACACCCTCTACTTATGGTGCGTTGTATTCTTCAAGTGGGCCTTCTACAATGCCCAATCAAGAGACGACACACAAGTCTACCGGCGGGTCTCAGCTTAGAGAGGAGAGCTCCCGAGGAGTAGATGACTTCGCTCCCTCCACCTCCCTTGATGAAGCCGAAGACAATGACAAATTAGTCAGCATCACAGAGGATTCTTCTGATGAATCGGAGGGAGAAGGGGGACATCTATGCCGCCAACCAAAGACACCCTCTAAAGGAAAAAGCTTGACGAAAGATGAATTATCTGTGCCGTCAGAGATACCTTCTTTTGAGATGGCAGACTTCGACAGAAGGGCCATCAGATACCTGACGATCAGGGACCAGAAGCTACTGAATAAGGTCCTGAGGTCACATGTTGACGAAGAAGAAGTCATCTGGAGCGACGGCTACCTTTCGATACAACGGGGAGCGCTAAGAAGCATATTCCTCTCCCCAGACGTCGTTGGAAAGAAGTTGTTTAGGGTCCTACAAGGCGCCGTGATAGAGAACGTAGGTGTTAGGATAGGATGACAGAATATCTACAATGCCACCCCGGTCTTGGAGAGAAGACTGATGAGTGGTTTGTATGAATCTACATAGGTGGCCAGTATGCTGGAGCACATTGAAGAGAACAACCCAAACAAGGTGCTGACCCCTTACAAACATTGAAAGAATTGGTTCATGTGCGTTGCTGACCTTTGTAGTCATGATGTTCAAATTCTCAGCTGCTGCAACAAAGAGGTCCCGCACACATGCAACACTTTCGCACATCCCGAGGACAAACATCTGAGGCTACTCCCGCTATGTCTCCACCGCGTTATCAAGATTGGAATCCAAGGCCATAGCAGCATCTGGAATTTCTTCACACTGAGGGACTTCCCAGTCCAAGAAGAAGAGGGAAGTTGAAACAACACCTTTATAGTCCTGCGAGCCATGGAGATGATACAAATCTTTAGATTCTTAAGGCAACTCCAGAGCCAAAACTTCTACTAGCTCAGAAGCATATATGCACTGTTGCTGATCAAGGACAAGCGTTATTTCCTAGATGCGGGCATACCAGAAAGGTTGCTGGATAGTGATCAGTTAAACATATCTTCCACTCCCAGCAACCCTACAAAGGGAGAAGCTGAGATAAGTACAGACGTCTACGGAGCAGGGAAGCGGATGGAGATTCTGCAAGAATTATTCTCTAAAGAAGGAACTGCTTCTCTTGATACTGAAGAACAGTTGATCAATAACTTCGACTATTTTGCATGCTCAACATTAACAACGGAACATGTCAACAACATCCTCCAGAAGTTAGCTGATTCAACACCTACAGACGTCATCTATGAGGCAGGCAATGTCATAGTCCCAGTTGATGACTTAAGGGACGTGGTGAAAGACAGAGGATGTCTGGCGATATCAGTGGCAGCTGCCTACATCCAGATACTACAAGGAAAGCTTGAACACGCATACACAACTCATCCAATGTTGTTCAACAACATCTGCCTTGCCGACGAGATAGGTGTGAAACAATCCTTTCTGGCAGAGTTGTTGCATCGGGTTCCACGCACCATCTTCCTACCCATCCTGCACTACAACCACTGGATTCTCCTGATGATGTACACTCACCAACAAGTAGGAATCTTCTACAATAGCTCGGACAACAACAAAGATCATTCGGTACAGTGTACATCGACAACATTGACATCCCTCGAGCACTTAGTACAAAAATACTACGATGAGGTGGCAATGCTGATACAGCTATTCCTGGAGACAACAACTAGAAAATGGCATGAGCTTCAGTTATGCCACCGTAGTCCACAACAAATTTCTTTATCCAACGACTGCGACATCTTTGTTCTGGAATGGATATCATATCAAGAGCCGCCTGACCAGCTCCACCACATCGACTATCACAGCAAACACGGAGAATATGTGTGGGAGCTTCTATCTAGCAAAGGCATGCTCACCAGCTAACTCTCACTGAGTTAACATTACCCTACCTTATCTACTTCACAACTCTGGGATAGAGTGTGGAGTAAGTTTGGGGGGGATTCTATGTACCAGTGAGGGAGGTACTAAAAGTCTTTCAAACTTCACCCCTTTTGTTCTTTTTCTATAACATGTGTACATATACATATACATGCCTCATACACAAATTTTGCTTATTTTGTCTCTATACATATGTACAAAGACACTTTATAGTAAAAACCTGATACGACTTCTCGCCAACTTGTTTTCTCTATGTCCAAAGAAGTGCAGGTTTTGTTATGTCTTTCTGAAAATGCAGCCTCAAACGACAAAGGACTACGACTTTCTCACAACAAAAATTTCAAAAAATAATCTCGCAACAACTAAGAGACGTGTATGCAGAAGGAAAAAGCTGCCTAAACAGCAAAAATTTCTCTTGTTCTCCCTTACCCAACAAAATCCCAAGAAAGAGAGAAAAGCCTTATGAGAGTGAATAAAAGCATGAGAGTTGTGCCAAAAAAAATACACACTTGTTTTCCAAAAGTACCCATCTTTAGGCATGGTAGATCCAGGGCAGTGGTACGTAGGATGTGAAATCACTACTCTAAAGCCAACTGGCTTGGACTGTAGGGACCACTTTCCCGTTAACGGACCCGTACCTGGATGGACTGATGGGAAACAAGAAAAACCCAAAAAGCCTTAAGCCTACCCAAACACACAACTTTTTGTTCCCAAAAGCTATTAGGTGTGAAAGCTAACTTTGAAATCATGCACCCAAGTCTCGCCGAAGCTGTGGAGAAAATTTTACTTAAATAAGGTAGGAAAAGTAAAGTTTGTTGTTTGTGGTCGGGCAATATTCTCTTTAAGACATCCCATTACTCGCTCAAACCCATGGTCTGAAAACTATACCGGTTAAGAAGAAGTATCACAAACAAAGTTTTAAAAATTGATTGAGGACAATCAAAATGCTATGTTTTGGGGAGTTCATAACACCAAATTTTGTGATAATTATGGCCCATATTTCGTTGTCAAAACTGCCCTTTTAAACTTTTTTCCTCTTGTTTTTGTCATTTTTTGAATAAACAGGCCACGCTACGCTCTTAACTCATTTTTATCATCTTTTGTAGAGTTTTCCTCACTTTTCCACTAAAAAATCAGCAAAAGGCCCGTCCCGACCCATGAACGTGTTTTACCTACATTGGCCCTCCTACCAGTCGGCCAACACACTCACTACCCATCATACAGCAGCCCAATATAGATACTGCGTGACACGGGTGTGCCATGCAAGAAGACACTGACGGACGATACACCGCTTACCCGACATGGAGTTGTACCCGCCACGATTAATCTACCAATGAAGCGTGTCACGTGATACAAGCCACCCACCAGTAGGCGCCCACCCATCATGATACCCGACACACTTGCTGCCCGACACCCGTTGTGCCGGGCGACACACACGTCGAGCATCCCTGAAGCCATGCTAATAGAGCCGATGGAGGACACGTGGCGCCTGGAGAACCGCAACTTCTTCCAATCACTGCCTACAAATAGCAGCTACTGGACCTCGATGTGATGGGTCGAAATATCATGAAAGCTAACTTTGGAAAGCACCTGGAGCTAGTGTGTCGCGTCCCAGAGGCATACCGGGCGATACTAGGTGAGCACTTCCCCGACCCGAGAGGGCAGGAATGGTTCACATAGAATCCATCTCGGTCACCGCAGCAGCCCGATATCGACTGAAGGAACCACCCGATACAAGGAACCCGATACCCTAAGTGGTTTCTAGCCCGACACGATACCGAGCCCGATATGAATCACCTGTCATGGTGTGTCGCCCGAGAGGGTGGCATCCTGTCATGACCGTATCGGGGATGAGCACTTTGATCGATACGTGTGCCCGTCATGGCATATCGCCCGACAAGGGATGCCGCCTGACACAGGCATATCGGGCAGAGCTCCCACCCGGTATCGGGCTAGAGGAACCTTAGGGACCTGCTGCTGTAAGTCGCTCTCCTAAATCAAGGAGGCGATACCTATCTTCCCTTTTTTTCAGTCATTTACTTCCTTTATTTACGCAATGTAACCAAACCCCTTTTATATAATGCTTATGCTAATGGAATTAGAGGAGTTTTAAATGTCTGTTGCTCTATGTTTGGTCCCATTTGTTGGATGGTTACTTTTCTTAGCATCTGAACTCTAGCTTGTACGTTTGGATCATGTTTTGACTATCTATCGAATCGTTTTTCCGGTTGCAACTCCCTCGAGAGAGGTGTTGCAGCTCTAATGTTTGGTCCAATCAGGGAGTACGAGAGTACCCAGGATCGCAGTTGCTTCAGTTATCTTTCCATTCTAACCCAAGTATATCAACTTCGAGAGAGGGAGTTGGTACATAGTTAGAGGTACCCTCTTTGAGAGAAGGGGTACTGGATGTTTCCTATTGCCGCTTGATTTGCCAAAGTTTTCCTCCTTCATTTCCTTGCCGAGGCAATGGTGTTATCTTTTCCGGTTATGTTGCACAAAACCCCTAAAAACCGATAAATGCCAAAAACATTCATTTTCCTTGTAACTCCAGTTGGAGATAGTTTTCTTTTATTTTACCGATCTTCACCCATTGTTCCCTTTGGGAACTTTATCCTCATCTTACTTTTATTGGAGTGTAAAGTGTCGATTATGTGTTCTTAGCACTACCACCCTTGTCCCTGTGGTTCCACCCCGATTGCTACTTCAGACACCATCATCGTTGCGGGGGCCTAAGAGTCGGGTAATTTAAAAGTCCGACTACTTCAAATCCGCTCCTTTTGGACGTGCGATTTAGGCCGGTCACAATTGCAGTGAGTAAATGCATCCAAGTCATTTACAATAATGATTAAACATTTTGAAAACCTTCAAAAATCCCAAAAATACAATTTCAGCAATTATTCATGCTTTACCCAAGTACCTTATCTTAAAGGGGCGGTGATGTCCACATTTGAATAACCCAAAAAAAGAAGCAATATTATAAAAATCAATATTTAGCACCTAAGTGTTACAAACTTATCAAGAGACCTTAACTAGGGTTTTTGAGGTCTGATTTAGGTTTTGGACTATCCATTAGGGTTTGGTTCCTTGGATTCTCATTTTTAGGGTTAGAAGTCTGTAATCAACATGTTGAATCGTGAAATTCCTAAATTTCTATCTTCATTGTTAAAATTATAAAGAAAGCACTTTGTTATTAAGGGAATCATTGATAGACCATATGATTAGTCCCATATACCAAGGATGTATTCAAAACATGAAAATAACTCAAACTAAGGTTTTATGTACATAATATATACTAAGAGGGTACCAAATGAATTCAACTACTAATTAAGTCTACACAAATTTCAATTGAATTCCTCTTATTTTTCTAAAAAGTTTAATATGTAAATTTTCATGTTTTGATAATTTGATTATATATTATGATTTTAGAACGGTAGAACTAATTTTAGGGATTTTTGAAAAAATATGTCTTCATGAATGACATGACTAATCGTGATTGCATCACATCACTTAGGCCTACCACTTGGTTGTTACTAGTTGGGGTGCATCCTCTCAATGGCCTAAACTTGAACCGACTATCTCTCTTGAATAGGTAAGAAAATATAGGGGTCGTGTGGTCGGTCCAAGGACAAACTATGTCCTAACCCTATTCTCCCTGCTGTCTTGCAGGTCTGTTGTAATGGAGCTGAAAGTGCCACTTGCAAATCATGTGACGAGAAGGGAAAAGGGGAGCTAGGACCTTACTGGGTACTAGAACCTTACTAGTCGAGTCTAGAATGAGGCCACAACCTTCTTGCCGGCCTCAATTTACCTTAGGGTGACTCAGAGCATGGACACCAATTGTGCTCCTGGCAATGACACCACAAAGGCTTCCATAGAGTTCAATGCCAAACGGAAGAGACACACAAAGTATATTTGCAACCAAAAAGATGTAGAAAGGTTGAAATGATGAGACTAAGATTGGATGATATTTTATAGGGTCTTAAGGTCTAGATTAAGGTTCTTGGAATTGTGGCTCTTCGGAGTGAGAAGGAGAAGGGTTGTGGTCTCTACCTTGATAGACAAAACATAATTAGTTGTGAATCCACCCATTACCTAGTTTAGTTTGAAGAGAGGAAGAACATGATAGAAGTTTTAGAGTGGGTGGGTGATTGGAGAGAGAGAGGAAGTGTGGTCAAAGGTGAGAGGAGATATTGGATATTTCTTCCCATATTGTTTGAGATCTTGATGAGAATCTAGCAACACATTGATTGTGGATCCAAGGGCTGATTTAAGAATGCCTTGTTCAATGGATTCACTCTAGGTTTTTTTGAGAATTAATGTCAAATATAATTAGTCAATTAATCAATCAAGCGATTCATTTAAAACTAAATGCAAAACATTAAAAACCAAACATATGGAACTATAACTCTGGTTGAATGAAAATTTTGAACAATAATTACTTTTCAATACATACCTGGTTTAACTAGGTTTCACCCCATCAAGAAAACATTTGATCGCCCAAAAAAAACAATGTAATAACGCATTGGCCATTATAGATAATTCATTGATTAGGCCACTACAAAAGTCTTCATCACTTGAAAGTTTAGGGTAACTTCTCTATTATCCCTACTTTTCTTCATGAAAATATGGAAATGAAAATTTCTAGTTTTAGTATCATCTCCTTGGAATTCAAATCACCCTCGTGTTATATTTAGGAAGGTCTTCAAATTTACTTATAGTCTCATAAAGTGTACACAACTTGGATATAACGTTTTAAGGAAGTATTATTTTCAAAAGATCACAAGTAATAGATATCTACTAAATTGAATCATTTATTATGTGATTGGTGTCCCAACAAACTCAATATCAATTTAAAATAACCACATGAATTATTTATATGACTATATTTAATCCTTATACATAGAAGTGAGGAATTTCCAAGTATTCCCGTCCTTCAACCCTTAATTGAACTTTTTCACAAAATTAAAAACCACAAGGAAAAAGAATGAGGCTAGTTTTTACCATGACAACTTTTATCTCTCATGTGATTTCATCCTTTCCATGGTGGCTCTAGTGAAACCTGATCTTTATTGGAGCTTCTTCGACCTTGGATCCAAGATTCTCACAAGTACCTATTGGTATATTCAAGTACTATAATGACCCCGTCTCTCGGTAACCCCCACTTAAGGAAGACCAAGAGATCAGAGCCGTTATCCAATAACCCAGATCAAAGGTTCAACAAATAATCAATAATAATTGTGAAATTCTACTAACTAAACTAAAATATGGCAAAAATAAAAAGTTTGCATACCGTTTAAAAACTAGGATTTCTAAACTTCTATCCATGAAGATACTAATCTAACTAATCCTCCTGTGCACGTTAATCCTCATTTAATTCCACATATGCCACTTTACTGTTTGTTCTTTTCATTTGTACCTAAAACGCCGACAAACAAAACGTCGGTCAGTAAGAAGGTGGTATGCAGGGAAACAATAATCGTGCAACTATAATAACAAAGTAATCAGCCAATTATTATTTAACAACCAAGATTACATTTTAAATCATACTACTCAATCCTTTCCTATCCCCAATCTCTGTGTTGTCCCTACAATGGACTGAGATACTACCTCTCTCTAGGTAGATCCTTATTAAACCTTACATGATCCTACCTAATAGGTAGATCAATATCTAGGGTTGAGTCGCATGGCACTACCCATGAGTAGTCTAATCCCCGACTCAAAGTGACTTGATGGTCCTACCCCATTGGTAGCCATATACTAAGTCATCCAATGACTCGATGGCCTACCCCATTGGTATCCATGTACTAGGTAAACCCATTAAGCTACAGAGGGGACTAGGATCTGAGATAGTAGGCACATCTCTTATGTGATAGTCATATTCACATTATAATTTGCATGAATTAAATTCATCCAACAATTAATTCAAGCCACGATGTAAACATCGATAAAATCCTTAGAAAACTAAAGCGGGATAATCATATGCGTAACCACATACCTGTCAGGCAGACTCAGATGAAGGAATAGTTCAAACAAGTAAGTAATCCAAAATCAAGCAAGTATATAGTTCAACCCTGAAATATACATCCAATTCTGTTTTATCAAAAACTATTCAAACCATCTTGCTACTTATGGTTTCTATTCCTTTTTAGGGTTTCTTCCTCTTTTTAGGGATTACTTTGCAATTAGTGTTTCACTTCCTTTTTACCACTTTTATTTTTATCAAAATATCCATCAAACCCTTATTATCTCAGTTTATTTTCCATTAAGATCTTAAGATTAGATTTAGATCACAGAAACCCTAATTTTTGGATTATTATATTCTTTCTTCCTTTTTTCCCTCACTTAGGGTTACTAAGGGTTTTAATCAACATATTAGGTTTAAACTCTAATACTTGCAATTCCATCATCAAAATAGGTTACAATCTATCTTAATCATTAAACCAGTTAATAATGCTCAAATTTACACACTTGCAAGATTAAATATATTTTCGATCATCAATTAGGGTTAATACCCACAATTAATACCTTTTTCTATCCATATTAGATACATTTTACAAAAAGATACTGATTTATGTTCCCAAACTATTTTTAATCTGTCCCTCATATTTTTCTGATCATTTTTCATGTATACATTTTTCTCATCTGAGCTTTCGAGCAGAAGTTATGATTTTTGCAAAGTAATTCATTTCTCTAGATTTTCTAATATACTACGACATTTATTAAAATATCTCTAATCATTCGATCTGCGGTCCTCTGGACCAGGGGAGATCCAACGGCCCTCGGCCACACACATAAACTAGTGATCAAAAGAGGCAAAAGACTGATTTACCCTTACCTTTACTCACATGCGTTGGGGACAAGGGGGTCTTTTCCCATTCTTCTCCTTCTTCCCCGTGAGCGCCCCCCCCCAGTTCACAAACCAGGCTTGTTGTGGTCAACCTCAGAGTTGACTCTAAGCACCATGCTCCCTCAGTCGCTGGCGAAGACTGCAACACCTCCGTCGAGCCACGCCGAACTCGTTCGAGTGCCTAATTACCTTCGTGCGCGCTAGAGTCATTGAACCGAAGAAGCTCTCCTTCGGCGAGAGTTACAAGTCACATATGGGTAGGAAAATGGTCATCCATCAAATTGATTGCACGGACACGTTCGTCGCCTCCCTCCGAACATGTGAGGGTAGATGATAGATATACCGGTACCGTAGATCATCCTCCTTATATATAGAGTCGACTGTCCATGGCCAACGATTTGGGGACTTCCATGTTTGTGGACGAAACCACCCATAAACCGGGTTGGATGGCTTCAGAACGGACTCCCGAAGGTGATGGACTCATCACCAAGTCTGCTCATTACTCCCAATCTGAGCAATCTGTTCTCAAAGATTCCCCAAACCGCTACCCGTGGCTGGTTCCTCGAGAGACTAGGACACGTTCCCAGTCATCGATCCTTGATCAAACGGTCGTGCCTCAACCGCAAATCCAATTTCATTGTGACATTAAAGATTATTCATTTACTTTAGGAAACTTCTAAAAATCATAAATCAGTATTCCTTTATTATTTTTCCACCAAAATTTAGAGGAAGCTTTGGATCGACATCATCTACCTATGTACCAAATTGGAGACCCAAATTCGAAAGAAAAAGGGGGGTTTCTTTATAAGCAAGCCATCTTTTAAATTAAGCCAATTTAATTTGGTATTTCCTCTTTCTTTGCCATTAAATTATTATTTTTGAATTCCTTGAACCTCAAGGAACTTTAATGGCTCGAAATCCCATCTTGGGAATATTCCTTAGCCTTTTGCTTATCCTTTATCTATTTTCTCTCTCTTCTTATTCATTTCTTTAGTAAAATATCTCTTTCGAGGATTTCTCTTTATTTTTCTTTTTATTTTCCTCATTGAAATCCCTTTTATC
The DNA here is from genome assembly GCA_963693085.1 of Alisma plantago-aquatica. NCBI lineage: Eukaryota > Viridiplantae > Streptophyta > Magnoliopsida > Alismatales > Alismataceae > Alisma > Alisma plantago-aquatica. The sequence goes on from OY856412.1 coordinate 1,112,719,404, forward strand.
ATTAGGAATCCTTGGGATACGAAATTACACCAAGGATAACTCCATTATACCTCTTTTCAATTATTTTCCACATTTCATCATTGTTTTCAATTTATTTCTTAATGAAGAAATACTTAATTAATTTTTTCTTTTCTTATTGCTTTATCTTTGCAATTTTGGATTGCTTGGGACCCAAGGAACCCAAGAGGCATGAAATCCATCCTTGTATTACATTCTTTTGCCTTCTAGAGGTTTACACATCTCTCTTTTCTCAAAAACTCAATTATTCATTTATTAATTGAATTTCCTTGTTATTGGGCCCAATATCCAATAAAGCCCACAACCAGTCATCAAGGCTATTGTAAACGAAATCCATTTATTCAAAACAAATTATATAATTATTTGTTCCAATATATTTCATGTGAGAAATTACATTTCTCACCAAAGGAACCCAGAAATTGGGGTTGTAATATCCTTCCCCTCTTATAAGAATTTTGTCCTCAAAATTCCATCAAGCAAGCAAACAAACAGGATAAGCCTTTCTTATGTCCATCGGGACTCCCATGCGGCTTCACCCCTTCCATGGTGCTTCCCAAGAACCTTCATCATCTCATATTCTTCCATCTGAGTTCTTTCTCACCTTGGTATATCATACCCTCATAGGTGACTCATGACATTTCAGCCTCTCAAAAGCTGAATAGGTTCAGGGCTCACCACATGGCTTGGGTACCTCACATAGTGCTCTAGATCAGACTCATGGAACACATTATACATCATGTCATCCTTAGGGGTAAGGCTAACCACAACCATCTCCACCAATCCATCTCAAGTGGACCCATATATTCGGGACTTAGCTTTCTCAGCTATAGCTTACAGGGGTCGAATTTTCACATCACATATTCTCCCACAGTGAATTGCATGTCAGTCTACTTTGCATCTGCTCACGAATCATGTCATCCCTGGGCTCTCTCTCATCCATTGCATGATTAAAGTGACTTCATCTACACACACTGTGGTTCTTTTCTGACCTTCATGAGGCCTCCTTCACCAACATCATCTTAATGAAGTGGTGACCGACACAACCTCCTTCTAGAATTTCTTTCATCCTGATAAAGGCTATGGTGGTTATCATCACATCTTTCAAAGGACAAGAACTACCTCTATGTATCACCCTGAATGAGCACACATGCTCTCATCAGACCCTCTAGTCTGGATCATACTAACCATTAGTTAGGGGTGATAAACTGTATTGACCTCGACTTCATCGTGCATCCACTTCTACCTCATGGAAGTGAACTGTTAGGTTATACTCAAGAACTTGTGAACTCACATCATGGTGTAGTTGAACCATCTCTCTCTCATATGTAGTTCAACCGGATCCTTCCCTTGAGCATACTTTCTTTCTCATGCTATCTAGGTAAGGTTATCTACCTTAACCCATATTGGATCTTGACCTTCCTTGGTCTAAGGGAGACTCACATCATCCATAGTGATGAACTCCCATTCCCTCTCTAGAACTCTTTATACTTTATATCCATGCACTAGGTTATTGGTGTTCATCCTTCACCCCTAGCTTGCATGGCCACATGTTACATGAAACTTCATTTTAAGCATCCAAAGTGCTATTATCACTTACTATCTTTATAGTTTCACAGTGTATGGTGATCTTAAAATCATGATTTCCTGTATGTCATGATTCCTCAAGATCGATTGCTTGGAAACCCAAAACCACTCTCATCTGGGTTTTATCACCCTCCTCTTCATAGGAGTGTATCTAAGGCTCTACAACCATCCTTTTACTACATCAAGGCCTAGGATGTCTAACCAAACCACCGCTATCTTGATCAATCATTATATGTGTGTTAGCCAAACTTTCCTCCTTTCTAAACTTAGGGTTAGTGTAACAACCTCTTCTAGCCTCTAGCCAAACTAGGAAACTACATCTCAACTTCAACATCCATTACCACTTCACATCCTTAGGTGTTAGGTAATGTTGAAGACATACACCTCCATGTATTCCACTTATTATCTCATCTCAGCTCTAAGTCTATCTTCATCGAGAAAACTCTGAGCTCATCCACTTGGTTTTTGAATTCAACCTTGTATGACTCATAGATCATGATAAAAACATCCTCATAAAGATGACTACATTATTCCTTTTATTGTTAGCAAACCATCCATGTATCATTCACTCCACCAAGGTATGTTATCATCTCCGTTCTCATACCTCATAGCAACATTCCAACTCACATCATCTTTTATCCTTGGTGTATGGCATGCATACTGTCCCATCTCTCGCTCCCATAACAAGAGGAAATAAGCATTTGGTGCCCGTCTAAACACAAAGTTCTTCCTATTCCAAGAGTAGATATGATACATCCCACATTTCTAGTACACCTTCAAATCTAAGTTGAAACATGTAACTTATGTCTCTACATCACAATCATCTTGATATCAAAGTTACTTCCATGGAAAACTGGTCTCGAACCTACTTGGGTTTACACACAATCCTTGGTCATCTCCTATGGGTCTATAGGGTGTCGACACTTTTGGTGTCATCCCTCTTCCCTTATGCATCTAGAGAGTTCCCTACACATCTGCCCTTTGGGTCCCATGAGATCATGAAGGTGATCAATCTCCTAACCCATGACCCTCAGACAATGATAGTTGTTACCACCCGACCCTATGGTCATGTGCAACTAGGGAATTAGGCAACTCCTACTTCCATCGGTCTTATTCCTACCTGACCCTAGGATAGACTTAACATTTTGTTATAGTATATGTCCAACTTAGAACCTTACCCAAGACTTCATCATCTCTGTCTGCATTCATGGGCCGACTTTCAACCCTTCATAGGGGTCATGGTGACCTGCCTTCCTTGGTCAGGCCCCATACCAATTACCTACATGGTAACACATCCACATGCACTTAGAGATGTATATCTATGGGTCTACAGGTTCATTCTCACACCATGTATGTTTTACTTAGCCTCTCAAGATCCTATGAGACCTCTTTAGGTTACTTAAACCAACAAAACTGGTAAACATCCTACCAAAGGGTCCCTCTCCCAGGATGGGAGGAAAACTTCACCTCGATAACAAAGGTCACAAATGTCCTTACGCCTCAGGTTTACATACACATGAGCATGCTTAACCCTAGCAAGCAACTAAGGAACAAGCTGACCATGTACTAAACCATGCTGGGTCATACTTGTTCTCATCCTCAACACTGGATCACGATCATACCTTCCCATGTCATCCACTTAGCCGTGAGGGATTCATCAAACATACCTTTAACTTAAGGGGTTTCCTTCTTCCTCTACACATGAGGAGTACCATGTTTGAAACTATAGAGACTCAAATCTCATCAGGAGTATCGGGTACACTACTTCCCCTTTTAGGCCTAGGAACCCTAGGTTCACCTTTGGGTGTCCAACTGCATGCTCAATCTCTTAACCATGAATCAAACATGTCCAAGGTATGTCATGTACTTCCATGATTCTCTTATATAAGTAGCACCTCAGAGTTAAGTCCACCTCAAGGACAACCAATTAGGTATAAAGCCTCAAAACTAGTTACTTAAACCTCCTCAGGGTCTAAGGCACTCTTTGACTCATCTTAGCAGGTAAACTCCTATACCATAGGGACATAGGTTCCAGAAGCATCACTCTCTGTTTTGGGTTTGGTTCCTCTAAAGGACACCAAGATATCATCCATTTCCAGGGATCAAGAATGAGGCAACCACTATCATCCACTTAGGTTGCATCATCCTTCACTCCCCAATGCTCCTCATGTCTCAGAATCTAAGCTTCCAACCTTCTTACTTGAGTCCTACTTTCTCTCTCTAGAGCTAACTCCACATCCAACCTTACTACCAGAGGTCCTCTCTCCATGAAGTATCAAGCTCACAAGCATACTTCTACATTGGTGAAGCCTATGCTCGAACTTATGTTTACTCAAGATCATCCATAGCCCTTTATGCTTATTTGATAAGTCATCCATCATGATCTCTTGACTAGGGTTTCATCCTACTATCAGCACTACTGACATACTCTGGGTGCAATCTATACCCTACTTGCCCAAGCCCATAGGGTTCTATATGTTCTCCTCTAACTTTATCCATGAAGGAGATATCCTTCGCTCAAACATGCACGACCCTTCCCAAGGTTGGGTTGCCAAAGATACTCATCAACTTCTCATGGCTCATATGGCATCCAAGGCATGTCTATCCAAACACCTGGTCAACCATGACATCTAACTCATCATGTCATCTCCCTCTCTAACCTCCACTTAGGGTTAGGGTTAACATCATCCTCAGAGGATGTGCTAGGTCTCTACTTTTTAATGGAGGTCTCTACCTCCAAGACTAACTCTCTCTACTCATCCTCCTAACAAGGAGGTCTATCCTCAGGTCTCTCCTGAGGGCATGACAACTTATGTCATACGACCTAAGAATGTATCTATTCCTTTACGCTTAATCTATTAAGCTTGTGTCTATGACATCTTATTCACATGCTTTTTATTAATTTGGTGGAGGATTCCTTAAATCTTATCATCCTTACCCATACCTCAAGAGGTTGAGGAGAAGAGAGAAAACCCTAATACTTAAGGTCCGTAACAGAATTTGAGTTGAGAAGGGATGAACAAGATGAGAGAGTCCTAAATGTATCTTATTTCGAGTCATATCCTAAGACATAGGCCAGACAGTCACACAATTTGGGCGTCCTCATATTCCGACTAGCGGTGTGGAGGAAAATATTGCCAGCACCTAGACGTGATCCTTTTCTAGACACCTCAGTCTTTCAGACAATCCTCTAATAACTCCCTCGATTCTATGGAATTTGTAAAATTTAATAATTATTAAAGATTAGATGAGGAACCTATGCTCTTATACCAATTGTAATGACCCCGTCTCTCAGTAACCCCCACTTAAGGAAGACCAAGAGATCAGAGTCGTTATCCAATAACCCAGATGAAAGGTTCAACAAATAATCAATAATAATTATGAAATTCTACTAACTAAACTGAAATATGGTAAAAATCAAAACTTTGCATACCTTTTAAAAATTAGGATTTCTAAACTTCTATCCATGAATATACTAATCTAACTAATCCTCATGTGCACATTAATCCTCATTTAAATCCACATATGCCACTTTATTGTTTGTTCTTTTCATTTGTACCTAAAACGCCGACAAACAAAACATTGGCTAGCAAGAACCTGGTATGTAGGGAAACAATAATCGTGCGACTATAATAACAAAGTAATCAACCAAATTATTGTTTAACCTCTAAGATTACATTTTAAATCATACTACTCAATCCTTTCCTATCCCCTATCTTTGTATTGTCCCTGTAGTGGACCGAGATACTACCACTCTCTAGGTAGATCCTTATTAAACCCTGCATGATCCTACCCAACATGTAGATCAATATCTAGGGTTGAGTCGCATGGCACTACCCATGAGTAGTCCAATTCCTGGCTCAAAGTGACTTGATGGTCCTACCCCATTGGTAGCCATATATTAAGTCATCCAATGACCTGATAGCCTACCCCATTGGTATCCATGTACTAGGTCAACCCATTAAGCTACAGAGGGGACTAGGATGTGAGCTAGTAGGAACATCTCTTATGTGATAGTCCTATTCACATTATAATTTGCATGAATTAAATTCATCCAACAATTAATTCAAGCCACGATGTAAACATCGATAAAATCCTCAGAAAACTAATGCGGGATAATCATATGCGTAACCACATACCTTTCAGGCAGACTCAGATGCAGGAATAGTCCAAACAAGTAAGTAATCCAGAATCAAGCAAGTATACAGTTCAATCATGTAATATACAACCAATTCCTTTTTATCAAAAACTATTCAAACCATCTTGCTACTTATGGTTTCTATTCCTTTTTAGGGTTTCTTCCTCTTTTTAGGGTTTACTTTGCAATTACAGTTTCACTTCCTTTTTACCACTTTTATTTTTATCAAAATATCCTTCAAACCCTAATTATCTCAGTTTATTTTCCATTAAGATCTTAAGATCAGATTTGGATCACAAAAACCCTAATTTTAAGATTATTATATTCTTTCTTCCTTTTTTCCCTCACTTAGGGTTTCGAAGGGTTTTAATCAACATATTAGGTTTAAAACCCTAACCCTTGCAATTCCATTATCAAAATAGGTTAATCATTAAACCAGTTAACAATGCTCAGATTTATACACTTGCAAGATTGAATTTATTTTCGATCATCAATTAGGGTTAATACCCACAATTAATACCTTTTCTATACATATTAGATACATTTTGCAAAAATATACTAATTTAGGTTGCCAAACTATTTTTATTGTGTCCCTCATATTTTTTTGATCATTTTTCATGTATACATTTTTCTCATTCGAGCTTTCTAGAAGAAGTTTTTATTTTTGTAAAGTAATTCATTTCTCTAGATTTTCTAATATACTACGGAATTTATTAAAATATCTCTAGTCATTTGATCTGTGGTCCGCTGGACCAGGCGTGATCCTACGGCCCTTGGCCGCGTGCCTAAACTAGTGATCAAAAGAGGCAAAACACTGATTTGCCCTTACCTTTACTCACAAGCGCTGGGGACAAGTGGGTGTTTTCCCCTTCTTCTTCCCCGCGAGCGCACCCCTGTTCGCGAACCAGGCTTGCCACGGTCAACCTCAGAGTTGAATCTAAGCACCTTGCTCCCTCAGCCGCTAGCGAAGACCGCCGCACCTCTGTCGAGCCACACTGAACTTCTTCGAGTGCCTATTTACCTCCGTGCACACCTGAGTCACCAAGTCGAAGAAGCTCTCCTTCGGCGAGAGTTAAAGGCACAGAGGGGGAGGAACATGTCCATCCTTAAAATGGACCGCACGCACACGTTTGTTGCCTCCCTCTGAACATGCGAGGGTAGATGATAGCTATGTCAATACCGCAGATCATCCCCCTTATATATAGAGTCGACTGCCCATGGCCAACGATTTGGGGACTTCCATGTTTGTGGACGAAACCACTCGGGTTGGATGGCTTCGGAACAGACTCTCGAAGGTGATGGACTCATCACCAAGTCTACTCATTGCTCCCAATCCGAGCAATCTTTGCTCAAAGATTCCCCAAACCGCTGCCCGTGACTGGTTCCTCGAGAGACTGGGACTAGTTCTCAGCTGTCGATCCTTGATCAAACGGTCACGCCTCAACCGCAAATCCAATTTCATTGTGACATTTAAGATTATTCATTTACTTTAGGAAACTTATAAAAATCACAACTCATTATTCCTTTATTATTTTTCCACAAAAATTTAGAGGAAGCTTTGGATCGACATCATCTACCTGTATACCAAATTGGAGACCCAAATTCCAAAGGAAAAGGGGATTTTATTTATAAGCAAGCCATCTTTTAAATTAAGCCAATTTAATTTGGTATTTCCTCTTTCTTTGCCATTAAATTATTATTTTTGAATTCCTTGAACCTCAAGGAACCTTAATGGCTTGAAATCCCATCTTGGGAATATTCCTTAGCCTTTTACTTATACTTTATCTATTTTTACTCTCTTCTTATTCATTTCTTTAGTAAAATATCTCTTTTCAAGGATTTATCTTTATCTATCTTTTTATTTTCCTCATTGGCATCCCTTTTATCATTAGGAATCCTTGGGATACTAAATTACATCAATGATAACTCCATTATACCTCTTTTCACTTATTTTCCACATTTCATCATTGTTTTCAATTTATTTCTTAATAAAGAAATACTTAATTAATCTTTTCTTTTCTTATTGCTTTATCTTTGCAATGTTGGACTCCTTCGGACCCAAGGAACCCAAGAGGCACGAAATCCATCCTTGGATTACATTCTTTTGCCTTCCAGAGGTTTCCACATCTCTCTTTTCTCAAAAACTCAATTATTCATTTATTAATTGAATTTCCTTGTTATTGGGCCCAATAGCCAATAAATCCCACACCACAATCATCAAGGCTATTGTAAAAGAAATCCATTTATTCAAAAAAAATTATATCATTATTTGTTCCAATATCTTTAATGTGAGAAATTACATTTCTCACCAAAGGAACCCAAAAATTGGGGTTGTAACAAGTACCATGTCACTTGCAAAGGTTTGAAAGAACATATGCATGATATTTCACATGGTTCTTTAAGTCAAACACATTGAACCATTTCACATCAGGTCATATTGGGGTTGGTTGGGGAAATATGATAAACAATGTCTCCAACATATTCTAAGACATCACATGACTCTCATTCCTAGGGTTTAGCCCCCCAATTCATGGAATATGGCATGGATTGGTCGAATCCTTAATATACATACCTTTTTATGTACATGGGTAATGTAGCGATCACTTTCACCTGCTATCCCCTATTTAGGAGGACCAAGAGAGCAAGGGACATTATCACATTTACAAGTCTACCTTTAGAAATTAACTAAAATTAATTATAAGTTTGACTAAATGAAAAAGAGTTTGGTAACAAGATGAAAGTAAAACTCTCTACAAATGAATTACATGATATGGAAATCTATTGTTTGAAACATGAAATAAAAACTATCTATCTAAATCCTCTAGGATAACATTAGATCTTTTTTTGGTGTCTTCTTATCTGGATGTCCATTTTTTGTAAATTACTAGCAGTTTAACATAAAATTTCATGAATCAAAACAACAATCATTATATCAAATATATTTATGTGTGAGGAAACAAAATCTTCATGTAGGGGTACCAACATAATCATACATAGAAACAATTATTATTACAAAATTGAACATGCATTTTCTTTCTAACTTCACAACTCTTAATCACTTAATATGTGTGGTACAATCTGTCACTATAGTATTCATTGTGGGGTACACTCCCACTAGGGTTTAGTCCCTGCAGTGGACTTACCATAATCTTCCCATTCCTGGGGTTGGTTTATCATGACCTTCCATTCCCAACTTGGCCTCATTATGACCATCCTAACTTTTCTTGGCCTCATAGTGACCATCCTATCTCGAACTCATATCCCGACTTGATCACCCATCACGATAATGACATATGACACACCTCACATATATAACTTAAATCCTCTAGTGACAGTTAAGTGATGCATGCCATTTCACAATAAAAAATATGTGGTTAATACTAGTGTTTATCATGTTTAACCTCAAAAAAACCAATTAAGTTTATTTATTAGTATAGATAGGGTCTATCCACATACAACATTTTTATGATTTGGATTTCTAACAGAATGCTTTTAAACAAAAAATCCAAAAACTAAATATCAAGAATAGATGGTTGATTATGCTAGAACAAGGAAATTAAAGTTGCAAGTAAATAAAAGTTATGCTAGGAGCAATTAAGAGAAGTTACACTAAGGATGATTAAGAGAAAAAATAGCTTCGGTTAGAACAAAAAGAGAAGAATTATCTAAGAGAAAGAAGTAAATTTCAAGTAATGAAAGGAGATGACTGATAGCAAGCGATTAAAGAAACAGACTGAATCATAGGAATGAGATATTTATGCTTAGGGGTTTCACCACCATAGCCGACATGAAACAAGATTGAAGAAATCATACGATAAGTGAGATAGAAGAAGGCATGTAAAACATTCGTAAATGAATCATTAAAGATGAACTGCCCATGAACCATTGGTCCTAGCATTCACAGATCCTAGTTCTATCATCCTAATATAATTTTTTTCAAGGTCTCATCCAAATCCCAATGTGATTGGTTGGTCTTTCTGAATCTTGGGTTCCATGGTCACATCCCTCAAGAATAATGGACGATAAAAATGAGAGATCTCAGTTCTTAAATCGGCAATTTTCCAAACCAAAAACCATCTATCTAATGAAATTGTATAAAACCTTCGATCAAAGTTACACATGTCTAAGGGGCTACTCCACTCACCTCGAAAAGGAAACTACTCTCTAGCCATGGAAATTAAAGGGAAGAACAAAGGATGAAAGAAGCGGGGGCATAGACTAGAAAAGAAAGAATCTGAGGACTCTACGTAGTGACTATGAAATGTCCTTCGTTCTTAGTTCCTTGTTTTAAAAGAGAAAAAGAATTGAAATACATAAGAAATCTTGAGATCAAAACCAACTTTTGTACAAGAACATTAGAGTACACTTGCAAGAATAGAAAAGACTAATGCTAAAAGCGAATTTTGAATACACAATAATTGGATTCTCTTCTTTTTAGAGCCCCCCCTCCTTCTTTTATAGGGGAAGGAGGGGTGAAAACCCTGAAGGGGGAGAAGAGAAGAGGGAGAAGTGACTGCCAATTTTACCGTATATGCACTGTGAACCGAGCGGTTCACAATACATGTGGTCAGTTGGTGGGTGACGTGGCATGACCATTTTAGAAAAGGGTCGAATCCTAATTAATGGGTGACAATGCCCTTTTAAATCACAACTTGGTATTGAAGTAAACTTCAGGCCAGTCATCTAGAAGTTACTCGGTTGGTGTCACTGTGTGCGCTAATGAACACAAAACCCTAAGGTTCATTGTCCACACTTTTATTAATCGTGCCCCTTTCGTGGAAAAAATTGAGACCACTGTTTAGGTGAGTGGAATTCTTATTTGAGTACTAAAATTTCAGGGTGGAACCGAGGGAGAAAACCATCGTCTATCTGTGAATGAAGATGAGCTGACCGTTTGGTAAAGCAAACCAATCGGTTCATGTGCTCAGGTGGTCAGGATTTTGCATAGAAGGTAAAACCTACAAAACTGAAGAGAAACAATCATCATTTGCACATTTAATCAAACAACTAGTTAAATTGAAACTTGTCCTAAAAAGTTTGAAAAAAGCAATAAATTCTAATAAAAAAGACTATGAATGATATGTAAAAAGAGAGACGAATATGCATTCATCAAAATGCCGTAGACTTGAATCTTGGCTTGTACTCAAGCAAGTAAAATCACAAATAATTCAAGCTTATACTAGAAACATGTCTATCCACACCCTCATTGCATCACATTATTCCTTACCTCCATATTTTGCCAAGCAACCCAATCTCCTCAAACCACATAACAAAAAATTCTATATTTCCTATCAAAACAAATTTCATATCTTGTTTATAAGTCAAGATTTTGTAGAGAATCGAGCTTCATCTTACTTTTGCTTTGCCACTCTCATTTTTTTCTTTTTGTGAGTTGTTGCATAGGAATATGATGAAGGAGGTGCGGAAGAAGATGATCCCTCCTCTATATGACTCGAGATATATTCATTCATGGACTTTTTTTTACATTGGTCACAAATTTCTATGTGCTCTTTTGGCATTTTTGATGGTACACCTCTTTTTAGGGGTATGGAAAATTGAGGTGGGAGCATACCACCCTAGACTTAGATTTTTGTCTGGAAGTGATTCTTTGCTTTTCTTTGGGAGAGAAGGGGGAAATTGTTCCTATACTTGTAAACTTCATTTTTTTGAGAGAGTGTCATTGCATCAGAGAGAGTTCTTGTCAATCACATTATATAAGATTTTTGACAAGTTAATCAACATTTATACATAGATAAAGTTTATGTTTGGTTCCTAATCAATTCCAAATGACTTGCCAACTTTTTCAATGAGTGATGCTAGTTTTGGTTACTAGGTGACATGGTGGTTTCATTCATGGAAATTTGTAAATTTTTTGCAAAAAATATTTACTAAATTTGAAGGGGTACAAAGATTATAGATCTATTCATCATGGTTGACTAGATAAAGGACAATTTTTCATACAATGAAAATAGAAGCATGACCCACTAGATAAAGTCCCTAAGAGAAAAATGAAGTAAGGAAATTTCAAAAATAGCTGCATGTAGTAACAAAAGACAAAAGATAATTCCAAAAGGAAAGATAAGGGGGGGCAGAATAAGAACATACTACCCTCCTCCACTCCAGACTTAAAATTGTCCTTGTCCTGAGAAAATCCCAAACACGAGATGCAAGGAACAAGATCACTATGGTGGTGGATAGTTATACGGTGGAGGAGCGGAGGAGGAGGCACATTTTTGGTAGTAGTTCCCCCAATATGGGGAGTTGGGGTCAGGATAGGCCTGATGGTCCCCGTGCTCCTCATATTAGGGTCGGCTGGGGCATAGTGACCCATATCCACATGCCAAGACTCCTGGAAGTGTTGCATCAAGTACATGTGGGTTATCTAGTGGCCTTGGCTCTATTACTCACACTAGGTCTCATCTAACTGACTCCATATGTAATAGAAGCCGTAGGACTCATCAAAGCATTCCTCATCGCTAGTGCACCTCCTGGTGCGATGGAGAGAGGGTTGAGGAGGAGGACCAGTCAGGTAGTCATATGCCTCCAATTAGACACTCGTCCTATGGGCAGTAGGATCGGGGATGTCATTTGGGTCTGGGTGCTACAGAAGAAAATGTTGAATGTGCCCTGGGAAGTTGGTCAGACCACATACTAGATTTGCAGCTACAAACCTGCCAAGCCAGGGAAGCTCGAGGCTGAGGGTGATTTCTTTGAATGTCAAGTAGTAGAATTCCCACATTGCTCTATAGCAGGTGAACTTGCAATCCTTTAAGTATCAAAGGTCGATCAAGTGATTCTCGAACTCCAAAGGTGGGAACAGGATGTGAGCGTAGACTAAGAAAACAACTATGGAAGCCACGATGTGGTTGATGTAGAAGGAATAGGAAGTAGAGTGAGTGGATTGATAATTAAGATGATCAATCATATCACTTCCCTTATTGAAGGGCTCACTGTTCAGAAGGCACCACAAAGTGTAGATCTCAAAATGAGTAACGACGCCTTATGTACTTTCCCTACTAAAGAAGGTGCAGACCAAAATGCAGTGAAGGTATAGAATTACTGGGTTGTGGATGTTGGATACATTGGGGCCAATGGGAAGCTAGGGTACAAGGCCAATAATATCAACCTAAAAATTCTCTATACTGAAGTTCTCAGGGTAGACGTCGTGGTGACATTATAGACATTATGACAACCAATAGTCATCTCATCCATCAAGGAGAATGGATATGAGATGCCTAACATGGATTTCTAATCATTCCTCAAAGCTGTGAATATTTCAGTTGGAGTTCCCCCAAGAAGAGTGGAAATGACGATAGGTGCTATTAACTCAAGAGTGAGATCACTATACACTGGGATGACGTGGTATGGGATGACAAGGATGAGATTCCTATGAAGAATGTTGTTGATTGTGTCCATGATTCTAAGGGCATTAAGTGTATTACCATAAGCCCATTGGGAAAGTTTGACACCAAGTGTGGTGTTGGAGTCAACTATTTTGTAATGATTGGTGTTGACAAACTAAGCATAGCTGCCTAGAGATTGAACTATGTGAGGCGGGTGAGGGGTGATGCAGTGTGGGTCATGTGGGGATGAGTGACCCACCTTAGTATGATAGATAATCTTTTCAACCTTATCGATGTCATGAATCATCTCTTCAGGCAACTCAGGTGAAGACTCTCCAGTAGACTCCTTAATACAAATACCCTGGCCTGAGGTGGAGCGGCGAGGCAGCTCGTGGGAGATAGCCTCTTTTGATGGATTCTTTCCCTTACGGAAGAAGTCAAAGAGGCCATGATGTGATCCTCCTTTAGGCATGGTGATTGTCTCTAGGACCGCAAAATGGGCTTTTTTGCTGTTTGGAACGCTTGTCTGACAAATCTGAGATGCCCGGTTGGTTGTCACCAAATCTGAGATGCCCGGTTGGTGTCTTGATGGCGAGATGGCCGTCTAGACTAATGAGGCAACTGGTTGAGCTGAGGGGAAGCTACTAGAACCAAAGGTTGTTGGTATAGGCAGAGGGCTAGGGCTAGGTCTCTAGGGTGTGAAAAGATGCTTAGTGGTGAGTAAAAGATCCCCCAACTCGACTTGTTATATAGGTGAAATGGATGAGTGAGCCGACCGTTTGGCAACTACCAACTGATCAGTTGGTGGTTCATGGGAAAAATGGTTGTTCATTCCTCAATGCAGGTGTGCATTTGAATCATGTCTTGAATGCACCTCTTAGTGTCAAACTGAGCATTTCATTTTACGAAACGGTGGTTTGGGAGGTCATGGATGACATTGCATTGTTTTAAATTCAAACACTCACTAAATTACAATGGTCACCTTATAGGGAAAAAGCAACTATTTTGCCTTCTCCAACCAATCAATTTGTTGGGCAGGATGCATTTCTTTCATTAGAATGAGTTGTTAGGTAGGCTATCCAACTGTCATTCATTTATTTTGAAGAACTTTTTTGAAAATTGAAACAAAGAAAAGTTAGCTAAAAAAATATAAAGAAAATGCAAAATACATAAATGTTTGGTTGCCTCACAACAAGAGCCTAGTTTTATGTCCAAGGATTAACACGATAATATCATGAAGCCAATTCAGGCTCAGGGTTGAGAGGGGGTGATGAATCATTCAAGTTAAGATCTTCATGTAATGAGAGTTGTTGAGCCTCAGATACAATGAAGTTCTCAATGGTAATGTACCATTCTTCCTATGCCCATTAACCTTGAACTCACCTAGGACTTTGTTCCAAAGAAGAAAGATGCCATGTGGATAGGCACGATTAACAAGATATATGGTCCATACCTTCTAGATTTGATTATTCTAAAAAATAGAGTTAATTAAGAGTTATAGACAAGGACATGATCACCTTCCCGAATATCCTTCTGCCCAATAAGGCCATCATGTCATAACTTGGTTCTATCCTTTTAAATCTTGGCATTCTCATAAGTGGTCATTCTGAGCTCTTCTAATTCCTGCATTTAAGGAAAATTGTTTTTGCATGTTGCAATTAAGTCAAAATATAAAGTTTTTATGACCCAACTAGCCTGGTGTTCCAACTCTATGGGTAGATGAAATTTTTTTCCATAAATCAGCCTGGAGGGAGTGGTGCCCATAGGTGTTTTCTAGGTGGTTTTGTATGACCGCACGACATTAGTAATTTTGAAAGCCCAATATGTTCTAGTGCTATTGACTGTTTTCTATAGGATGGTCTTGATTATCCTATTCAAAACCTCAACTTTACCACTAGTCTGAGAGTGGTAAGGGGAGACAACCTTGCGATGGACCCCATATCATTTCAATAAAGATTCAAAACTTTTCACTATGAAATGGGAGATCCATCAAAAACTATGGTGTGAGGTACCCCAAATGTACAGAAAATGATATCTTTGAGAAGATTCTTTAGTAGTTTGGAGTCACAAGTTTAGGTGGGGATGGCTATGACCCTTTTTAAAATATAGTCTACATCCACACGAATATATTCGTACCCATAAGAACAAGGGAAGGGTCCCATATAATCCACTCCCCGAATATCAAAAATGTCTATCTCTTGATAAGAGGTCATGGGCATCTGGTTTCTCTGAGAAATGTTCCCAGACCTTTGTCATTGATCACAAGTTAAGTAAAATTCATAGGCATCATTGAATAATGTGGGACATAAGAAACTAGAATGAAGAACTTTTCTAGCAGTTTTATGAGAACTCATGTGCCCCTAGTGGATCCAGAGTGACCTTGCTCAAGAATGTCATGAGCCACTTCCTCAATAACACACATGTGATTGAGGCCATCAACACACAATATAAAGAGGTTAGGGTCATTCGTATAATATGTCTTGACATCATGCAATTTTTTTTCTTTGCTTTATCCTTTGTATTCAGGAAGTAAGACACATGTAGCAAGATAATTGACATAATTTGTGAACCAAGGATATTGGAATTCCATTTTGAGAAACTTATCATTAGGAAGAGAATAATTGATGGGAATACCATTATCATAAAAAAGGTTAAGGCGGCGAAGATGGTCGGAAACTACATTCTAACAACCTTTCTTATCAATGATTTCTAAATCAAACTCTTGAAGTAAAAGGACCCAACAAAGAAGATGAGGTTTAGCATCCTTTTCTGTCATTAAGTATCTAATGGTTGCATGGTCCATGTAAACAATCACTTTTTACCCAACCAAGTAAGAGAGGAACCCAACAAAGGCATATACTATGGATAACAACTCCTTTTGGGTGGTAGTGTAATTCTACTGGGCATCTTCTAGAGTTTTATGTGCATAGTAAATCACATGGTGCTTTTTATCAACATGCTATCCAAGAATAACACCAATAGAAAAATCACTAGCATCACACATCAATTCAAAAGGCAAGGACCAATCAGGGGCCCGAATGATAGGGGTACAAATAAGGGTATATTGTGAACACAAAAATAGCAAGATTTGTCAAAAATGAATGAGGTGTCTTTTTTAGAGGAGGTTGGTTAGGGGTTTGGTGATTCTTTAAAAATCACAGATGAATCGCTGATAAAATCATGCATGACCCAGGAAGGCACGAATGTCCTTGACCAAAGAAGGGGATGGAAGTTTGAAGATAACCTTGATCTTGGCTTTATCAACATCTATGTCATGATTGCTAACTCTATGTCCTAAGCTAACTCCTTCCATTGCCATAAAGTGACATTTTCCCAATTTAAAACTAAGGGTGTTTCTTAACACTTTTCCAGAACAACAGATAGATGTTTGAGGCAAGAGTTAAAGCTTTCTCCGTAAATAGATTAATCATCCATGAAAACCTATATTACAGTCTCAATCAACCCAACAAATATAGAAGACATGCATCACTAGAAAGTGGTTGGGGTATTGCACAACCCAAAAGGCATTCTACTGAATGGTAAGAGTCAAACAAGGAGATGAAGGTTTTCTTCTCCTAGTCATCAGGATGGATGGGAATCTTATAAAAACCTGAATAGCCAACAAGATAACAAAAATATAGTTGATGGGCAAGGAATTATAGACTTTTTCTAGAACGGGAAGAGGGAAGTGATCTTTCCTAGTGGCCTTAATCAATTTTCAATAATCAATACGCATCCTTTATCAAGTAACAATATGTGTGGGGATGAGCTCATCCTTATCATTTTTCACAACAGTGGTTCCTACTTTCTTGGGGAACACTTGGACATGACTAACCCATGAATGAGTCAGAGATGAGGTAGATGATTCCTACAGTAAAAAATTTGATAACCTCTAGGTGCACAACCTCTTTCATGTTTGGATTCAATTTCCTTTCAAGGTCCTAAGAGAACTTGTATTCTTCTATCATGTGAATTTTATGCATGCAAATATCTTGTATGATTCTTGTCAAATCAGTCATTTTATATCCTAGGGAAGCTCTCTTCTTCCTAAAATCATTCATGATCTTGGATTCATGTTCATGGGTAAGAACGGAGTAATGATAACAAGATAGATTTGTTTGTCGTCAAGAAAAAAATATTTAAGACCTTCCAAGAGTGGTTTCATTTCCAGGACATTAGGGGATTCAGGCATCTCTTCTATAAGAGAGACCATCTTAAGGTTCTCAAGTTCCACATCAAAAACATCTTCAAAGTTTTGTGAGTGGACCCTATAATGATCAATTTGCTTATCTTCATAGACACAATCTGAAGAGGCCATGAGGGTGGTGTGAAGGTGATCCTTAAAAAACTCCCATTCCTATCTCAATTGGGAAAGATTATCAGCACAATCGATTAGGTAAACCTCTTCTTGAAGACTAGGTCCTCTCATTCTTTGAAACACCCTAATCTCTAGTGTTTGTTGACTAAGGCATAGAAGGATAGTTCTGGCCTGGACATCAATCAAAGCAAGGGCAGTGGACAGGAACGAATGACCAAAGATGAGGGGGTAGTGTAAATCTTCTTTTGTGTCCATGATTACAAAGTCACACGGAACATAAGCATCCTTCCCAAATCTTACAGGTATGTCTTCAATAATACCCATAGACTTTGTCACAGATAAATTTGCCAACTAGATGACCATGGAAATGGGAATCATATCAACAAACCTTGACCTTCTACAAAGAGTATAAAGCATGATAGAAATACTAGCACCGAAATTTATGAGGCCTTTCCTGCAAGCATTATCACCTAGGTAACACCCAGTCCCAAAGGAACTAGGGTCTTTCTTTTCTTAAGCATTTTGATTTGAATGATATCTGAGGTGGTCCTAGCAAGAATTATCATCTCATTCTCTTCAGTGGCATATTTCATGGTCAATAGAGTTTTCATGTACTTGGACCAGACAGTCATATCAGCTAGAGCATCTAAAAAAGGGATAACCACATGTAACTTTTTCATTGCCTCTATAAATTTCATTAAATGGGTATCAAGCTGACTTTTCTTTAGGAGGGGTTGGTAAATGGACAAGGTTTGTATATATGTATTTTAGGCTCATCATCCTCCACTGGTGGAACCATTGGAGTAGAAATTATGGGTTATGAAGAAGGTGGAGTCTCAATGACAAAAGTGACTTCGTCCTAAAAGTCTAAGGGTAAAACAAGGGTTTTATCTATAGGATGGGGAGGGGCATGAGACTTCCCTGAATAGGTGGAGAAATTCTTAAGTTGTTTAGATATTTTGGCTTATTTTCTAGTTGGCCAGTGAAGGTGCCGAAAGGGGGTTTCCATTGGGCAATGAGTTGGGCCAACAGAGCATCAGTTTCCCTTTTGTGAGCCTATTGGATGAGGATGAATTGTTTTAGGTAAGCTATCCTCTCACTATTAAAATTAAGAGGGGGTATTTAGTTGCATTTTTTTGACAGTAGTAGGTTCAGATTTTGTTATTGTTGCCTTTAGTATTGGCCATGATTTTGGAAGTTACCCCTGTAGTTCCCCTGATTCCCAAAGTTTCTCTTATTTTTGTTAGGTGGGAACCCTGGTGCTGGATGATTATTTGCTTGAGGATGGGGGGGTCTTTGTGGAGGAGGAAGTTGTGAAGCATTTTCCGCACCTGTAGGGTTCACATTCTAGAATCCAGGGTGGTTTTGGGGTTGATTTGGATTATAGTATGGTTGACCCAGGATGTTTTGAATGGAGTTGAGGTCCTCCATTTGTTGTACAACTTCTAAGTGTCTATGGGCATTATAGAAATATTGACATTGTAGGGTAGAATGATCATACCCTTGCCAAATCCCACAGATTAAATCTGCGCCTTAACCTGAGGAGGTTGTTGGTTCCTCTCCTAGGCATTGAAAGTGCATTCTAAGCGATCTTGCTTCAGGGAAATATGCTTGAGGCTTTCAGTGATGTTTTTCATGCCACGGTTCTCGTCATCCTTAGCAACCTTGAGGACCCCACCTAATCCTTGTTGGGCTTGAGTTTCAAAAGTGCACTTGACAACCCCCAAGCACTTTTAGGTTCTAAAACATGAAATTCCTCCAGATGAGGAATCGAGGAAATTTTAGTGTCATTGTCAACACCGCGATAAAAGACTTCGATTAACTGGGATTGGGAAATGTTATGGTGTGGAAAACTATCAAGTAGTTCGTTAAACCTTTCCAAATATTCCCCTAAAGTTTCATCTGGGACCATAGAGAACATAGTAATTTGGCCCCAAATTTCATAGGTGAGGGAAGGGTGATATAATATCTCTCAAAATTTAGATTAAAGCACATCCCATGTGGTGATGCATTCGTTTCCATCTAAAGCATTGTACTAATTTTTCTCTTGACCAGTAAGGGAATACTTGAAGAGTCAGAGTCGGATAGTGTCCTCAGAAATGCCATGGAACTTAGTTAAAGAACATAAATCAGAGAACCTTTGTAGGTTGTCTTTGCACCATTCATCCTTGTTGCTAGAGAAAGGATTGGTTTGCAACATAGTGACCCATTGAGTACAAATCTTGAACTACGAGGCAGTGATACTATGTGGCGTAACAAGATGTTGAGTGTAGGAGGTTTTTGGGATGGAGAAGTCCTTTGGTTGTTTTTTCCTATCTTCCTCATAGAGGGCGGAATCTATAGATGCTTGTTTGGCCAATAAGGCCTCTCATAGGGTCACTTGTTAAGCCCTAAACGCCTCTCACTAGGCTTCTTGTTCAGCTACAAAAGCCTCTTGTTGGCCAACAAGGGCCTAAGGAACTATGCAATTTACTTCTTCCTGATCTATCCTAAGATAGTTTGTTCAATTTTGATGATGGAAGGTTCTTTCTATCTCTGGGTCAAAAATTGGGAATGTAGAATCAACATTCTTTTGGTGTCACATGCATAACTACAATGACATATATATAAATGGTTGTAGAAAAAATGTATTGATGGAATGCAAACTCAACAGAATGAGGTGTAGCACTTCCAAAATGTTACTGAGAAGGGGAAAATAGATATAATGTTTTTTTCAAAAAAATTTGGGGTTTGAAGAAAAATATGTTGTCCCTGGTAATGGTGCAAAAACTAGGTGGTTAATCCAAGAGTTTATAATTTTTAACCTCAAAACAACCAGTTAAGGTGGTTTATTAGTATAGAAAGGGTTGATCCACATACAACGTTTTTAAGATTTGAATTTCTACCCAAAACCTTTTGAACAAAAAGATACAAAAAGTAAAGATCCAGAATAGATGGTGATTATGCTAGTAGGAAAGTAAAGTTTCAATGAAATAATACTTATGCTAGGAGAAATTAAGAAAAGTTACACTAAGGATAAGAGAAAAAAGAGATATGATTAGAACAAACAGAGAAAAATTATCTAAGAGCAAGTAGTAAATTGGAAGTAATGAAATGAGGCAATTGAAAGCAAGTGATTAAAGAGACAAGTTGAGTCAGAGGAAAGATATATATAGGCTTAGGGGTTTGACCACCATAGTCGATGTAAAACAAGAACAAAGAAATCATACAATAACAAAGATCAAAGAAGGCATGTAAAACATTCTTAAATGAATCACAAAAGATTAACTCCCCTGAACCCATTGGTCTTGGCATTCACAGATGCTAGTTCTATCATCCTAATAGGAATTTTTCAGAGGTCTCATCCAAATCACTATGTGATTGTTTGGTCATTCTAAATCATGGGTTCAACAGTTACATTCACTGACATTAACGTATGATAAAAATGAGAGATGATGTTGTTTAAATTAGAAAATTTCAAATAAAAAACATCTATCATTGACATCGTATAAAATGTTTAGAAAGTTATACATGGCTAAGGGTCCACTCCCCTCTCCTTGATAAGTAAACGACTGGTTTGTCATGGAAATTAATGGAAAAATAAAGGAACAAAGAGGGGGGGGTAGACTAGAAAAGAAAGAATATAAGGAATCTCCCTTGTGACTATGAAATGTCCTCCATTCTTAGTTCCTTGTTCCAAAGGAGAACAAGAACACAAATACAAAAGAAATTTTGAGATCAAACCAACTTTTATTAAAGAACAATAGAATACACATGCAAGAATTGAAAAGATTAATGCTGAAAGTAAATTGCAAATACAAAAAATAAAATTTACTTCTTTGAGGAGTCCCCCTCATTTCATAGGGGAAGGAGGGGTGGAAACCTTGAAGGTGGGAGAAGAAAAGAGGGAGAGAGGGCTTTTGGTTTTACTGTATGTGTGCCATGAACTGGCCGCTTCGCAACACGAGTTGGTCGGTTGGCGGGTGATGTGGTGTGGCCATTTTGGCATCGGGTCAAACCCTAATTAAAGGGTGGTGGCACCCTTTTGAATCACAACTTGGGATTGAAGTAAACTTGAATCCAGTCATCTGGAAGTCAGACACTCATTTGGGGTTGTTGCTTGCGGTGATCAACATAGAAACTCAAATGTTCATTGCTTGTGCATCTATTTATCGTGGCCTTGTCATGGAACAAATTGAGATGACTGTCTGGGTGAGTGGAATGCTCATTTGAGTACTGAAATGTTAGGGTTGAACTAAGGGAGAAAACGATCGTCTGGCTCTAAATGAAGATGAGAAGACTGTTTGGTAAAGCAAACCGATCAGTTTGTTTGCTCAGGTGGTCATGATTTTGCATTGAAGGTAAAACCTACAAAAGTGAAGCATTTGTACATTTATTTGAACAACTGGGAAAATTGCAATTTGTCCTAAAAAGCTAGAAAAAAAGTATAAGCTCTGATAAAAAAGAGTATGAAAGATATGTAAAAGGAGAGATGAATGTACATTCATCATTAAGCAAGTTATAATTATGTAATGTGATACTTATAGAGGCTTTATAGATTGCAGGAATTAAATAAACATCTAAAATTTTCTTTGCAATCAATTCAGGAAAACTCAGAATACCATAGAAGTTGTTTAAGGCTAGTAGTCATAGGTATGACTACATGCCTTTCCCATATGTAACTTAAAGTCCAAGATATGAGTAGTTGTAATCAAGCAAGCATCATCATAAATTGATGCATAACACACAAGTATTACTATTTTTGTCCATAAACTAACATTAGGACAAACTTAGGTTTAAATTTAGGGGTTTGGAGTCAAGTTATGGTTTCATTAGGGTTTGGACTTCCCAAACCCTAATCATCACATTTAATGCCTTTTTTAACTTACAAACCCTAACATTGATATTATATGCATTCTTAATATCAAATTATGTCCAAGATGTCCTTTTATGAAAAAAGACTCAACTTTATCCATCAAAGTCATTAAATCTTGTATAATCATTAAACTTGACAAATTAGGGTTTCCATGCTTTATATACACAAAATTAGTAACTTTGGGTACTTTAGGAATTCAAAGCAGAGTTTGGTATACATTCCAATTATATTGAAGTCCTTGCATTTTTCTCATAAACTTTTGTATATAATATGTCATAATTTAATAATCCTACAATAAACTATGATTTTTTAGAGTTTAAATCATTTTATGGCCAATAGGGGATCGCCACCTAAGCGATTAACCCGGGTCCCAACTGTGCCAAGTAGGCTGGGCTGAGCCAATGGGCTCATGTCAACTAGGCTTCTAGTGCTCATGTGGATGTGTGCACAAATGAAAGAAAATTTTGGTTTTCCCTTTACCTTATCACAGACGTTCGGGGGCAAGGGAGTATTTTTCCTCCCTATCTTCTCCTACCTCTACTTGTTTGCGAGCAATGCTTGGCGAGTCAAAGTGGGATGTCGACTATGGGATCCAGACCTCTTAAGTTGCAACCAAAGATGCCCTTGTCTCTATCGCACCTTCCCAAACTCATAGGTGTAGATTGATTACTTGGAGGTTGTTGGGTTGTGGGCGCGAAAGAAGGTCCTCTGACCAGACTCAAAAAGAGGCACGAAGAGAAAGACTATGTTAGAGGAAGAATTGGAAGTAGAAGAGAACCTTGGAGTTGGGTAGAATCTCATTGACAGTGTGATTATTTTGTAGAGGGGTTCCACCCTTTTTATATCTCTAGGCTTTGGTGGATTGGCAGACCAGGGAACTGAAAATTAGGGAAATCCTTTATTGCATTTCAAAAGATGCCAAAACCCAATATGGATCAGTTTGGAATCATTTCCTGAAATTGATGTGATGCGTTATCATAGATCAACGAGTGAGATAAGTTTGGAACAAATTCTCGATTTCACTTGTATCAGTTTCCCAAAATAGCCAAAGGTAGATGATGATCTCCTAATCATTATATCTCAATCCTAGGGCCAGAAACACACACGATAACATAATAGACCATGGGTTGATTTCTTCTTTACAATACGTGTGTGACATTTGATACTTATTTCCATAATTCGTTTACTTTTGATAATATAGTATAATTCATATCTCTCTCTTTCCATTTATTTTATCCCAAATTTTGAAGGAAAGTTATAAACACTTGTATCTAAGTGTGGGAAATATTGGAGACCAAAATACACATGTTAAATATACTTTTCCTATTCCCTAAGTCTTCCTTTTATTCTATTTATTTAAGGAATCAAATTAATATTTCTTCCCAACTTGGCCATATTCTTATTTTGATAACTTTTCTTATTAAAAATAATATGGAACTAAAACAAAACCATTAATTATCTTTAGAATCATTTTTCTATGAACTCACCAATAAACTTTCTGTAGTTCAGAAGAAGGTAGAGACCGCATACAACATAGAAGCAGATAGACAGAGTATTGGGCTTGAAATGGA
The DNA here is from genome assembly GCA_963693085.1 of Alisma plantago-aquatica. NCBI lineage: Eukaryota > Viridiplantae > Streptophyta > Magnoliopsida > Alismatales > Alismataceae > Alisma > Alisma plantago-aquatica. The sequence continues at coordinate 1,112,743,231 of OY856412.1, forward strand.
GCTCAAAAAGGTTATGCTGGAGGAAGAGGAAGCCTGGAAACAACGCAGCCACATTAACTGGCTCAAATACGGTAATAACAACAACAAATATTATCATTCCTTTGTGAACAATAGGCGGCGTATGAACCACATTTCCAAACTACAAAATGAGGAGGGTGTTTGGATTGAAAACACCCCTGACCTGAACAACTTAGTCCAACAACATTTCAAGGATATGTTTACTTCCTCCATAACCACGTCTGTGAGCGATATGAATCGTCTGCCAGTTGAGTTCAAGAAACTTGACCACATCCAAAACAGACAACTGGTTGTGATGCATACGGTGCACGAGCTATGGAAGCTGATTAAAGACGCCAATCCTTATAAAGCGGCGGGACCGATTATCTCTTCTTCAAAAAATAGTGGAAAGTGATTAGGCCTTCATTGATCAGAACGATAGGGACCATGCTGAACGGAAATCCGATTGATGATTCTATTACAAGCTCATGCATTGTGTTGATACCAAAGAAGAAGAATCCTACTAATTTCTCTCAGCTTCATCCCATTTCTCTTAATAACACTATTATGAAGCTTGCTTCCAAAGTTGTTGTAGAACGGGTAAAACAACATATACCTACTTGGGTATCTAAGGTTTAGACGAGCTTTGTTCCGGGGAGGAGCATTACTGACAACATCATTGTGGTTCAAGAGATTATTCATAACATGAGAAGGAAGTCTAGTGCGTCGTATATGGCGATTAAAATTGATCTCTCCAAAGCCTATGACAGGCTGTCTTGGGCGTTCGTTGACAATACTCCGGAACACTTGAAGTGGCCCTGGAATGTTCACCAATACATTATGAACTCCTTACAAGCTGGTCAGACGAGTATTATCCTGAATGGAGACTCTCTTCCGGCCTTCAAAGCTACCAGGGGCCTCCGTCAAGAAGACCCCCTTTCACCATATATCTTTGTGCTCTGTATGGAAAGGCTTACACATATCATAAACAACTCTGTGAAAGACAAACGCTGGAAACCGGTGAAGATGTCCCAACAAGGGCATGTTCTTTCCCATGTGGTTTTTGCGGATGATATAGTTCTCTTTGCCCAGGCTTCCGTAGAGAAAATTGCTATCATCAACAATATCTTCAGCACCTTTGAGTTGGCTTCAGGCCAAAGAATTTCTGTTGAAAAGTCAAAAATCTTCTTCTCCAAGTCTGTTAGCCGAGCGATGAGGTCTCAGATCTGCTCAACCAGTGGTATTGCGGAGACGGAAGACCTGGGGAAATACCTTGGGTTCCCCCTTCTTCATAAGAGAGTTGATAAGAGAACATATGTCTATCTCACCGACAACATCACCTCGAGGGTTAACGGTTGGGCAGCGAAGACCCTGTCCCTTGTGGGGAGAATTTGTTTAGCCAAGTCTGTGCTTACTGCTATTCCGACTTATGCTATGCAAACTGCAAGTCTACCGATGTCTATCTGTCACAAGTTGGACAAGAACATAAGGCAATTTATCTGGGAAGGTGGACGGAAAGAGAGGCCAACATTGCTTGTCTCTTGGAAGACAGTCCCCAAAAGCTTGGAGAAGGGAGGTCTGGGTATCAAAAGCATGTCAGATTGGAACAAATGTCTCCTATGGAAAAATACCTGGAACTTGATGAATGAGAAAGATACACTTTGGAAGGAGGGTATTCTGCACAAGTACAAGAACTACAACAACCAGAACGGTTGTCGAGCTACCCCTTTCTGGAAAGCACTCTATGAAGGGAAAGAATTCATTGTTGCCAATAGCTCTAGAGTTATTGGAGATGGTCAGAATACTTCAGTGTGGTACGACCACTGGGTACCTCACCAGGGGAAGCTAGCTGAAATTGTCACCGTACCTATATCAGAGGAGATCAATGACATTAAGGTAGCTAGCTTGGTTAATTTTGAGAATGATTGGGATACAGAATTCCTGAAGCTTTACCTCCCTCCACAGTGCGTGGAGAAGATATCTGACTTACCTGCCCCCCACCGGAACAATGGTAGTGATCTATGAAGCTGGAAACATGATCCTACCAGTAGATACTCCACAAGCACTGCCTATGATGCCTTGCATTCTGACGATACGGTACAACCGGACGGGATGTGGATCAAGCTTTAGAACATTGCTGTCCCATCTAAAATATGCATGTTCTTATGGCTAGCAGCGCATGAGGTGATTATGACGAATGTGCATAGGAAACAACGCACCTTCTCCGATTCTTCGATCTGCCCTAGATGTAACAACGGCGATGAAACCACTCTTCACGCCTTGCATGACTGCCCTCAAGCAATGGAGGTATGGGCTCGAGGCAGAATCCAGCAACAACTTCTGCGCAGCAATGGTGAGGTCTTCAAAAACTGGCTTTCGCAGATGTTGAAGGAAGATATCAATACACAAACCATGTTTTCCAGGACATGCTGGGTGATATGGAAGGCAAGAAATGAGCTGGTGTTTGAAAATGTCAGCACTCAGGTGAGCCGTCAAGTTATCCAGATAGCTGGTCTCCAGAATGCTATTTCACAAGCCTGGGATACTCAATCCCGACTTCACCAGGAGGACACAACCCAAGACAGTGCCCAGGCTATTCATGAAGATGGTAGAGTTACATGGATGACTGATGCATCGGTTCATGGGAATTCAGCAGCTATAGTTGTTGTTGCGTATGACCAGAATGGTCACTGGATTGGTGGGTGTGTGAGAAAGATCAAGGTGAACTCGGTTCTTGAAGCTGAAGTCTGAGCTGTTGAGCTCACAGCCGATGTCAGTAGAGTTAACAGTCACAGCCGCATTACATTTGCTACAGACAGTGCTATGGTTGTCAAAGCCTTGAGGAACAGTGCAGATGATGCTCCTGCTATTAAACATTGGATAGCCAGAGCTCAGAAGTTCATGGCTGGTTTGGAAGATGTCGTGCTCAAGAACGTTAGTAGAACAAATCCCCATTTGGTGGATGGTTTAGCCAAACACCATTTAAAAAACTATCAGGATGATCGTATGTATATCGATCCTCCTCTCGACCCGGTGGGTCATCCCCTCCCCTTTCTTACATGTAATGGTAGGAGTCCTACCAAATTTTCTTTTCCAGTAGGTATTCTGTGTAATAATTTGATTTTCCCTGCACGAGGAGAGCGGGATGAATAAGATAATCTCCTGACTTCCTTAAAAAAAGAATCATTTTTCTAGAAGATTCTACTTAATTCTATATGTAGAATTCTAGGTATCCATTAATTTTGGCAATTCTATTTATTATTGGATTTTCTCTCTTTCTTTTCCCCATATCTATTATTGGACTTATTGAAAATAGTAAAAACCACAATAACCATTGCAAGAAGAATTTGTAAATGAAATCCATACTATAAAAAAAATGCACAACAAGTTTCTAATTTATCCTTGCTATTAAAATACTTTCATTTCATATGTGTGAAAACATGCGAAAACTATGTTATAGCATCCTTTCCATCTTAATGGGTATTGTTTTCCTAAAAAATCAACTATTCACACAAAAATATCAGGGTGATACTATTCCATGCCCGTCTTCAGCTCCCGTGTGGCTTCATCCTCAACATGGCACTTCTAAAGAACCTTAACCATCCCTATTTTTTTTTATTCTTGAGCTCTCTCACCTTGGTATCCAATATCCTCATAGCTAACTCAGGGTATGTTAATCTCCCTTGGAGTTCTATTGGTTCAATGTATAACACATGGGTAGAATCCTTCACATATCACTTCATATTGGACACATCAATGACATCATTCATCATGATATATTGTGGCGGTAAAGCTAGAAGATATGCATGTTTTACAATTCGTTCTAAAATCTCAAGTAAACCATGTATCAGGGACTCAAATTTCCTTTAGTTTTAGCTATATCTTGGAGGGGTTGTATTTTCTCAGAGACATGGTCACCTATAGTATAGTGCAAATATGTTTGCTTTGCATCATCATATGACTTATGTCGATTTTGGGCTCTCTTCAGCCTCTTCTTTATCAAAGAAACCTTGTCATCATACACCTATAGTTCTTCTAACCTAAGTAAGGACCTCTCGCTGACATCATCCCAAAGAAGCAGTGACTGACATGACCTCCCATATAGAGATTCATATGGAGGCATCATGATACTACTTTGGTAACTATTATCATATACAAACTCAACTATGGGACGTTATTACTCCCATGGTCCACCCCAATCGAGCACACATGCTCTCAACAAATCTTCTAAGATCTGGATCATTCTCTCCGACTGTCCATTAGTCTGGGGTGATAAGTTGTGTTGAATTTCTGCCTCGTATCGAGTTCCTCTTAAACTTGTTTCCACAACTATGAAGTGAACTTAGGGTCACAATCAAAGACTATTGAACTCAAAACACCATGCAAATGAATTATCTTTCTAATGTAAATCCCATCTATGTCCGACACCTTAGCAATAACTTTCAGGGCAAGGAAGTGTACTCACTTGGTTAGGTGGTCCACCACAACTCATATTGCATCATGACCTTTTCTTGTCTTGGGAAGACTGACCAAAAAATCCATGGTGATCTGGTCCAATTTCCACATAGGATTTTGAACCAATTGTACTAGCCCACTGGGTCACTGGTTCTCATGCTTCACCATCTAGCACGTAAGACAACAAGCCACATATGAAGCTATGTCCCTCTTCATTCTTGATGAAAACAAATACTATTGCATGTCTTTGAACATCTTAGTGGTCTCAGGGTGTACCTTGTACTTTGATCCATAAGCATCTTGCACGATACAAATCTTCAAAGGGGAATCCTTTGAAACCCAAATACGACTCCTATATCAGATTCCACCATCTACACCAACCAAAAGGTGTGTTTGAGGCTTTTCCATCAAACCCTTCATCTTTGATATATTTGGTCTAGCTAACTGGGCTACTACAAGCTTGGTCAACAAAGTCAAGCTATCTATAAATTGGAAAGATGAATCCTATCTACCAACGGCTGTGGTGCCCATTGAGCAAAGTCTTCTATTTTCTTCCACTAGTTAATCAAACGAGTTGCACAAGTAAGACATTTTCTAATGAGAGTGAAGGCAACCACATTCACCTTAATGGAGTGATAGGCTATGGTCAAAATACTTTAGGTACTCCATCCAACACCCTTTGTCACAAGTTTAAATCCTTTCAAGTCAATATGTACTTTAGGCTCTTATTGTTGGTGAGAATGTCAAAGGTAGCCCCAAACTGATATGTCACAAAATCATAAAGGCATAGACAATTACCGCAAATTCTAGATCATGAGTTGGATAATTTAACTCTTTGGGATTGATCTGTCTGGAAGAAAAGGTGATCACATGCTTGTTTTGTTGTAGCACACATCCTAAGCCCATATTTGATGCATCAATGAAGATGATGAAAACATCATTACCCGATGTTATGGACAAGATGGAGCAGATGTCAGCTTTTCTTTCAACTCCTAAAATCATGCTTCACAATGTTTGGGCCAAATGAACTTCTCATCCTTCCAAGTGAGCATGGTCAAGAGAAAAACATTCATTGAGAAATCCTTGATTAATCACCAGTAATACCTGACCAATCCTAGAAAGCTATGAATCTCATACACATTTGTTGGGGTTGGACATTCTTGAATGACCACTACCTTGGCATGGTCCACTGTGTTGGTTCCTCCAGATATCATGTACCTGGGGAACATGACTCAGTCTATATAAAACTCATACTTCGAGAATTTCCCATAGATCTTAATGAATGAGAGATAGTGGGTAGTCTTGAATGATGGTGAGTTCCCTCAATGGAGGGGGATGCATTTTTGTTCTTAGGATGTCAAGTACCTTATATAGGTGTTCACAGTGTTGTTCGAGGTCATTGGAGTAAACCAGAATGTCATCTATGTATATTATAACAAAGTTATCAAGGAAGGATATAAGGTTCATAAACACACTTGGGGTATTGGACAACCCAAAAATCATAACCAAAAATTCGTATTGGACATAGCTGGTCCGTAAAGTAGTTATTGGAATATCCTCACTCTTAACTCGCAACTAGTGGTAATCAGGCCTCAGTTCTATCTTTGAGAAAACTAGAGCAGTTTTAAGCTCGTCAATAGGTTATCTATACCAGGTAGGGGATACTTATTCTTAATGGTAGTCTGATTTAACATTCTATGGTCAATGCACATACAAAGTGATCCTTTCTTATGCTTTACAAAGAGGACCCCTAGTCCCCGCAGGGATGTGCTGGTTTGGATGAAACACTTATCTAACAGTTCATGTAATTGCTCCTTCAACTCAACCAACTTGACAAGAGACATCCTCTAAGGTGTCCGAGAAATTGGATTTTTCTCGAGAGCTAGGTCTATTGAGAAGTACACTTCTCTCTCTGAAGGTATTCCTAGAAAATCATTCCAGAACACATTAATGTAGTTCTTGGCTACCTCTATTTCCTCTAAGGGATGCACCTTCGGCCCCATCTAGATAACTATATATTGGAACTCTAGACAACCTTTAGATACCATCCTGATAAGTCTTTTATAAGGATTAGGAATGAAAGCCTATATAAGAAAATAGTTTCTTGAAAATATTTGTCTATAAATCACATAAATGTTATTTCAATCTGACAACAAAAGTGTTTGTTGCTTGTATGGTTGTATTCCTGAAGGGGGACTTAATTCTAAAGGAATCACTGAGAGATGAGTAGAATTCAAAAAGTTAGATACCAACAAAAAACCATTGAACCTATAGAGGTACAAAAGGAACAAGGACTCTCACAAATTGTTGTGGATTCTCAAGTTCCTCATGTAACACAAGAACCCCTTAGATCTATTCCTTCAGCCTGAAAGATTTGGTTATCTTGTGAATCAATAAGGTTGTGAGTTGGTCATAGATGATGAGCCAACATCCAACTTAGAGACCATTGAGGGGCTAGATTCTAAGAAATGGCCTGTAGACGTGAGATGTAAGATGGAATCCATGTACACCAATAAGCTGTGGACCTTGGTGGATATATCTAAAGTGGTAAAACCCGTAGGTGCAATTGGGTGATCAAGAAGAAGGCCAGCATGGATGGTAATGTGTAAATGAATAAAGGCAGATTGGTTGCAAAGGGTTTCTATCAAGTTCAAGATGTTGAACATGACAAAATCTTTTACTAGTTGCCATGGTTAATTCCACCGAGATCATGCTTGCCATTGCAACTTGGTATGAGTATGAGATTTGGAAAATGGATGTTAAAACTACAATGCTTAATAGGAATATTGTAGAGGATGAGTGTGTGACACAAGCTAGAGGTTTTATAAATCTAATTATTTCAAATGAAGTATATAAGCTACAAAGGTGAATCAATGGATTGAAGCAAGAATCTCATTGATGGATTTTTTTATTTGACAAGATAGTCAAAGAGTTTGACTTTAGTTGAAATGAAGATGAAATATGTCATTACAAAATCTTATAGAGAGCATATGTATATTCCACATATTGATGGGGAGTGACATCCCTGCTCTGTAGATGATAAAGATCTAGTTGGGATGTACCTTCTCTATTAAAGATTTAGGTGAGGCCTCCAATACTTTTTTTGGATAAGGTAAAATATTAAAAAAAAAATTGGACTGAAGACGTATAGAGATAGATCTAGAAATATTCCTGACCTATGTCATATCACATACATTGGCAAGATGCTAGAGGGATTTGGCATACATGACTGAATGAGAGAAAATATATTCATGTTTCATGGAATTAGTCTCTCATGATTCTAGTGTCCCAGTTCTTGTGAAGAATGGGAATGTATGATTATGATGCAATATGGATTTGCAATTGGATCTATCATTTATGCAATCTTATATATCCATTCAATTTTCTCGTATTCATGATGAGCAGATATCTATCAGATCCTAGTGAAGGTCACTTGTCAATCCTAAAGAAAATCCTTAAGTACTTCAGAAGCATTGAGGATTAGTTTCTTGTTCATGGTAATAAGGAAGAGTTGGGTGTAAAGGGTTACAGAGATGTAAGATATAATGATCCCCCAGATCATCCCCATTTAAGGTGGAGTAAGAGGGTAAGTAAAATTAACATATTTACATGAACAATGAAATCATCCAACAATAGTTATGATTATAAATTGAATAAGCATTTTCTTTTTCTAACCTCACCACCCTTATCCTCGTTTTCTCTATGGTGTGCCCTCTCTTTAGGGGATCCTCTTTATGGGGAACCCTCTCTTTAGGGTTTGGTCCCTGCAATGGGCATTTCATAGCCTTCCCTCACCTAGTCTTGGTTTCATAAGTAAGACTTCCTTTACGGGCTTGGTCTGAGTTGGTCTTCCTTTTCAGGCTTGATCACTAGTTATTCTCATAATAACTTTATTCAACTCATGCTCTTTAACTAACCAGTAATAATTTAGGGTTTCTACGGTTTACAACCATATAAGATAATATCCATAGTGAATTTATAGATTGTTGGAAATAAATAAACATGCAAGAATTTAATTGCAATCCAATCCAGAGAAATCACTAAGAAACCACATAAGTTGGTTAAGGAAATTAGTCATACGCGTAACCATATACCTTTCTCAGATGTAACTTAAAGTCTAAGTAAATAGGTGAGGTTGAGAATAAGCATGAAATCACATTGAAATTAATGCATAACAACCAATTATTACTATTTTTTTCATAAACTCACATTATGACTGGCTTGGGTTCCAAGTTACGTTTTTGGGGTCAAATAAGGGTATCATTAGAGTTTTGAATTTCCAAAACCAAATTATCACTTTGAATTCCTTTTGAACTCTCGAAACCTAATTTTGATATCATATGGAGTCTTTAAACTCAATCTATGTCAAATATGTCTTTTTTCCCAAAAATATTAAACTTTATCCATCTAAGTCATTTAAGAAACTCGTAATCATTAAAACTAAGAAATCACAGTTTCCATGCTTGATGAATGCATATTCATCATGAACTTAATTTTCCATCTTGGGTCAAATTTGACTCAATGCACCCAAGTTCAGTCACTAAATATCAAAATGTGCAATATTACTTAATTGGTTCAATTATAAAAGTTTTAACGGAGTTTATGTTGATTGTATGTAGGTTTTGACGAGGTTGAACAATAAAAGGGAACCCACTTCCGTTTAACCCTAATCCACCTTCAACACAATCATCACTACCTTCTACTTCACTCCATCTTCATCCCCATCAACCATCCTCCAAATCAAACCCTTTTGAGTGGGATCGACCTTTCTTTGACCTTTCATCTACCCTAACTCATGCTTGGTATTGGCCATACGGTTTCAACCATATGGTCTTGACCAATCGGTTTTATTCATACAATCTCAAGACCGTATGGGCAGTCTCAACTCATCAAGACTGTTTGGGCTGCTGTAAAGCAAGACCGTGTGGTCACATGTCCACGAACGTTTGGTCATATACAAGCAAAACTATTTGGATTTTGGGAATCTGAGACTGTTTAGGCAACTCGACAGCAATGGCACATGCTTCCCTTCTTCTTCGTCCTTGGTTCCCACCTGCAAACCCTAATCTGCAGCACCCCCACACCTAGTGGTGCCCTTTCCCTCTGCCTGTAACCTCGCAGCACCTTCTCGATGACCCCCGCTCAACCTGCTCCTCACCGGTGTCAAGACCGTTTGGTTAGAGACCGATCACAGCGATCGTATGAACGATGACCAAAAGCAAAGACCGGTTGCGTGAAGCGTCGACAACCAATACCATTAGTGAGACCAATCGACGAAGATCGTTTGGTCAATGGTACCTCTAAGACCGGTTGAGCAACGCATGACTTACAAGACCGTTTGGAGCATCATCTCAAGATCGATTGATCGCTGGTGTTACCCAGACCATTTGGAGCGGAAGAGCTGTGAGGACCGTTTGGAGATATGAACGCAAGACCGTATGAACTTAGCAGATCCTCCAAAACCATTTGGAGGATAGCCTAATAGTAGACTGTTTAGATGGGATCCTTATCCACGACTGATGAAGGCATATACCCAAGATTGTTCAGAGGCAGAGATCACGTGAAGGTCAGACCGTTTGGATAGGATCGTGAAGGCAAGATCATTTGGATGTCTAAGCATCAAAAACTATTTGGGTTGAGACTGTATGGTCGCTATCTCCAAACTGTTTGGAAGATGCTAACTAGTTTTGCAAGACTGTTTAGAGTAGAATACTAACAACTATTGGAGATGAAAGTCTAAGATCGTTTGAGTTAATCACTCAAAGACCATTTTGAACCAATGATACAAAACCGTTTGGACCAAACCATGTAGAGGACTCACACCAAAAAAATGTGAGGACCATACTTGAGCCTATAAATAGGACCAACAGGGTCCTCATTTGGGGGTATTGATCCAGGGACACTGACACGCTGCCTGAACACATGTCTAATCAGATCCATTATACACGCCAATGTCATTCCACCTACTCATCCTGCTGCGAGCAAGGAGACTGAGAAGAGAAGGAAGGAGGAGTGAGAAAGACTGCCCAATCTATCTTGGCATCCCTCGTTCCTCATCCTGATCTGCTCCGACACGACGTAGATGACCACATCATCTTCACTGAGTTGCGACTACATTCTGCATCAAGCTCATGGCGGAATCCTCCCTCTCTCTTATTCTTCTTGTTTCTTGCATCATGAGTGAGTAGTTCCTTTTCACTGGGGTATGGGGACTAGCCCTGCCACCCATGCAAGCATGTTCCTTTGTTAAACATTCCATGGTAATGTATATAACTTTTCATTTCGTTGTTAATCGATAATGTTTGTAGTTGTTTACATGCAAGCTTTGATCTTGTTTTTCCCTATGTTGTGAGTACTTCTATATGTAGGGTAGAATGTTGATTAATGAGGTTGACTCCCAAACTAGAAATAGAATGGGATTCCTTGAGATCGTAAGTGTATGATCTGTGAGGGGATGATCCATCTAACCTACGGTGACAGTTCTGTGTGCCTAACGCCTGTATAGGGGGTCAAAAACCTTAGTTGGATTTTATATCGTCCTGGTTAATCGTCCATGTTTGCCTGAAGATTAATTATCTACTTGCTTGTCGATTATCGCGGTTGACTCCTTGATGAGAACTTTTGATAGGATTACTTGACGTCGTAAGTGTGTGATCCGTGAGGGGATGATCCATCTACCCTACAATGATACTTTTGTGGTCTAAACATCCCTTAGGGAGGGCCACAACCTTTGTTGGAATTTGTATCTTCGAAGTTGTATGTATGTGATCCGGATGGTGATGAGACATCTGATACCTAGGGTGATGCTTACACAAACCTAACACGCGTATGGGGGGTTTTGTAGCAGCTCTATTTGGATAGTTATATCTTGCCAGGATGTTTGATGTTTGGATGTGTTTGCATGTGTAGTGGTGGTGAAACCTGGTACCATCCCAACGATTCCATATCATTAATCTAGATCAAACTTTAATTTTGCTCTTTAATTTTCTTGCATTTAGTCTAATTAACCTCAAATCAACTAATCGTTCTAAATATTAGTTTTACTTGAACTAGATTTGACTGACAAAGATTCTTAAAAACATTGTCCTTTTGGGATTCAATCCTTAACTATACTACCGTCCACTTGTAGGTGGTATTATTACATGAGCTTTTGGTAAAAGCTCAGGGATTTCAACCCTGAGTGAGTTTGTTAGTGCGATAATATAAAACATCAAATTCTGGTGCCATTGCCATGGATAACAGAATCAGTTAGTCAAATGTGGTTCTTTTAAGGCTTATCTAGTATTTTGTTTTTCTTTTGATACAATCGATCATCTACTTGAATTTTATTCCACTCCATCAATCTTACTTCAAATATTTCTATTTTAGGACTAGTGTATGCACCGTTTGAACAGTCCCAGACCCACTGCCAGGTTTGATCCTGAGATAGACATAACCTTTCATCGTCAAAATAGAGAAAACCAAGCAAGAATGGCTCAAGAGGAGATAGCTCAAAGGGTAGCTCAAGCCCTTAATACACAGAGAGAAAGGCTCATACAAGAAGTCAGAACTGCAGTTCAAGAAGAAATCCTTGTAGTACAAGCAGCAGCGCAAGTAGCAGAACTACAAAAGGATCTTATGGAATTCTCGATCCCTAAAGTTGTTGATGTACATCACCCAATTCAACCTACTCCCGTCCATATTCCCAATTTTTATATATGAGCACATTGGATCACATTGCTTCAAAACAACCAATTCTATGATAAACAAGGAGAAGATAGTCAGGGACATCTCCTAAGGTTTATCGATCTATGTGCCTTGACAAAGAAAAATGGAGTGTCTGATGATGCCATTCGACTTTGTCTCTTCAAGTATTCCCTTGCTGATAGAGCTATAAGTTGGTACAATTCATTGCAAAGTGAACCCATCATCACCTGGGAACAACTCCAAAATATGTTTCTGAAAAATTATATCCTCCTTCTCTCACCTATGAAATTGGGGGCGGATAACAAATTTTACACAAGTAGCTAGAGAAACCCTTGCTGAAGCATGGGATAGATACAAAGAGCTTCTACACAAGTGTCCACACCATGGAATTCCTAAGAATCAACTCATTGATATCTTCTATAGAGGTGTGGACGATGATATTAAGAGGTTTTTAGACTCCTCATCTAGAGGAAATTTCATCCATTAAAGTTATGATAGCATATGGAGAGTCGTCACCCTTGGAGATGAAAATCAAGCTAATTGGGGTAGATCTGTAGGAAAAGGAGTGTTGAAAGTAGCTATGGCTGAAGCCACTCCTGAGTATAAGACTATCGCTAGAACACTCAATCTCTTAGTAGCCAAGCATGACCATATCGAATCATCCCTTGCTGCATTTGGAAGAGGATGTTCACCCCCTCAACAACAAGAACAGATCAAGTTTTCCTCACTGTTCTATGAAGCATGTAAAGGTACTGATCATTCCAATTTAGCATGCAATGTTTTGTATGACGTTGTTCTAAGCAACGTTTGTAGTCAAGGTGATAATAGTCAAATTGAAAACCTCAATGTTGTCAATACCATCCCTGGTCAAGGATATTACAATCCAAATCAGAATAGGAACCATCCTGGATTTCAATATGGAAACCCTTCAGGAGAGGAAAACTCAAGACAACTTGTTACAACTAATCAACAAAGGGGCCCACCAGGATTCCAGTATAATCAGCAACAGAATTTTGGGAATCAAGGAAATTTTTAGGGGTAATTTCCAGAATAGGAACTTCAACAATTATCAGAACAATTCTCAGTTCCAGAATCCCAACCAAGTCTCTTATCAATAGCAAGGGAAACAAGCCAGTCTCGTCTCTCCAGATGGCAAGTTAACATCAATTGAGAAGATGTTGCAATCACAACATAATATGATAGCTAACCAGCAAGCCCACTGGAAATCTATTGAGTCTCAACTAGCTCAACTTGCAACTAGCATGAAGCCACCTGCTGGAGCCTTTGTTGGCCAACCCGAGAACAATCCTAAGCATCCCGAACAATTGAAAGCAGTCACCACCAGGTCAGGAAAAGACTATTCTGATCCTCTTGTCAAGACATCTGTGGTTATTACAGATGAGGATGAACTTGTGATTGTCCAAGACTCAACAACACATGAGTCTCAACCAAAACAGTCAGTAACTACTGATAAGACATACAAGGAAGGTCCTGAGAAACCTATTTATGAAGAAACTAAAACACTAGAACCTGATATCCCTAAATACAAGCCTCGTATACCTTTCCCTACTCATTTAAGGCAAACCAAGCTTGATACTCGGTCCAATAAGTTTAAAGAAGCTATGAAGAAACTTCATGTTGATATACCCTTTTTGGATGTGCTGGTTGAGATACCAGCCTGGACAAAGTACTTAAAGTCACTCCTCACCAGGAAATATATAACTAAAGAATATGAGACAATTAAGTTAGCTAGAACTACTTCAGATATCATCCAGAGTAAGATGCTAAAGAAGCATAAAGATCCAGGATCTTTTGGGATTTCTTGCCATATCGGTGATTCTTCATGCAAGAAAGGGCTGGCGGATCTTGGTGCTAGCATCTCCATCATGCCACTCAGCCTTTGCAAAAGGCTAGGGTTTGCTGAACTTCTCCCAACTTCCATGACTATACAACTCACAGACAATTAACTAAAACGTTTGTTAGGAATTATTGAGGATGTACCTATCAAGGTGGGAAAAGATTCCTATGTTCCGTGTCACTTTGTCATCATGGACATAAAAGAAGATGCCAGATACCCTCTCATTTTTGGACGTCCATTCCTTACCACTGCAAGAGTCCTAATTGATGTTGAAGCAGGAACCTTGCTTCTCAGACTTGGTAAAGAAACTCTCAAATTCAATGTTTTTGAAAGTATGCGAAGACCAAGCATGCAAGAAGAAGTATATCTTATCGATTGCATAGAGCAAATGTCACTTCTCACTCAAGAGAATAATGAATCTGATGATCCTTTAGAAGTTTCTCTGATGGACCCATCAGTTGATGAGCCTACTGACAAACAAGTAAAGGATTGCATCGAATCTCTTGAATCTGCAGAAAAAGATGTTGAAGCTACTTTTGAAGAACTCAAAGATGTGGAAGTAACTTAAGAACCATGTGAAAAGCTACAGGCTCTTGAAATGAAGCCCCTACCCGAAGGATTGAAATACACATTTCTAGATGACCTCAATGTCTATCCAGTTATCATTAATTCAGATATAACGACAGAACAAGAAGACAGACTCTTAACATAATTAAAAGAAAGAAGAAAAGCCATTGGCTAACAAGATGAGTGACCTCACTGGGGTTAGTCAAGTGCTTTGCATGCATAGAATCCCCATGATGGAGGATCACAAGCTGACCGTATAACACCAAAGGAAACTTAATCCGAATATGAAAGAAGTCATCACCCTTGAAGTTGTTAAATTACTCACTTCTGGAATCATCTACCCGATCTCTGATTCGCCATGGGTTAATCTGATGCATGTTGTCCCAAAGAAAGGTGGAACTACTGTGATACGAAATGCAAACAATGAACTCATCCCCACTCGAATAGTCACAGGGTGGAGGATGTGTATTGATTACCGGAAGTTAAACAATGCGACTCGAAAGGACCACTTCCCAATGCCTTTTCTTGATCAAGTCTTAGAAAGATTGGCTCAACAAGAATATTTCAGTTATCTCGATGGTTACTCCAGATTCTATCAAATACCCATACATATAGATGACTAAGATAAAACTACTTTTACTTGCCCATTTGGAACATACACATTTAGAAGGATGTTGTTTGGACTCTGGAATGCGCCTACAACTTTCCAACGTAGCATGGCAGCTAAATATTCGCTGGTCTCACTGAAACCATTATGGAAGTTTTTATGGATGGTTTTTCTGTGTATGGAGATTCATATGACTCATGCCTAAAGCACCTCTCCCATGTCCTTAAACGATGTGATGAAGCACATCTTGTATTAAATTGGGAGAAGTGTCACTTTATGGTAAATGAAGGTATTGTCCTCGGACATAGAGTTAGCAGTAGAAGAATCGAAGTTGACAGAGAAAAAATAGAAGTGATTTCTAAAGTCGATATTCCAATGAATAAAAGAGAAGCTCATGCATTCTTGGGTCATGTAGATTTTTACAGACAGTTTATAAAAGATTTTTCCAAGATAACCAAGCCGATGACGAATTTATTACTAAAGGATGTTGAGTTCAATTTTGACAGAGAATGTGTCAAAAGTTTTAACAACCTAAAACTTGCTCTTACAACAACACCCATCATTAGAGCTCCCAATTCGATCACCCATTTGAAATTATGTGTGATGTCAGTGATTATGTTGGGGGTATTATTCTGGGCCAATGTATAGAAAAGAAACATTATGGGTTCTACTATGCATCGAAAACCCTCGATGAAGCTCAGAGGAATTATGCAACTACCAAGAAAGAACTTCTTGCGGTAGTGTATGCCTTTGACAAATTCAGATCCTACCTCATCGGTTCAAAAGTCATTGTCTACACATATCATGCAGCTATCTGTTACCTACTGGCGAAGAAAGATGCAAAACCCAGGTTGATAAGATGGATTCTCCTACTATAAGAATTTTATCTGGAGATAATAGATAAAAAGGGTATAGAGAATGTTGTGGCAGACCACCTCAGTCGTATCCACACTCAGGATACTGAGAGGATCTCGATTAATGATTCTCTTCCGGATGACCAATTAATGAAAAATTCAGAAGCTACACCTTGGTACTCAGACTATGTCAATTACCTCACCGCTGGTATCATCCATCCTTAATGCACTAGAAATGCAATGAAGAAATCCATGCATGATGTGAAACAGTATCACTGGGATGAGCCATACATTTTCAAACTATGTGTTGATGGTCTATACAGATTATGTGTCGTTGAGGAAGAAGCTCAACTTATTTTAGAGCAATGTCACTCAAGCCAAGTTGGAGGCCATATGAGGTCTAAGAAAACTGCTATAAAAGTTTTGCAGTGTGGATTCTTTTGGCCAACAATATCGAAAGACTCCTACAACTTTGTTCTATCATGTGACAAATGTCAAAGAACAGGTAACATTACAAAGAGATTTGAGATGCCACTTAAGTTGTGGTAAGAAATCGAGATATTTGATGTTTGGGGTGTGGACTATATGGGTCCATTCCCATCTTCTCATGGATTTTCCTATATCCTAGTGGTGGTGGATTACATTTCAAAATGGGTTGAAGCCATACTGACCATCACTAGTGACTCCAAACCCGTCATCAAGATGTTCAAAGACATTATTTTCCCCCGTTTTGGAGTCCCACAAACTGTGATATCTGACGGAGGTTCTCATTTTCTTGAAAGAAGCTTTGAATATTTGTTAAGTAAATATGGTGTAACTCATAAGGTAGCCTCACACTATCATCCACAAATGAGTGGAAAAGTAGAGGTTTCTAATCGTCAACTCAAGGCTATTTTGGAAAGGACAGTAGGCCTGAATCGAAAAGATTGGTCAGTGAAAATCAATGACGCATTGTGGGCCTACCGAACTGCTTTTAAAACTCCTCTTAGAACTACACCATTTTGATTGATCTATGGAAAGTCATTCCACCTTCCTGTAGAATCGGAACACAAAGCATGGTGGGCAATAAAACAACTAAATTTTGACATGAAGAAAGTGGGCCAAGCTAGGACTCTACAACTCAAAGAGCTAGATGAACTCAGGATGACAGCCTATGGGAATGCACAAATCTATAAAGAGCGCACAAAACTTTGGCACGACGGTCACCTAAAAAGAAAAGACATACGAGTGGGAGACCAAGTTCTTCTATTCAACTCAAGGTTGAAGTTGGGCACTGGTTTGTACCTTACATTGTCAAATGCATCTCTCGACACGGTGCTTTCTCCTTATGGAGTGAAAAGTCAGGCTATTTTGTGGAAATGGCCAACATGTGAAGAGATACTTCACCCCAACAAATACTAGCACCGAAGAAATGATAAAACTCACCAATCCAACGGATCCACCGTAAAGTTGAAGGAATTAGTTGAGCCATCGACATAAAACAAAGGTGCTTGTCGGGAGGCAACCAGATCAATAAATTTGTTTTCATTAAAATTTGAATGTTTCTATAATTTTGTTTTTACTTTTTAGATAATTTTCCATTAAATAAAAATTGCATCGCAAGATTCTATCTTTAGTTCTGACTAGTCTTCATTTTTGAGATTTTTAAATGGAGGACGCACACTGATTTGAACGTAACCACATCTGGTGGTTCAATTGGCATGAATTCCCCCCTCCATCTCAGATTTAGAGTTTGCTCGGGATGAGCAAATTTCTAAGTTTGGGGTGGAGGGTGGGTGGTATGTATCATACTTTCCACCCTCACTTGTCTAACTCAGACTTAAGAATTCATCGTTGCATTTTTGACCAAAATTTTCAAAATTTTCAAAATTTTTAAAGTCTTTTCAAAGAATTGGAATAGATACTTGATGAAATTTTGACACTTCCCATTTCATTAAAAGTCATTACCTAGCGCGCTATGCATTTTGAATCATTACACCCTCCTTATTCGAAGCATATCCCCAAAAGGACCTTCTTATGAAAACTAGCCTTTTGATTGAAATCATCTTGTGAAGCTTATGAATCCTAACATCATGATCTTTATGCAAAAATGGAAAGTGTCTTTCGAATTGATAGAGATCAAACACGTCGTGCATCCTAACTAACTAGTGTAACAATAACATGTAATCTCCATCAGATCCTCACCAAGTCATTATTTGAGTAGAGTACGATAAAGAGAACAACTCGGTGCACGGAATTGTAAATCAAGTTGCATTCTGATCTGAACTCTCTTCTACACTTCTGCTATCATCTTCGTACCCCTCCATCCATCAAAAAGAAACAAAAATAGCCAAAATGGTGCCAAATCCTATGTTTGGGGTGGCACACCACTTCCCTCTATATCCACTTCTTCCATACCCCTCACAAATTAATAGGGGCATACCACCAAGAAAAGATGCCAAAGCTCACACAAAAAAATGCAATCTCGAGTCAAATAGAGGAGAGATTTATTTCTTCCTTCCATACCACCCTTCACTCCCTTTTTTACATAAAGGCACAATGAATGCCTCCACTATCCTGAAAAAAACACTAGTGTCAGATCAGGTGCACACTTGATGTTCTGTGGGTATCTCTAGACTCTTATAAAACTCTTTGACATGCTTATTGTTGGAAAAAGTGAGGACGAAGTGATGTTGGATAAAAAACTCAGGAACGAAGATATGGTAAGATGTGTTCAGTGGTCTCAAGAAGTTGAGATGTTGAGTAATACTGAGCAGAAAAAAAACAATCGTGATGTGAAGATGAGGCAATCACACAAATTGAAAGTATTCATTTTGTGACCATTTCAGATTTTGTGTTACTCAAGGACGAGCAAAATTTAAGTTCGGTGTGTTTTGATGAATGCATATTCATTTGCCATCTTGGGTCAAATTTGACTCAATGCACCCAAGTTCAATCACTAAATATCAAAATGTACAATATTACTTAATTGGTTCAATTATCAAAGTTTTAATGGAGTTTATGTCGATTTTATGTAGGTCTTGATGAGGTTGAACAAACAGCTGGAACCCACCACTGTTTAACCCTAATCCACCTTCAACACAATCATCACTACCTTTTGATTCACTCCATCTTCATCTCCATCAACCATCATCCAAATCAAACCCTTTTGAGTGGGACCCACCTTTCTTTGACCTTTGATATACCCTCACTCATCGTTGGTATTGGCCATATAGTTTCAACCATACAGTCTTGACAAATCGGTTTCATCCATACGGTCTCAAGACTCTATGGGCAACATCAACTCATCAAGACCATTTGGCCTGTTGTAAAGCAAGACCGTGTGGTCACATGTCCAAGACCGTTTAGTCATATACAAGTAAAACTGTTTGGATGTTGGGAAGCCGAGACCATATGGGAAACTCAAAAGCAATGGCACATGCTTCCCTTTTCTTCGTCCTTGGTTCCCACCTGAAAACCCTAATCTGTAGCAGCCCCACACCCAGTGATGCCCTTTCCCTCCGCCTGCAACCTCACAGCACCTGCGGGACGACCCCCTCTCAACCAGCACCTCACTGGTCTCAAGACCATTTGGTAAGAGACCAGTCACAGAGATTGTATGAACGACGACCGAAAGCAGAGAGTGGTTGCACGAGGCGTCGTCAACCAAGACCATTTGCGAGACCGATCGACATAGAACATTTGTTTTGTGGTACCTCCTAGACCGGTTGAGTAGCGCATGACTTCCAAGACCGGTTAGAGCATCATCTCAAGATTGATTGATCGATGGTGTTACCCAGACCGTTTGGAGCGAAAGAGCTATGAGGACCATTTGGAGAAATGAACGCAAGACAATATGAAATTAATAGATCCTCCAAAACCATTTGGAGGACAGCCTGATAGCATACTATTTGGATGGGATCCTTATCCAAGATTGATGAAGGAATATACCCAGGACCATTCGGAGGCAGAGATCGCATGAAGGCCAAGCTGTTTGGATGGGATCATGAAGGCAAGATCATTTGGATGTCTAAGCATCGCAAACCGTTTGGGTAGATATGATATGGTCGCTAACTCAAACTGTTTGGAAGATACTAACTAGTTTTGCAAGACCGTTTAGAGCAGAATACTAAGAACGATTGGAGATGAAAGTCCAAGATCGTTTGGACTTAACTACTCAAAGACCATTTGGAACCAATGATACCAAACCGTTTGGACCAAACCATGTGGAGAACTCACACCAAAAAAATGTGAGGACCAGACCTGAGCCTATAAATAGGACCAGCAGGGTCCTCATTTGGGGGTATCGATCCAGGGACACCGACAGGCTACCTGAACATAGGTCCGATCAGATCCATTATCCATGCCAATGCCATTCCACCCCTCATCCTATTGCGAGCAAAGAGAAAGAAAAGAGAAGGAAGGAGTGAGAAAGACTGCTTGGTCTATGTTGGTGTCCCTCGTTCCTCTTCTAGATCTGCTCCAACACGATGTAGAAGACCACATCATCTTCGCCGAGCTGTGACGACCTTCTGCATCATGTTCATGGTGGAATCCTCCCTCTCTCTTATTCTTCTTGTTTCTCGCATCATGAGTGAGTAGTTCTGTTTCACTTGGGTGTGGGGACTAGCCCCGCCACCCATGCAAGCATGTTCCTTTGTTAAACATTCCATGGCAATGTATATAACTTTTCATTTCGTTGTTAATCGATAATGCTTGTAGTTGTTTACCTGCAAGCTTTCATCTTATTTTCCCCTATGTTCTGAGAACTTCTATATGTTGGGTAGAATGTCGATTAATGAGGTTGACTCCCAAACTAGAAATAGAATGGGATTCCTTGAGGTCTTAAGTGTATGATCTATGAGGGGACGAGCCATCTAACCTACGGTGATGCTTCTATATGCCTAACACCTGTATAGGGGGTCCATAACCTTAGTTGGATTTTGTATCATCCTGGTCAATCGTCGATGTTTTCCTGAAGATTAGTCACATGCTTGCTTGTCGATTAGCATGGTTGACTACTTAACGAGAACTTATGATATGATTCCTTGAGGTCGTAAGTGTGTGATCTGTGAGGGGACGAGCTATCTAGCCTACGGTGACACTTCTGTGGTCTAAACATCCCTTAGGGAGGGCCACATCCGTAGTTGGATTTTGTATCTTCGGAGTTGTAAGTATGTGATCTAGATGGTGATGAGACATTTGATACCTAGGGTGATTCTTACGCAAACCTAATGCACGTATGGGGGGATTTGTAGTAGCTCTATTTGGATAGTTATATCTTGCCAGGATGTTTGATGTTTGGATGTGTTTGCATGTGTAGTGGTGGTGAAACTCGATACCATCCCAGTGATTTCAAATCATTAATCTAGATGAAACTTTAATTCTACTCTTTTACTTTCTTGCATTTAGTCTAATTAACCACAAATCAACCAATTGTTCTAAATATTAGTTTTACTTGAGCTAGATTCGACTAACAAAGATTCTTAAAAATGTTGTCCTTTGGGATTCAATCCTTAACTATACTGCGATAAGCCCCGTCCGCTTGCGGGTGGTATTATTGCACAAGGTTTTGGTAAAAAGGTTAGGGATTTCAATCTAGAGTGAGTTTGTTAGTGTGATAATATAACACGTCAATGCTTTTATTGCATTAAAGTCAGTAACTTTAGGCATGTTTGGAATTTGTGGTAGAGTTAGGTCTTGAATCCAATTTATGGATTCCTTTCATTTTTTTCAGAAAAACTTTGATATATAATTTTTCATTATTTGACATTCCTACAAATTATTTTAATTTTTACAAACTTAAAACAATATGGGTCAATCAGGGCACGCCACATAGGTGACCTAATCAGCAGGGCTCGCACCGCGGGTCCACTGCTGAGCCGATTGGCTCACACCTTTTTGGAACACTGGCTCTCCCATTTTTAAATGAAAAAGGAAGGCAAAAAGTCACAGAAGTCCCTAACCTGGTTGAAGGAAAGGCAAGGAAGACTACACTTTTCACTAAAAGTGGTCAACTAGTGGGTTCACTCTGAGCTTTAGCCCTTCCCAATTTTGCATGAGGGCACCACTATGTCCTATACACCTCACTCGACTTGAGGGTGGCAACCAATTTCTTAGGTATGATCTAGGATAGGAGAATGGTGAAGAGGTTCCCTTGGTTGCACAAAGACAAGTCGAGAAGGTGAGAGGCATGGTCCAACAGAGTCTGGGATTG
The DNA here is from genome assembly GCA_963693085.1 of Alisma plantago-aquatica. NCBI lineage: Eukaryota > Viridiplantae > Streptophyta > Magnoliopsida > Alismatales > Alismataceae > Alisma > Alisma plantago-aquatica. The sequence continues at coordinate 1,112,765,451 of OY856412.1, forward strand.
ATGCCACAAGTCCAACATAGTCTTATGCAGGGTCTTGTAATCTCATTAGGGGTTAGTATCCACTTATATAGACTAGGCTATGATAGGGTGGCCGACGAGAGGGTCTCATAATTGGGGAAAGATATAATTTCCTTCCAAAGTAAGAAAATATTACGATTAATAGGTGTGTTTTCTTCTTGTGAATGTACTCAAGGAATTCCTAGATTTGCATAGGTACTGGGATGAGAGTTAATTGAGTGGGAAAGATGATAAAGTTGTGTTCCTATTTACTTTTCCTATTCATGGTAGAATACAATATCTGAGATGTCAGATCTTGATCCAACGTTTGAAAATACATGTGTATATAAAAGGGGTCGAGCACCTGATTTTCCAAAAATGATTTAATTGTTACATTTAATTATTGTTTCCTTGAAACAATCACTTTAGGGAAACACAAATGAATTAATTTCTCTCTCTCCTCTTATCCTTTTAATCTAAAATTTTAAAGGAAAGTCATAGTTACTTCCTATATAGGTGTGGGCGAGATTTGAGACCAAGATACACAACTTAAGAGTGCTTTTCTATGTCTCCAAGTCTCCCTCTTATTTCATGTATTTAATACATCAAATTAATTCTTTTCTCTTCCCAACTTGACTATAATTCTTATTTTGATAAATTTTCTTGTTACAATAATATGGAACTGAAATAAAACAATTAGTTTCCTTCAACGTCACTTTTCTATAAAACTCCACTAAATTCTATATGTAAGTTATTAATTACCCATTGCCTTTAATAATTTACTTAATATTGGATTTTCTCCCATTCTTTCCCCATGTATATTATTTAATTATTGTAAACAGTAAAATCCATGAAAACCATTGCAAAGGATAAAACTTTTTATATCCAAAATTTTAATATAATTTGAATATTGATACAATTCTTTTAGTTCTAATTTGTAATATTTGCAGTACTTTCATAGAGTTAGCTTTGGTTTACTATATTTTTATTTAGTTCAGTCTTAATTTATGGATTTATTACTCAAACCTTCACTTTAGAAAAATAAAGCATAGAGATCTTCCTACCTATATGAATTTTCTTTTTTTGTTATAATTTTCTAAAAGGTAACTATCTCGGTTTCATATATGAAATTTATATAGAATTTTTGAAAAAGACAAGGCATAGCAAGTTATTTCATATATCCATAAAAATCCAACAATTGCATCTCCAATATGTATATATATGTGAAAAAACAATTTATTGGGGACGTTCTGGGTGAGGAGAATAGTGAAGAGGTTCCCTTGGTTGCACAAAGACAAGTTAAGAAGGTGAGAGGCTTGTTTGGTGGTGAAATTGGCCTCTAAGATCGATGCCACAAGTCAAATAGAGTCTCGTGCAGGGTGTGGTGATCTCATTAGGGGTTGGTAGCCTCTTATATCGCCTAGAATATGATAGGTTGGCCGATGAGAGGGTCTGAGAATTGGGGAAAGATGTAATTTCTTTCCAACATAAGAAAATATTAGGATGAGCAGGTGCATTTTCTTCTCGCGAATCTATAAGAGAGATTCCTAGATTTTCATAGGTACACGGTTGAGGCAAAACCTAGCAGGAAATATGTTAAAGTTATGCTATTTTATTTTCATATTCGGGGTAGAAGACAACCTCTGAGGTGTCAGAACTTGATCCAATGGTTCAAAATACATGCATATAAAAAAGGGTCCACGTACTGGATTTTCCAAAAATATTTAAATCGTCACATTTAATTCTTATTCCTTTAAACCATCACTTTAGGGAAAGATAAATCAATTCATTTCTCTCTCTCCTTTTACCCTTTTAATCCCAAATTTGAAAGGAAAGTCAGAATTACTTTTACTTAGGCGTGGACAAGATTTGAGACCAAGATATAGAACTTAAAAGTCCTTTTATTTGTCTCCAAGTCTCCCTCTTATTTCATGTATTTAAGACATCAAATTAATTCTTTTCTCTTCCCAACATGACTCTATTTCTTATTTTAATAAATATTCTTATTAAAACAATATGGAAATAAAATCAAACCATTAGTTGCCTTCAACATCACTTTTCTAGAAAATTCTACTTAGTTCTATATGTAAGTAATTAATTACCCATTACCTTTACTAATTCAGTTAATATTGGATTTTCTCCCTTTCTTTCCCCATATCTAGTATTTAATTATTGTAAATAGTAAATCCACGAAAACCATTTCAAAGTAGAAAGAATTTTAAATACATACTTTTAAATCAAGGCTTAGGAAGTTATTGAATATATCCATATAAAACAAAAAATTTCATCTCCAATATATAAATACATGTGAAAACCATGTTATGACATCCTTTTCCTTTTATAGGATTTTTTTTGTCAAAATTCAGCTAGTCATACAAAAAGTTCAGGGTGAGACTTTTGCATGTGCTTATTTAGATCCCATGTGGCTTCATCCTCACCATGGTGCATCTAAAGAACTTGTACCATATCTAAATTTTTATTTATGAGCTCTTTCACCTTGGAGTCTATTATCCTCATAGATGCGTCAAGATATGTCAATCTCCCATGGAGCTCAATAGGCTCAATGCATGGGTAGGATCCTTCAGTTAGCACTTTAGATTAGACACATGGAACACATAATGCATCATATTTTACTATGGTAGTAATTTTAAATGATAAGTGGCCTCACTAATCCGTTCTAGAATCTCAAACGGTTCCATGTATCAATGACTCATTTTTCCTCTATTCTTAGCTATAGCTCAGAGGGGTCAGATTTCAAGGAACACATTATCACTTACAATAAAGTGAAAACTAAGAAATCACAGTTTCCATGCTTGATGAATGCATATTCATCATGAACTTCATTTTCCATCTTGGGTCAAATTTGACTCAATGCACCCAAGTTCAGTTACTAAATATCAAAATGTGCAATATTACTTAATTGGTTCAATTATAAAAGTTTTAACGGAGTTTATGTTGATTGTATGTAGGTTTTGATGAGGTTGAACAATAAAAGGGAACCCACCTCCGTTTAACCCTAATCTACCTTCAATACAATCATCACTACCTTCTGCTTCACTCCATCTTCATCCCCATCAACCATCCTCCAAATCAAACCCTTTTGAGTGGGACCCACCTTTCTTTGACCTTTGATCTACCCTAACTGATCCTTGGTATTGGCCATACGGTTTCAACCATATGGTCATGACCAATTGGTTTTATTCATACAGTCTCAAGACCGTGGGCAACCTCAACTCATCAAGACTGTTTGGGCTACTGTAAAGCAAGACCATGTGGTCACATGTCCACGAATGTTTGGTCATATAAACGCAAAACTAATTGGATTTTGGGAAGCCAAGACCGTTTAGGCAACTCGACAGCAATGTCACATGCTTCCCTTCTTCTTTGTCCTTGGTTCCCACCTGCAAACCCTATCTGCAGCACCCCCACACCTAGTGGCGTCCTTTCCCTCTATCTGTAAGCTTGCAGCACATGCTCGATGACCCCCGCTCAACCTGCTCCTCACCAGTGTCAAGATCGTTTGGTTAGAGACCAATCACAGCGATCGTATGAACGATGATCGAAAGCAAAGACTGGTTGCGTGAGGCGTCGACAACCAATACCATTAGTGAGACCAATCGACGGAGATCATTTGGTCAATGGTACCTCTATGACCGGTTGAGCAACGCATGACTTCCATGACCGTTTGGAGCATCAACTCAAGATCGATTGATCGCTGGTGTTACCCAGACCATTTGGAGCAGAAGAGCTGCGAGGACTGTTTGGAGATATGAACGCAAGACCATATGAACTTAGCAGATCTGCCAAAACCATTTGGAGGATAGCCTGATAGTAGACTGTTTGGATGGGATCCTAATCAACGACCGATGAAGGCATATACCCAGGACTGTTCGGAGGCAGAGATCACGTGAAGGCCAGACCGTTTGGACAGGATCGTGAAGGCAAGATCATTTGGATCTCTAAGAATCAAAAACTATTTGGGTAGAGACTGTATGGTCGCTAACTCCAAACCGTTTGGAAGATACTAACTGGTTTTGCAAGACTATTTAGAGCAGAATACTAACAACTATTGGAGATGAAAGTCCAAGACCGTTTGATTTAATCACTCAAAGACCATTTGGAACTAATGATACCAAACCGTTTGGACCAAACCATGTAGAGGACTCACACCAAAAAAATGTGAGGACCAAACATGAGCCTATAAATAGGACCAGCAGGGTCCTCATTTGGGAGTATGGATCCAGGGACGCTGACAGGCTGCCTGAATATAGGTCTAATCAGATCCATTATACACGCCAGTGTCATTCCACCTACTCATCCTACTGCGAGCAAGGAGACCGAGAAGAGAAGGAAGGAGGAGTGAGAAAGACTACCCAGTCTATCTTGACGTCCCTCATTCCTCATCCAGATCTTCTCTGACACGATGTAGATGACCACATCATCTTCACTGAGTTGCGACTACCTTTTGCATCAAGCTCATGGCGGAATCCTCCCTCTATCTTATTTTTCTTGTTTCTTGCATCATGAGCGAGTAGTTCCTTTTCACTGTGGTACGGGGACTAGCCCTGCCATCCATGCAAGCATGTTCCTTTGTTAAACATTCCATGGTAATGTATATAACTTTTCATTTCGTTGTTAATCGATAATGTTTGTAGTTGTTTACTTGCAAGCTTTCATCTTGTTTTTCCCTATGTTGTGAGTACTTCTATATGTAGGGTAGAATGTTGATTAATGAGGTTGACTCCCAAACTAGAAATAGAATGTGATTCCTTGTGGTTGTAAGTGTATGATCCACAAGGGGACGATCCATCTAACCTACGGTGACACTTCTGTGTGCCTAACGCCTGTATAGGGGATCCAAAACCTTAGTTGGATTTTATATCATCCTGGTTAATTGTCCATGTTTGCCTGAAGATTAATTAGCTACTTGCTTGTCGATTATCGCGGTTGACTCCTTGATGAGAACGTCTGATAGGATTCCTTGACGTCATAAGTGTGTGATCCGTGAGGGGATGAGCCATCTAGCCTACGGTGATACTTTTGTGGTCTAAACATCCCTTAGGGAGGGCCACAACATTAGTTGGATTTTGTATCTTTGAAGTTGTACGTATGTGATTCGGATGGTGATGAGACATCTGATACCTAGGGTGATGCTTACACAAACCTAACACCCGTATGGGGGGTTTTGTAGCAGCTCTATTTGGATAAGTATATCTTGCCAGGATGTTTGATGTTTGGATGTGTTTGCATGTGTAGTGGTGGTGAAACCTGGTACCATCCCAGAGATTCCATATCATTAATCTAGATCAAACTTTATTTTTTCTCTTTAATTTTCTTGCATTTAATCTAATTAACCTCAAATCAACCAATTGTTCTAAATATTAGTTTTACTTGAGCTAGATTTGACTGACAAAGATTCTTAAAAACATTGTCCGTTTGGGATTCAATCCTTAACTATACTACCGTCCACTTGTAGGTGGTACTATTACATGAGGTTTTGGTAAAAGCTCAGGGATTTCAACCCTGAGTGTGTTTGTTAGTGCGATAATATAAAACATGAAATTCTGGCACCATTGCCATGGATAATAGAATCATTTAGTCAAATGTGGTTCTTTTAAGGCTAATCTAGTATTTTGTTTTTCTTTTGATACAATCGATCATCTACTTGAATTTTATTCCACTCCATCAATCTTACTTCAAATATTTCTATTTTAGGACTAGTGTATGCACCGTTTGAACAGTCCCAGACCCACTGCCAGCTTTGATCCTGAGATAGACAGAACCTTTCATCGTCAAAACAGAGAAAACCAAGCAAGAATGGATTAAGAGGAGATAGCTCAAAGGGTAGCTCAAGCCCTTAATGCACAAAGAGAAAGGCTCATACAAGAAGTCAGAACTACAGCTTAAGAAGAAATCCTTGCAGTAAAGCAGCTACGCAAGTAGCAGAACTACAAAAGGATCTTAGGGAATTCTCGATCCCTAAAGTTGTTGATGTACATCACCCAATTCAACCTACTACCGTCCATGTTCCCAATTTTGATATATGAGCACATTGGATAACATTGCTTCAAAACAACCAATTCTATGATAAACAAGGAGAAGATAGTCAGGGACATCTCCTAAGGTTTATCGATCTATGTGCCATGACAAAGAAAAATGGAGTGTCTGATGATGCCATTTGACTCTGTCTCTTCAATTATTCCCTTGCTGATAGAGCTATAAGTTGGTACAATTCGTTGCAAAGTGAACCCATCACCACTTGGGAACAACTCCAAAATATGTTTTTGAAAAAGTTCTATCCTCCTTCTCTCACCTATGAAATTGGGGGCGGATAACAAATTTTAATCAAGTCGCTAGAGAAACCCTTGCTGAAGCATGGGATAGATACAAAGAGCTTCTACACAAGTGTCCACACCATGGAATTCCTAAGAATCAACTCATTGATATCTTCTATAGAGGTGTGGATGATGATATTAAGAGGTTTTTAAACTCCTCATCTAGAGGAAATTTCATGCGTTAAAGTTATGATAGCATATGGAGAGTCGTCACCCTTGGAGATGAAAATCAAGCTAATTGGGGTAGATCTGTAGGCAAAGGAGTGTTGAAAGTAGCTATGGCTGAAGCCACTCCTGAGTATAATACTGTCGCTAGAACACTCAATCTCTTAGTAGCCAAGCATGACCATGTCGAATCATCCCTTGCTGCATTTGGAAGAGGATGTTCATCCCCTCAACAACAAGAACAGATCAAGTTTGCCTCACTATTCTATGAAGCATGTAAAGGTACTGATCATTCCAATTTAGCATGCAATGTTCTGTATGACGTTGTTCTAAGCAACGTTTGTAGTCAAGGTGATAATAGTCAAATTGAAAACCTCAATGTTGTCAATACCATCCCTGGTCAAGGATATTACAATCCAAATCAGAATAGGAACCATTCTGGATTTCAATATGGAAACCCTTCAGGAGAGGAAAACTCAAGACAACTTGTTACAACTAATCAACAAAGGGGCCCACCAGGATTCCAGTATAATCAACAACAGAATTTTGGGAATCAAGGAAATTTTTAGGGGTAATTTCCAGAATAGGAACTTCAACAATTATCAGAACAATTCTCAGTTCCAGAATCCCAACCAAGTCTCTTATCAATATCAAGGGCAACAAGCCAGTCTCGTCTCTCCAGATGGCAAACAAACAACAATTGAGAAGATGTTGCAATCACAACAGAATATGATAGCTAACCAGCAAGCCCACCAGAAAGCTATTGAGTCTCAACTAGCTCAACTTGCAACTAGCATGAAGCCACCTGCTGGAGCCTTTGTTGGCCAACCCGAGAAAAATCCTAAGCATCCCGAACAATTGAAAGCAGTCACCACCAGGTTAGGAAAAGACTATTGTGATCCTCCTATCAAGACATCTGTGGTTATTACAGATGAGGATGAACCTGTGATTGTCCAAGACTCAACAACACATGAGTCTCAACCAAAACAGTCAGTAACTACTGATAAGACATACAAAGAAGGTCCTGAGAAACCTATTGATGAAGAAACTAAAACACTAGAACCTGATATCCCTGAATACAAGCTTCGTATACCTTTCCCTACTCATTTAAGGCAAACCAAGCTTGGTACTCGGTTCAATAAGTTTAAAGAAGCTATGAAGAAACTTCATGTTGATATACCCTTTTTGGATGCGCTGGCTGAGATACCAGCATGGACAAAGTACTTACAGTCACTCCTCACCAGGAAATATATAACTAAAGAATATGAGATAGTTAAGTTAGCTATAACTACTTCAGATATCATCGAGAGTAAGATGCTAAAGAAGCATAAAGATCCAGGATCTTTTGGGATTTCTTGCCATATCGGTGATTCTTCATGCAAGAAAGGGATGAAAGATCTTGGTGCTAGCATGTCCATCATGCCACTTAACCTTTGCAAAAGGCTAGGGTTTGTTGAACTTCTACCAACTGCCATGACTATACAACTCGCAGACAATTAACTAAAACGTTTGTTAGGAATTATTGAGGATGTACCTATCAAGGTGGGAAAAGATTCCTATGTTCCGTGTCACTTTGTCATCATGGACATAAAAGAAGATGCCAGATACCCTCTCATTTTTGGACATCTGTTCCTTACCACTGCAAGAGTCCTAATTGATGTTGAAGCAGGAACCTTGCTTCTCATATTTGGTAAAGAAACTCTCGAATTCAAAGTTTTTGAAAGTATGCGAAGACCAAGCAAGCAAGAAGAAGTATATCTTATCGATTGCATAGAGCAGATGTCACTTCTCACTCAAGAGAATAATGAATCAGATGATCCTTTAGAAGTTTCTCTGACGGACGCATCAGTTGATGAGCCTACTGACAAACAAGTAAAGGCTTGCATCGAATCTCTCGACTCTGTAGAAAAAGATGTTGAAGCTACTTTTGAAGAACTCAAAGATGTGGAAGTAACTGAAGAACCATGTGAAAAGCTACAAGCTCTTGAAATGAAGCCCCTACCCAAAGGATTGAAATACACATTTCTAGATGACCTCAATGTCTATCCAGTTATCATTAATTCAGATATAACGATAGAATAAGAAGACAAACTCTTAACATAATTAAAAGAAAGAAGAAAAGCCATTGGCTAACAAGATGAGTGACCTCACCGGGGTTAGTCAAGTGCTTTGCATGCATAGAATCCCCATAATGGAACATCACAAGCTGACCGTATAACACCAAAGGAAACTTAATCTAAATATGAAAGAAGTCATCCCCTTTGAAGTTGTTAAATTACTCACTTCTGGAATCATATACCCGATCTCCGATTTGCCATGGGTAAATCTTATGCATGTTGTCCCAAAGAAAGGTGGAACTACTGTGATACGAAATGAAAACGATGAACTCATCCCCACTCAAATAGTCACTGGGTGGAGGATGTGTATTGATTACCAGAAGTTAAACAAGGCAACTCGAAAGGACCACTTCCCAATGCCTTTTCTTGATCAAGTCTTAGAAAGATTGGCTCACCAAGAATATTTCTGTTATCTCGATGGTTACTCCAGATTCTATCAAATACCCATACATCTAGATGACCAAGAGAAAACTACTTTTACTTGCCCATTTGGAACATACACATTTAGAAGGATGTCATTTGGACTATGGAATGCGCCTGTAACTTTCCAACGTAGCATGGCAGCTATATTCGTTGGTCTCACTGAAACCATTATGGAAGTTTTTATGGATGATTTTTTTATGTATGGAGATTCATATGACTCATGCCTAAAGCACCTCTCCCATGTCCTTAAATGATGTGAAGAAGCACATCTTGTATTAAATTGGGAGAAGTGTCACTTTATGGTAAATGAAGGTATTGTCCGCAGACATAGAGTTAGCAGTAGAGGAATCGAAGTTGACAGAGAAAAAATAGAAGTGATTTCCAAAGTCGCTATTCCAATGAATAAAAGAGAAGCTCATGCATTCCTGGGTCATGCAGGTTTTTACAGACAGTTTATAAAAGATTTCTCCAAGATAACCAAGCCGATGACGAATTTGTTACTAAAGGATGTTGAGTTCAATTTTGACGGAGAATGTGTAAAAAGTTTTAACAACCTAAAACTTGCTCTTACAACAACACCCATCATTAGAGCTCCCAATTCGGATCACCCATTTGAAATTATGTTTGATGCTAGTGATTATGTTGGGGGTGTTATTCTAGGCCAATGTATAGAAAAGAAACATTATAGGTTCTACTATGCAACGAAAACCCTCGATGAAGCTCAGAGGAATTATGCAACTACCAAGAAAGAACTTCTTGCGGTAGTGTATGCCTTTGACAAATTCAGATCCTACCTCATCATTTCAAAAGTCATTGTCTACATAGATCATGAAGCTATCTGTTACCTCCTGGTGAAGAGAGATGCAAAACCCAAGTTGATAAGATGGATTGTCCTACTACAAGAATTTGATCTGGAGATAATAGATAAAAAGGGTATAGAGAATTTTGTGGCAGACCACCTTAGTCGTATCCACACTCAGGATACTGAGAGGATCTCGATTAATGATTCTCTTCCGGATGACCAATTAATGATAATTTCAGAAGCTACACCTTGGTACTCAGACTATGTCAATTACCTCACCGCTGGTATCATCCATCCTTAATGCACCAGAAATGCACTGAAGAAATCCATGCATGATGTGAAACAGTATCACTGGGATGAGCCATACATTTTCAAACTATGTGTTGATGGTCTATACAGATTATGTATCGTTGAGGAAGAAGCCCAACTTATTTTAGAGCAATGTCACTCAGGCCCAGTTGGAGGCCATATGAGTTCTAAGAAAACTGCTATAAAAGTTTTGTAGTGTGGATTCTTTTGGCCAACAATATCGAAAGACTCCTACAACTTTGTTCTATCATGTGACAAATGTCAAAAAATAGGTAACATTACAAAGAGAGATGAGATGCCACTTAAGTTGTGGTAAGAAATAGAGATATTTGATGTTTGGGGTGTGGACTATATGGGTCCATTCCCATCTTCTCATGGATTTTCCTATATCCTAGTGGTGGTGGATTACGTTTCAAAATGGGTTGAAGCCATACTGACCATCACTAGTGACTCCAAACCCGCCATCAAGATGTTCAAAGACATTATTTTCCCCCGTTTTGGAGTCCCACAAATTGTGATATCTGACGGAGGTTCTCATTTTCTTGAAAGAAGCTTTGAAGCTTTGTTAAGTAAATATGGTGTAACTCATAAGGTAGCCTCACGCTACCATCCACAAATGAGTGGAAAAGTAGAGGTTTCTAATCATCAACTCAAGGCTATTTTGGAAAGGATAGTAGGCCTCAATCAAAAAGATTGGTCAGTGAAAATCAATGACGCATTGTGGGCCTACCAAACTGCTTTTAAAACTCCTCTTAGAACTACACCATTCTGATTGATCTATGGAAAGTCATGCCACCTTCCTGTAGAACCGGAACACAAAGCATGGTGGGCAATAAAACAATAGAATTTTGACATGAAGAAAGCGGGCCAAGCAAGGACTCTACAACTCAAAGAGCTAGATGAACTCAGGATGATAGCCTATGGGAATGCACAAATCTATAAAGAGCACACAAAACTTTGGCACGACGGTCACCTAAAAATAAAAGACATACGAGTGGGAGACCAAGTTCTTCTATTCAACTCAAGGTTGAAGTTATTCCTAGGAAAAATCCGTTCTCACTGGTCAGGACCTTACATTGTCAAAAGCATCTCTCAACACGGTGCTTTCTCCTTATGGAGTGAAAAGTCTGGCTATTTTGTGGAAATGGCCAACATGTGAAGAGATACTTCACCCCAACATATACTAGCACCGAAGAAACGATAAAACTCACCAATCCAACGGATCCATCGTAAAGTTGAAGGAATTAGTCGAGCCATCGACATAAAACAAAGGCGCTTGTCGAGAGGCAACCAGATCAATAAATTTGTTTTCTTTCAAATTTGAATGTTTCTATAATTTTGTTTTTATTTTTCTAGATAATTTTCCATTAAATAAAAATTACATCGCAAGATTCTATCTTTAGTTCTGACTAGTCTTCATTTTTGAGATTTTTAGATGGAGGACGCACGCTGATTTGAACGTAACCACATCTGGTGGTTCAACTGGCATGAATTTTCCCCTCCTTCTCAGATTTAGAGTTTGCTCGGGATGAGAAAATTTCTATGTTTGGGGTGGAGGGTGGGTGGTATGTATCATACTTTCCACCCTTCCTTGTCTAACTCAGACTTAAGATTTCATCGTTGCATTTTTGACCAAAATTTTCAAAATTTTTAAAGTCTTTTCAAAGAATTGGAATAGATACTTGATGAAATTTTTACACTTCCCATTTCATTAAAAGTCATTACCTAGCCCGCTATGCATTTTGAATCATTACACCCTCCTTATTCGAAGTAGATCCCCAAAAGGACCTTCTTATGAAAACTAGCCTTTTGATTGAAATCATCTTGTGAAGCTTATGAATCCTAACATCATGATCTTTATGCAAAAATGGAAAGCGTCTGTCGAATTGATAGAGATCAAACACGTCATGCATCCTAACTGACTAGTGTAACAATAACATGGAATCTCCATCAGATCCTCATCAAGTCATTATTTGAGTAGAGTACGATAAAGAGAACAACTCGGTGCATGGAATTGTAAATCAAGTTGCATTCTGATCTGAATTCTCTTCTACACTTCTGCTATCATCTTTGTACCCCTCCATCCATCAAAAATAAACAAAAATAGCCAAAATGGTTCCAAATCCTATGTTTGGGGTGGCACACCACTTCCCTCTTTATCCACTTCTTCCATACCCCTCACAAATTAATAGGGGCATACCACCAAGAAAATATGCCAAAGCTCACACAAAAAAATGCAATCTCGAGTCAAATAGAGGAGAGATTTATTTCTTCCTTCCATACCACCCTTCACTCCCTTTTTTACATAAAGGCACAATGAATTCCTCCACTATCCTGAAAAAAACACTAGTGTCAGATCAGGTGCACACTTGTTGTTCTGTGGGTATCTCTAGACTCTTATAAAACTCTTTGACATGCTTATTGTTGGAAAAAGTGAGGAGGAAGTGATGTTGGATAAAAAACTCAGGAACGAAGATATGGTAAGATGTGTTCAGTGGTCTCAAGAAGTTGAGATGTTGAGTCATACTGAGCAGAAAGAAAACAATCGTGATGTGAAGATGAGGCAATCACACAAACTGAAAGTATTCATTTGGTGACCATTTTAGATTTTGTGTTACTCAAGGACGAGCAACATTTAAGTTTGGGGTGTTTTGATGAATGCATATTCATTATGAAATTCATTTGCCATCTTGGGTCAAATTTGACTCAATGCACCCAAGTTCAATCACTAAATATCAAAATGTACAATATTACTTAATTGGTTCAATTATCAAAGTTTTAATGGAGTTTATGTCGATTTTATGCAGGTCTTGATGAGGTTGAAGAAACAGCTGGAACCCACCACTGTTTAACCCTAATCCACCTTCAACACAATCATCACTACCTTTTGATTCACTCCATCTTCATCTCCATCAACCATCATCCAAATGAATCCCTTTTGAGTGGGACCCACCTTTCTTTGACCTTTGATATACCCTCACTCATCGTTGGTATTGGCCATACAGTTTCAACCATACGGTCTTGACAAATCGGTTTCATCCATACGGTCTCAAGACTGTATGGGCAACCTCAACTCATCAAGACCATTTGGCATGTTGTAAAGCAAGACCGTGTGGTCACATGTCCAAGACTGTTTAGTCATATACAAGCAAAACTGTTTGGATGTTGGGAAGCCGAGATCGTATGGGCAACTCAAAAGCAATGGCACATGCTTCCCTTCTTCTTCGTCCTTGGTTCCCACCTGAAAACCCTAATCTGTAGCACCCCCACACCCAGTGATGCCCTTTCCCTCCGCAAGCAACCTTGCAGCACCTGCGGGACGACCCCCGCTCAACCAACACCTCACTGGTCTCAAGACCATTTAGTAAGAGACCAGTCACAAAGATTGTATGAACGACGACTGAAAGTAGAGAGTGGTTGCACGAGGCATCATCAACCAAGACCATTTGCGAGACCGATCGACATAGAACATTTTTTTTGTGGTACCTCCTAGACCGGTTGAGTAGCGCATGACTTCCAAGACTGGTTACAACATCATCTCAAGATCGATTGATCGCTCGTGTTACCCAGACCGTTTGGAGCGAAAGAGCTGTGAGGTCCATTTGGAGATATGAATGTAAGACAGTATGAACTTATTAGATCCTCCAAAACCGTTTGGAGGACAGCCTGATAGCAGACTATTTGGACAAGATCCTTATCCAAGACCGATGAAGGTATATACCCAGGACCAATCGGAGGCAGAGATCACGTGAAGGCCAACCCGTTTGGACGGGATCATGAAGGCAAGATCGTTTGGATGTCTAAGCATCGCAAACTGTTTGGGTAGAGATGATATGGTCGCTAACACCAAACCGTTTGGAAGATACTAACTAGTTTTGCAAGACCTTTTAGAGCAGAATACTAAGAACGATTGGAGATGAAAGTCCAAGATCGTTTGGACTTAACTACTCAAAGACCATTTGGAACCAATGATACCAAGCCGTTTGGACCAAACCATGTGGAGGACTCACACCAAAAAAATGTGAGGACCAGACCTGAGCCTATAAATAGGACCAGCAGGGTCCTCATTTAGGGGTATCGATCCAGGGACATCGACAGGCTACCTGAGCATAGGTCTGATCAGATCCATTGTCCATGCCAATGCCATTCCACCCCTCATCCTATTGCGAGCAAAGAGACCGAAAAGAGAAGGAAGGAGGAGTGAGAAAGACTGCTTGGTCTGTGTTGGTGTCCCTCGTTCCTCTTCCAGATCTGCTCCAACACGATGTAGAAGACCACATCATCTTCGCCGAGTTGTGATGACCTTCTGCATCATGCTCATGGTGGAATCCTCCCTCTCTCTTATTCCTCTTGTTTCTCACATCATGAGTGAGTAGTTCCGTTTCACTTGGGTGCGGGGACTAGCCCCGCCGCCCATGCAAGTATGTTCCTTTGTTAAACATTCCATGGCAATGTATATAACTTTTCATTTCGTTGTTAATCGATAATGCTTGTAGTTGTTTACATGCAAGCTTTCATCTTATTTTTCCCTATGTTGTGAGAACTTCTATATGTAGGGTAGAATGTCGATTAATGAGGTTGACTCCCAAACTAGAAATAGAATGGGATTCCTTGAGGTCTTAAGTGTATGATCTGTGAGGGGACGAGCGATCTAACCTACGGTGATTCTTCTGTGTGCCTAACGCCTGTATAGGGGGTCCATAACCTTAGTTGGATTTTGTATCATCATGGTCAATCGTCGATGTTTTCCTGAAGATTAATCACATGCTTGCTTGTCGATTAGCGTGGTTGACTTCTTAAGGAGAACTTATGATAGGATTCCTTGAGGTCGTAAGTGTGTGATCTATGAGGGGACGAGCTATCTAGCCTACGGTGACACTTCTGTGGTCTAAACATCCCTTAGGGAGGGCCACAGCCATAGTTGGATTTTGTATCTTCGGAGCTGTAAGTATGTTATCTAGATGGTGATGAGACATTTGATACCTAGGGTGATTCTTACGCAAACCTAATACACGTATGGGGGGATTTGTAGTAGCTCTATTTGGATAGTTATATCTTGCCAGGATGTTTGATGTTTGGATGTGTTTGCATGTGTAGTGGTGGTGAAACTCGATACCATCCCAGTGATTCCAAATCATTAATCTAGATGAAACTTTAATTCTACTCTTTTACTTTCTTGCATTTAGTCTAATTAACCACAAATCAACCAATTGTTCTAAATATTAGTTTTACTTGAGCTAGATTCGACTAACAAAGATTCTTAAAAATGTTGATCTTTGGGATTCAATCCTTAACTATACTGCGATAAGCCCCGTCCGCTTGCGGGTGGTATTATTGCACAAGGTTTTGGTAAAAAGGTTAGGGATTTCAATCCAGAGTGAGTTTGTTAGTGCGATAATATAACACGTCAATGCTTTTATTACATTAAAGTCAGTAACTTTAGGCATGTTTGGAATTTGAGGTAGAGTTAGGTCTTGAATCCAATTTATGGATTCCTTTCATATTTTTCAGACAAACTTTCATATATAATTTGTCATTATTTGACATTCCTACAAATTATTTTAATTTTTTACAAACTTAAAACAATATGGGCCAATCAGGGCATGCCACATAGGTGACCTAATCAGCAGGGCTCGCACCACGGGTCCACAGCCGAGCCGATTGGCTCACACCTTTTTGGAACACTGGCTCTCCCATTTTTAAATGAAAAAGGAAGGAAAAAAGTCACGGAAGTCCCTAACCTGGTTGAAGGAAAGGCAAGGAAGACTACACTTTTCACTAAGGGTGGTCAACTAGTGGGTTCACTCTGAGCTTTAGGCCTTCCCAATTTTGCATGAGGGCACCACTATGTCCTCTACACCTCACTCGACTCGAGGGTGGCAACCAATTTCTTAGGTATGATCTAGGTTAGGAGAATGGTGAAGAGGTTCCCTTGGTTGCACAAAGACAAGTCGAGAAGGTGAGAGGAATGGTCCAACAGAGTTTGGGATTGATGCCACAAGTCCAACAGAGTCTTATGCAGGGTCTTGTGATCTCATTAGGGGTTAGTATCCACTTATATAGACTAGGCTATGATAGGGTGGCCGAAGAGAGGGTCTCATAATTGGGGAAAGATATAATTTCCTTCCAAAGTAAGAAAATATTATGATGAATAGGTGTGTTTTCTTCTTGTGAATGTACTCAAGGAATTCCTAGATTTGCATAGGCACTGGGATGAGAGTAAATTGTGCGGGAAAGATGATAAAGTTGTGTTCCTATTTACTTTTCCCATTCATGGTAGAATACAATATCTGAGGTGTCAGATATTTATCCAACATTTGAAAATACATGTGTATATAAAAGGGGTCGAGCACCTGATTTTCCAAAAATGATTTAATCATTACATTTAATTATTGTTTCCTTTAAACAATCACTTTAGGGAAGCACAAATGAATTAATTTCTCTCTATCCTCTTATCCTTTTAATCTAAAATTTTAAACGAAAGTCATAGTTACTTCATATATAGGTGTGGGCGAGATTTGAGACCAAGATACACAACTTAAGAGTGCTTTTCTATGTCTCCAAGTCTCCCTCTTATTTCATGTATTTCATACATCAAATTAATTCTTTTCTCTTCCCAACTTGACTATAATTCTTATTTTGATAAATTTTCTTGTTACAATAATAAGGAACTGAAATAAAACAATTAGTTTCCTTCAACGTCACTTTTCTATAAAACTCCACTTAATTCTATATGTAAGTTATTAATTACCCATTACCTTTAGTAATTTACTTAATATTGGATTTTCTCCCAATCTTTCCCCATATATATTATTTAATTATTGTAAACAGTAAAATCCATGAAAACCATTGCAAAGGATAAAACTTTTTATATTTATAATTTTAATATAATATGAATATTGATACAATTCTTTTAGTTCTACTTTGTAATATTTGCAGTACTTTCGTAGAGTTAGCTTTGGTTTACTATATTTTTATTTAGTTCAGTCTTAATTTATGGATTTATTACTCAAACCTTCACTTTAGAAAAATAAAGCATAGAGATCTTCCTACCTATATGAATTTTCTTTTTTTGTTATAAATTTCTAAAAGGTAACTATCTCGGTTTCATATATGAAATTTATATAGAATTTTTGAAAAAAACAAGGCATAGCAAGTTATTTCATATATCCATAAAAAGCCAACAATTGCATCTCCAATATGTATATATTTGTGAAAAAACAATTTATTGGGGACGTTCTGGGTGAGGAGAATAGTGAAGAGGTTCCTTTGGTTGCACAAAGACAAGTTAAGAAGGTGAGAGGCTTGTTTGGTGGTGAAATTGGCCTCTGAGATCGATGCCACAAGTCCAATAGAGTCTCATGCCGGGTGTGGTGATCTCATTAGGGGTTGGTAGCCTCTTATATAGCCTAGAATATGATAGGTTGGCCGATGAGAGGGTCTGAGAACTGGGGAAAGATGTAATTTCTTTCCAACATAAGAAAATATTAGGATGAGTAGGTGCATTTTCTTCTCACGAATCTATAAGAGAGATTCCTAGATTTTCATAGGTACACGGTTGAGGCAAAACCTAGCAGGAAATATGTTAAAGTTATGCTATTTTATTTTCGTATTCGGGGTAGAAGACAACCTCTGAGGTGTTAGAACTTGATCCAATGGTTCAAAATACATGCATATAAAAAAGGGTCCACGTACCAGATTTTCCAAAAATATTTAAATCGTCACATTTAATTCTTATTCCTTTAAACCATCACTTTAGGGAAAGATAAATCAATTCATTTCTCTCTCTCTATTCACCCTTTTAATCCCAATTTTGAAAGGAAAGTCAAAATTACTTTTACTTAGGCGTGGACAAGATTTGAGACCAAGATATAGAACTTAAAAGTCCTTTTCTTTGTCTCCAAGTCTCCCTCTTATTTCATGTATTTAAGAAATCAAATTAATTCTTGTATCTTCCCAACTTGATTGTATTTCTTATTTTAATAAATATTCTTATTAAAACAATATGGAACTAAAATCAAACCATTAGTTGCCTTCCACATCACTTTTCTAGAAAATTATACTTAGCTCTATATGTAAGTAATTAATTACCCATTACCTTTACTAATTCAGTTAATATTGGATTTTCTCCCTTTCTTTCCCCATATCTAGTATTTAATTATTGTGAATAGTAAATCCACGAAAACCATTTCAAAGTAGAAAAAATTTAAAATACATACTTTTAAAGCAAGGCTTAGGAAGTTATTGAATATATCCATATAAAACAAAAAATTTCATCTCCAATATATAAATACATGTGAAAACCATGTTATGACATCCTTTTCCTTTTATAGGATTTTTTTGTCAAAATTCAGCTAGTCATACAAAAAGTTCAGGGTGAGACTTTTGCATGTGCTTATTTAGATCCCATGTGGCTTCATCCTCACCATGGTGCATCTAAAGAACATGTACCATATCTAAATTTTTATTTTTGAGCTCTTTCACCTTGGAGTCTATTATCCTCACAGATGCGTCAAGATATGTCAATCTCCCATGGATCTCAATAGGCTCAATGCATGGGTAGGATCCTTCAGTTAGCACTTTAGATTAGACACATGGAACACATAATGCATCATATTTTACTATGGTAGTAATTTTAAATGATAAGTGGCCTCACTAATCCGTTCTAGAATCTCAAACGGTTCCATGTATCAATGACTCATTTTTCCTCTATTCTTAGCTATAGCTCAGAGGGGTCAGATTTCAAGGAACACATTAGCACTTACAATAAAGTGAAAACTCTTTGTTTTGCAAAATCATACAACTTATATCAATCCTAGATTCTCTTCATCTTCTTCTTTAAAAAACCAAGTCATCATAGAACTATACTTCTTCTGACCTAAGCAACGTCCTATCACTAACATCATCCCAATGAAGCGATGCCCAACATGGCCTACTGTAAAGAGCTTCATATGGAGGCATCCCGATATTCTCTTGGTAACTATTATTATTGTAAATATCAGATAAGGGTAGTACTATTCCCATGATTCACCCCAATCTAGCACACATGCTCTCAACATATTCTTCGAAGGTCTAGATCATTCTTTCTGACTGTCCATCAGTCTGGTGGTGATAAGTTGTGTTGAATTTTAGCCTTGTATTGAGTTCCTCTTGAACTGGTTTCCATAACATTGAATTGAAAGCATGGTCATGATGAGATATAATTGAACTTAGAATATAATAAAAAAACTATCTCTCTAATGTAAAGCTCAGCTAAGTTTGACACCATGGCATTAACCTTGAGGGCAAGGAAGCGTGATGACTTGGTTAGTTGGCCCATCACAACCTATATTGTAACATCCCTGACCTGGGTTATACTCTAACCCTAGGTGTTTTGATTAAGAAATATGATTAAATGCTTAATCTCATCTTTTGAAAAGTAATTAGGGCTCAAGAGGAACTTATATTGCAATTCTAGTCCTTTTTTAACATTGTTGAAATCAATGTTTTGGACTAAAGTGTAAATTACCCAAGTTGAGGGGTTTAAGTGCAAATTGTGCATGATAATATGTTCCTAATGTGTTGAAGCATCACGAGAGTGAAAATAATTCTGATGTATGTCTTATGGAAGCCTGAATACCAAGGAAGAGCTGATAAAGCAATGTATGTGCATGAAAACCTAGTTTTAGATTAATGTGCAATTTACCCAAAACCTAGGGTGCAATAAGTAATTTACCACTTCAATAAGGTCCCAAATGTTTCTTGGTATCATGTAAAGAAAATAAAATGAGAGGGGCGCCTCATTTGAATTAAGTTGGAGGAGAGGGAATCTTATTATTAAAATAATCAAGATTAATGCCTAATTGAAACCCTAATTCGATTTAGGGAAAAATAAATGTATTGATTAAAGGGCCTTCAACCAAAATTAAAATGGTTGAATTCAGATGTGTGTGGACATCCTTGAGACTTGCAAGGACCACGAAAATATCCAAGGGAATGGATAACTCATTCACAATTTTATAAGAAAAAGAAATATCCACTCACATATGGATATTAATATAATATGATTTAAGGTGCTTGATTTTCTTTTCTTTAAATCATGGATAATTGATAGGAATAAGAGGAAAAAAAGATAGCCTCATTCCTTAGGAAGATGAGGGGGAAGAGGTGGCCATATTTTTGGGATTAAATGGACTTTTGCAAAGTATATTCTCTCTCATTGAATTTTTATAAAAGAACATTTTATAAGCCAAATGAAAGGATTTTTCGACCCCACTTCTTCTCCTTGCTTGGGAAACGACCAAGGGAGCTTGGGAGTATCATTAGGACGACCCCCAACCTGTTGGTAAGGTTCTTGATCCATTTCACCTTGATTCCATGGTGGAAATCGAAAATAAATTATGGATTTCTTCCTATTTCGATCTCCTCTTCAATTCTAACCATTCCTTTTCACTCAAACCTTGAGGACGAGCCTTGGAATGGTAAAAGGAGTTGCATCCACCATTGTTTCCGAGAACATGGAGCTTTGGAGCTCAATTGGAGGCATTTTTTATAACTTGAACCCTTGATTTTGTTATTGCATTCAATTCCTTATCAAATAATGATCATTTCCATATTTACAATAATTGATTTGGTTGATGGATGCAATAACCATGGAAACCACAGCAGGTTTCATGAGTTTAGAGGTTGAAGATGATAGGCACACACCTCTCCAAATATCTAAGGCAAACAGTCTTGATTGAGTTTCTGAAACGGTTTCCCAACTCGTTTGGGAGCAAACGATTTCAAACCGTTTAGAAGCAAATAGTTTCACCAAACCGCATGAGACCAAATGGTTTCAGACCATTTGGTGGTGTTGACCAGGGTTGACCATTTGAAGTTTTGTTGAAAATGATCTAGGTTAATGACCCATCAATTATGATTGGTTAGTTCCAATTGGTTCATGGGTTAAAGGACAATCAATCACCAAAACCCTAATCGGATTAAGTGCTGATTTCCAAGTTGATTGAGTTTGAAACTTGGATTGATTGACCCAAACGGTTTCAAAACCGTTTGGGGATCACCCAAATGGTCTCAAGACCGTTTGGGGGTCACCCAAGACCGTTTGGAGGTCTAGGGTTGAGTATGGTTAAGCAATTGAAGATCCAAAGATTCTAAGTTGGAGTGTAATCAATTGTTGATTTGGTGATTAATCCAATGATCCAAACCCTAATTGGTTGACTTGGATTTTGATGAAGTGATGGGAAAATGGTCTCAAGACTGATTTTTGGTCATACAAACGACCTCAAGACCGTTTGGGGTCAGGTCATGTTCAATTTGGATGATGGTTCAATGGTTTCAAAGTAACTAATCTTACATTGATTAATGTTGAAGGATCATCGATTCCAAACCCTAATTCAATTGATTCAAACCCTAAGTGAGGGTTAGTTGAGGGTCAATTGAGGGACAAATCAGTTGAAGGTTGACCTATTTAACTCAATTGAAGTATGATAATAGGTCCTATTGATGATTGGTTCCATGAATTCAATGATTGAAGGAATCAACATTGGAAACCGTAATCCAATTTGATTGGTTGAGACCATATTTGGTCCATGCGGTTTTGAGGAGGTTTGGACCAAATGGTCTCAAGACCATTTGGGGCCAAACGGTCTCAAAACCTTTTGGGACCAAATGATCCCAAACCAGTTGAGCCCATGCCATTTCAAAAAGTTGCTTTAGCAAACGGTTTCAAGTACTTGCTTTAGCAGACAGTCTCAAGAACCACCTTTACCAAACGGTTTCAAACTGTTTGAACTTTCATAGACCAACACCGTTTGGGGATCAAGTAGTCAAAGTTGATTTAGGATTCAATTGGTTAATCCACTTGGACACCTATTGTAATTGAAGATGCAATTGGTCAATTTAATTGGATACCATATGTAATGAAGGTCCAATGAGATTGAATCTCTTCAGAATTAAAGATGATGAATGATCCATTGATCGAATGATAATTAGTAATGATAATAAATGAAGGTACAAAGGTTAAAACCCTAATAGTACCTATGTAATTAGTGCCAATTAAGGAATGAACCCTAATTTCTTATAGGATCAATGACTTGGTACACTATGATTATCATAGTTGTATGTACTTGATTGAAGGGATGATATGACCTTATCAAGTTGAGAATATGTTTGCATGAATGCATACATGAATATGATTCATGTCATGATTAAGGGTATGATCCTTAAGTAAAGAGATCATGAAACCCTAATCATGGACATAAACCCTAATTGACTAGGTTATTGAACTCTAACCCTAGTTGAGGGAAATTCTAATTGTAACCCTAATTCGGGGTAAGGATGTAACCCTAATCTAGGGTAGTGATGTGTGAAACTCCAATTTAGGGAAATGAGATGTAAAACCCTAATAGGGATGAATAGTGAATCTCTAATTATGGATAATTGAATGAAATCCTAATGAAGATGAATAGTAGATCCAAATTGTGGGTGACTGGTGGAAATCCTAATTAAGGATGATTCCATGAGAAAACCTAGTTGAGGGTGATTCCATGTGAAATCCTAATTAAGGATGATTCCATGTGAAATCCTAATTAAGGATGATTCCATGAGAAACCCTAGTTGAGGGTGATTCCATGAGAAACCCTAGTTGAGGGTGATTCCATGAGAAATCCTGACTAAGTATTAACATCACATGATGCTCTAATACTATGTTGTGATGAGAAGCCCTAAGAAGGGTGAAGGTATATGAGACTCTAGTGTGAAGTCATAATGCATAAAGCCCTAATCCTGGGCAATGTGAAAATGAATCATAATCCTAATTTTAATAAGGATACCATGAAACCCTAATGATGAGATAAAAGGAATTATCTTATAAAAGTGAAATATTTCATGTGGTTGATTATATGCAACCTAACTGAAAGAAATGTCTTTACCATTAGACAAGTTCATATCATTAAAGAAAGTTGGAAAATCCTAATGTGTGGTCTATGCATTATATGCTAAAGGTGAGAGTTTAGTGATGGAATGTATTAAGAGGGAAATACCTTAATACAAGATAAGTAGGTTAACTCAAGAGAGTTTGATATGATGAGAAATTGATATATCAAGATATGCTAGTTATCACATTCAACACTTCAGGATTTATATACCTTGATATATTCCAAATCTTATATGTTTGAACAAGAAACATATGAAGTGTGTTATGCAACTATTACAATGAAATGTAATGAGTTGTTGCACTTTGATGAGTGTTAATCAATGTACCTTCAGAATGGGTTTAAGTCTAATTAATGAGTATGATGTAGTCATACCATGATGAGGATGAGAAATGAACTCATACCTTGAATTGATGATGATTAATGCTATATGATGAGACTAATGATCTTGAATAATTATTTATGAAATATTTGAATGCCCAGAGGTATGGAATAATGAATTAAGGGTTGGACATATAATTTAATCATGAAACCCTAGTTAATGAGAAATGGGGAACCCTAACCCTAATTTTGGGTAAAGGGAATGAAAAACCCTATTTGATAGTAAACCTTAATTCCTGGTAAAGGAATAATGGTGTTACTATTGTATCACATGATGTGATGAATATCTTGTATGACTGTGACCATGCCTAATAACCATACAAATATTATGAGATGATGAATATAGCCAGGTTTGAACTGTGACATTTATATAGTAAATGTTGATTGGACTTATGTGCCCTAATGTTGTTTTTTCTTACTAAAAGTAACAATGTGCATAAACTCTATGAGTCATATGAGTAAGTTGTTGCCTAGAAAGAGGTGACAAGATATTCTATAGCCTTGTGAGCCATATGTGATACTTGTGTAACAAGTATCATGAATGCCTTGGTTAGATGACCTTAAGGTGATAGTTACCTAATAAATGGTAATGGTACCAAATGATGAGTTAAGGGTTTGAATACCCAAAACCATATGATTATGGTGATGAGAATGTGAAGGGATGAGAATTCCCAATTTTGAAATGAGGGACTAAGTTCCCAAGGTCTCTGAAAGACTGATAAGTATCTTTTGAAAGTAGTACATGTCTCTTTATAACATTGTTGTAATAAGTCTTGTTTGTGAACTTGGCTGATGCTAAAAGAATATGATAATGTACTTAATTAATTAAGTGAAATCTATTCATGTAGAGCCCTGACCATAGATCCATCATCGTCAGGAATAGGTGATAGTGAAACGGGTGCTCCGCAGCAAAACCCAGAACACATATTTTGAATATGTGGGGGTAAATGGGAGAAAAATATCCTTACGTCCGGTGAAGAGATTTAAGGGAAGGTAAATACCAAACCTCTCAATCCTTCATGCTTCTGGGATGGATGTATCACAAATCTCCCAATGATTGGCATAGATGTTGTACACATCTCCCAATGATATTTAATGTCAGGTCAAGGAGATAAACATTAAATCTCTCGATGGTCGATGAGAGTGTAGTTGATGTTGTAACTCTATAGTGAAGTTCCTGTATACCCTGGAAAGCTATCTTGAGTAGTTAACACAGTCTTGGTTGTTGTCCTGCACTGACCAGGATGTGAGAGGTCATGGGAATCTGGCACATCCATAGACCTATGTATGGTACCGATTTTGACTTCGCAGTGGTCAGTTGGAGTATGAGCGGTATACCTCATCTCATCAAGGCATAAGTGTGTTTGTAAAATGAAATCATCCGTATAGCATGTTTGCTTAAGGATTGAATACGGAAATTCATTGGCTAATGTTACGTTTCTATTATATATCTATAGTTCATTGATGTTATTCATATATGTTGTATTCATTACAAGTAGATGGATGAACTATGAGTCTACCATGAGTAGATGTAATGTTATCCCTGAAAAGGAGATTACTTCACTTTGTTCATACAAGTGACTTACCTGCTGTTGATTATATATATATAAATCCTTCTGCTCGGTTTATTTTAATAAACTGCTATAACATTTTTTTGGCAGAGAGTTATATCTCCCTCTAGGGCAATTTACAATTGTCTCACCTCCGTGGGATCCAACGTTTTAGGTGAACACGGACAAAGAAGTAGAATTCCTATTGCAGGGAATGGACAACAGTAGTAACAACAAGGACAACAATGAGATCTCAGGTGGAGATACTGCCTGTCATGTTATGTAGTTAGAAAGTCGTATGTGTCGTCTCTGTACTCTCAGGTCCTCGGAGTTTTTAGTCAGTGTTTTTGATAAATCGATCTGAGGTTTTGGCTTGATGCCTCGAGATTTGTATGATGTCTGTGTATAATGTTGTAAGGCAGCTGATGATGTATTCTCTGAAAAGAGATGGTATAGGTTATGTAAATTTGAACCAGAATGTAAATGTTATACAATAGTCTTGATGGAAAAGATTTCCTATGTATGGACCTCTTTGCAAAAAGTTTTAATTTTCAGTGATTTTCAGTAATCCGCTACAAATAATTCGCTTCCTCTTAAGTTAATCTTGTTTTTGTGAGTTGGATTCCACATGTATAGACTCATGAACTTTCCTTGTCTTAGAGCGACCCACCATAAAATCCATGGTGATCTATTCCCATTTCCATTCAATAATCTCAATTGATTGTAGTAATCCATTGGGTCGCTGGTGTTTAGCCTTCACCATCTGGCACATGAGACAACTAGCCACATACGCGGCTATGTCTCTCTTCATTCCTATCCACCAAAAGTATCGTTTCATGTCCTTAAACATCTTAGTGGTACTAGGGTGCAAAATATACTTTGATCCAGGCCATGAGCCTCTTACAAGATACAAGTCTTTCAAGGTGAATCCTTAGGAACCCAAATATGACTCTTCTATTGATTTCACAATCCACACCCACCGACAGGTGTGTTTTAGGTTTTTCATTCAAATGCTTCATCTATCCAACTCTGGGTTGGCTAATTGGGTTGCTACAAGCATGGTCAACAGGTCAGGCTTGATTTTGATATTGCTAAAGTTGGATCCTATCTACCAAAGGCTATGGAGTCCATACAAAAAAGTCTTCTAGTCTCTTCCACTGGTTAACCAAAACCATCTAAACAACTAAGACATTTTCCATTAAGGGCTTTGGCAACCACATTGGTCTTACCAGGATGGTAGGCTATGGTGAAATCAAAATCCTTTAGGTATTCCATATGATGACTTTATCTCAAGTTAAGATCCTATTGAGTAAACAAGTATTTTAGACTCTTATGGTCGGTAAGGGTGTCAAAGGTAACCCCAAAAAGATAACATCACAAAATTTTTAATGCATAAACAATAGTTGCAAGTTCCAGATCATGGGTTGTATAATTCAACACATTGGGATTGAACTTTCTAGAAGTAGTGGTGAACACATGCTCATTTTTCTCTAGCACACATCATAAGCCCATCTTTGATGAGTCAGTGAAGATGATAAATCCTTCATTACCCGAGGGTATGGTCAAGATTGGGGAAGAGGTATGCTTTCCTTCATCTCCTAGAATCATGCTTCACACAAGTCAAACCAAATGAAGTTCCTATTCTTTTGACTAAGCTTGGTCTAGGGAAAAGAAATCTTTGTGAAATTCTTAATGAATAATTGGTAATACATGATCATTCCTAGGAAGTTGCAAATTTTAGATGCATTCTTTGGGGTTGGCCTTTCTTGAACAATGTCTACCTTGGCAACATCCACCAAAATGGTTCCTCCAGATATAATGTTCCAAAGGAACATGACAATGTCTATTCAAACTCACACTTTGAGAATTTCCCATTGAACTTCTACTTTCTCAGGATATCAAGGACCCTAGATAGGTGTTCATGGTGTTGCTCTAGGTCATCATAGTAAACCAAGATGTCATCTATGAACATTATGACAAAGGTATTAATGATGGGCTGGAACACACTATTCATATGGTTCATAAACACACTTGGAGCATGGGACAACCCAAAAGGCATAACCAAAATCTCATAGTGGCCATAGAGGGTTCAAAAAGTAGCTTTTGGGATATCCTCACTCTTAACTTGTGACTGGTAGTAAATTGACCTCATGTCAATATTTGAGAAAACTCAAGCAGTTTTGAGCTGGTTAAAAGGGTCACCTATGTGGGGTACATGGTACTCATTCTTATTGGTGACCTGAATTATCATTCTATATTCTATGAACATACAGAGCCATCTGTCCTTCTTCATCACAAAGAGGACCAGTGCTCCCAAAGGGGATGTGCAGGGTGAGATGAATCCCTTGTCTTGTACATCTGGCAGTTGCTTCTTTAACTTGAGCAATTCGACAAGAGCCATCCTATAAGTTGCCCAGGAAATCAGGCTTGACCTAGGAGATATGTCTATTGAAAAATCCACTAATCTCTCTGGAGGTATGTCTATAAGATCATTTGGGAACACATTAGCATAGTTTGTGACTATCTCTATTTCCTCTAAGGGTTGTACCTTCTATTTGGACTCAGTTACTATGTCTAGGAATGCCAGACAACCTTTAGCTACCATCCATTTTGCTTTCATGGCTGTAACATATATCATGGTAGTGACATCTTTCCTACCTCTAATGGTAAATGGTGCATGAACTGGTCTCTCTATTCTTATTTTCTTTTTCCTATAGTCGATTTTTGCATTATAGTTGTAAAGCCAATCCATTCCTCTAATGACATCAAAATCACTCGTATCAAGAAGGACAAAGTAAGTAGGGAGTTCATTGTTCATATATTTAACATGTATGACATATATTTTTACGAGGGATGATAAGATTCAAACACTAGGGTACTGACTTCTCAGACATATCCTAAGTCCTTGATGTCCAAAGAAATTATAGTTGTGAGATCTCTTGAGATGAAAGTATTTGTAGAGCCAGAGTCAAACAAAGCTTTAACATTATGGTCCATTACATAAAGCATTCCTACAACATATTTATAATGATCAAACTATGAACTTCATGGTAAAGGATATGAAAAATAATTCTAGGGGGGTTACCTTTTATAAGATGGTTCACATTGGAATGAGCCTCCTCATTGTCAATGATGAAGACTCGGGCCTGTCTACTTTCTCCTATAGGTGGGGGTGCCCCCTGGGGTGCTACAACCATGAGTTTAGCCACCATTGGACCTGGACCTCGAGGATCAGGTCGAGGACAATCGAACTTGATATGTCCCTCTTGTTGGAAATGGTAACACACCTTCTTCTCATGGTAACGACTACCGGGGTGCTTCTTCCCACTAGTGCGACACTCAGGGTGACAGTTCTCTTGATGAGGCTTTCCTCTTCCTCCATTCCTACTCTTCCCATTATTACACCCCCACCCCTTTTTGTTGTCATTGATTGGGACATAAGTGCCTTCAGTGAACCCTAGATATCCCTTAGGTGTGTTTTGTGCAGGAATGACTATCTTCTCCATGTCTAGGGAAAAATTGAGGGCCTTGGTGATGTTCAGCAGCTTACTCACCATCACATGAGGTTTCATCTGAGGGTGCAAGCACTCTATGAAATGTTCCACTCACCATTCTTTGGTCATCATCTAGACAAAATTCTCCAGGAGATGGAATTTCTAGGTTTAGTCCTTCACAGTCATGTTACCTTGATAAAGGAGGAGGAACTTCTTTTCCTTCTCCTTCTTGTTAGATCTAGGAATGAATTTTATGGGGAAGATGGTATTGAAGTCCATCTAGGCCATGGGTTTTGTGATTAGGTCTCGATTAGTTATGGAATCCCCCCCCAAATCTTTGTGGCTCCCTTCAAAAGGTGAGAAACTAAGAGAACATTCTTAATGGGTTGTATCTTCAGAATTCAAAATCCATTATCCCTAGCTAGGAGCTAGGCATCCTCTTTGTCAACCACCTCAGTATTTTCTTCAACCCAGAACTTTCCTATACTCAACTTTGACAAAGTTGAGGATGGTGGCTCTGAGGCAAGGATGGACAAGTAGGGGTTCACCGTTCTCATCTCTAGAAACATCCTTGTGTGCTAGGGCACTAATGGCCTCTGTGAGCTTCTTTTGTTGCTCTAGTCAGAGTGCATCAGGGGTATGAACAACTACTTGCCCAACTATCGATGCAGAACTGGGAACATGTCTACGATCATCCTTTGGCTAATCTTCCATCATAGGTTCACCATTGGGGTTAAGACCTTCTTCAGGGTTCGTCATGCCAAAGGAGATAGCCTTGTGCTGGGACCTCTCTTAATAGAGGCCCCATCTTCCCTCTTCTGATTCTTGAATGACTAACCCTCCATGGATCTCCTCCTCTTCTCTAAGGACAATCTCTTCTTATGGGAGGGTCTCCCCACTTGACAGTCGATGGGTGTGTCTTATGAAATGACAATGGTTTTGGTGTGGGCCATATTGTTTCACATAAATATATTATTAATCTTAGTTCCATATTTAGTACATATAAATCATCATAAAACTTATTTCCATGACAACTTATTTACATGCATTTTATTACTGGGTGGAGGATGTGTTAATCCCAAATATCCATAACCCTAGTATTTAGAAGTGTATAGAGAGTAGTTATCAGGTCCCTAGGGTTATGGTGAGTGAAGAAAGGGGGAAGTTAAGGGATGAAATTAGATGACATGATATCCTATAGATATTTTATTTGGAGTAAAATGCTCTGAGTTTGTCCAACCAAGTCGCACGTGCTTGAGAATCCTCATAAGTCGACTAGCAGTATGGATGAAAGTTTTGCATGCCCCTGGGTCATGGTCCCTTCTAGACACAATTGTCTTTCGAAAATACCCTAATAATTCCCTTGGACCCTATAGAACTTTTAAAATGTAATAATTATTAAAGGTTCAATGGTAAATTAGGATCTGATACCAAATCCAAAGACCCCCTCCCCCTCTTATACCCATTTAAGGTGGACCAAGAGGGAAAGGGACACTATTATATTTACAATATCTAGGTTTAGAAATTAATAAAAAACAATTATAAATTTCAATGAACGGAAAATAGTTTGGTAACAATATGAAAGATAAACTCTTCACTAAGGAGTTACATGATATGGAAATCTATTTTTCACAACTTTAAATAAAAACTATCTAACTAAATCTTGCATGGTAACTTTAAGCATCTTTCATTTTGGTGCCTTCTTCTCACTATGTCCATTTTGTAGATTAATAACATTTTAACCTAAAATGTCATGAAAAAAAAAACAATGGTCAGTATATCAAGATACACTAGTATGTGAGCGAAAACAAAATATTTTCATGTAGGTATAAGAATATAATCATCGATGCCACAATTA
Organism: Alisma plantago-aquatica; assembly: GCA_963693085.1. Classification (NCBI taxonomy): domain Eukaryota; kingdom Viridiplantae; phylum Streptophyta; class Magnoliopsida; order Alismatales; family Alismataceae; genus Alisma; species Alisma plantago-aquatica. The sequence continues at coordinate 1,112,795,796 of OY856412.1, forward strand.
TGATTACAAAATTTGACAAGCATCTTATTGTTTTAACCTCACCACCGTTATCCTATTTTTATCTATGGTGTGCCCTCTCTATATGGGATACTCTTCATGGGAAACTCTCTCTTTCGGGTTTGGTCACTACAGTGGACATTTCATAACCTTCCATCTACCAATCTTGGATTCATGCATAGATCTTCCATTTTGGGCTTGGCTTGATGTGATCTTCTTTTTTGGGTTTGTTCAACCATCATTCTCATTATGACTTTATTCACCCCATGATCTTTAACTCACTCGAGATGATTTAGGGTTTGAGTAGGTTACATTTATGTAAGATGATATCCAAAGTGACTTTATAGATTGTTGGAAGTAAATAAATATGCAAGCATTTAATAGCAATCTTGTCGGGAAAAATAATGAATCCTTCAAATGCATCCTCACAGTTGCCATTTCTAGGAATTTTGTGCCTCATATCGACTGATCCACCCTTGTTTTGGATTACTTTGAGTGTCTCCTCAGTTTCATGAAAATAGTTCTCTAAGAGCTCTAATCACTAGTTTATTTGATCTTATCATCCTTTACTCACTTTCCTTCTTCTCTACAGATCATTCTCATCCATATGATAATATATCTACATCTCCTCACAGTTTGGCCATCCATCCGATTTTACCCTTCATACGGTCTCAAGACCGCGTGAGGTCACACGGTCTCAAGACCGTTTCGATCCACGACCGTTTGGAATCAAGACCGTTTGGAGCGAAGACCATTTGGACACCGAGGCACAAGACCATTTGGACCCAAGCTCGTTTGGAAATGAAGACCGTTTGGAACCTGAAACTGTTAAGATTCTAGACCAGTTAGATAGTAAGACCGTTTGGATGAATACCGGTTGCCAAGACCATTTGCAACCAAGACCATTTGGAGATAAGACCATTTGGATCCAAGACCATTTCAAGTCAAGACCGTTTGGGGCCAAGACCTTCTGGACCCAAGACTATTTGGAGCCAAAACCGTTTGAAGTATGCTCACATCAAAAATGTGAAGACCCCATCCAAGCCTATAAATAGGACCAACATGGTCTTCATTTGGGCATCAGATCCCGGGAGGCTACAAGGTTGCTCCACTGCTACCTCATCTCCACCAAGTTCTACCTAGCCCTACTCATACGTCTTCAGAGGTGCATGTGAAGATCAAGGTAATAAGAGATGGACTTCATCGACAAAGTCGGAGTAGTCCTAAAGACTGAGGCAATCTATACCGGGCTCTTGCAGATCTACTATTCTGCTCTGATGATGCTTTTTGTATCTTCCTTCTCTATCTTTTTTGCTCCCTCTATGAGTAGCGAGTAGTGTATTTCACTGGGGCGTGGGAACTAGCCTCACTACCCATGCTTTGTAGTCTGTACCTAAGGATGTTATATTTCTGATTCAAGGCTAATTGTTTCATTGTGTGCTTGAATGTTACATGATCTATTGTCTTTTGTTGTAGATTGTCTGCGTCTATTCTTGACACTCGATTACTGATTTAGTGTTGGTTCTTGGTGTGTCTATCCACCACACATCTGTTTCGGTATCTAGGAACACCTTTCAAGGAGTGGAGTAAACTCACCTCCATCGTTGTACTTTCATACTATGAAATGGAATCGGTTGATGTTTGAAAGTACAATCTTGATAGTTTGAGGAACACACATTAAGAAGGGAGTGAAGAAAAGTAAGTGACCATTCCTTAGAGGATGGTTGGCATTGCAACACTCCCATGTTTCTCATAGCTATATCCTAGAAAGAGGGATAGTCTATAAGGATACCAATCAAATTGATAATATCGCTCGCTTATTAGTCCTTCGATGCAATTTTCAAGAGGTTGAGTCAGACTTCCCTTCGGAGGGAACATATCTCCATTGACACGCATATATGTACCGAATGGGAGTTACTCAACCTATAAAGGATGTGTGCAATGCTCCTTGTCCAAGAGGGCATCGACATTACACAACATCCATGTATCATGCTTGCAGGTCTTGCTATGTTGGTACAAGTGCAATTCATGTGTAGTGATGGTGAATATCCGCATCACCCCAGTGATCCTTCATCATCTGATAATTTTAGATTCCAAACTTTAACTATATTTCATACTTTTCTTTACTTTTTCATGATCTAGATTAGTTTAGATTAATCCTATTAATCTCTTAGTTGTAAATGATTAACTTACATCGAGAAGAAACAAGACAAAGACATCCAGATTCTTCACATTTCCTATTGAGTTTGATCCTAAATCTGTAGTACGATAAGGCTTCCACACTCATGTGGGGTTGGAGCATTTATCTAGCACCAGTTGTAGGTAAACCTAGAGAGAACATCAACTCCCTAGGGTTTTCGGTGCACATTAGGACTTCCATTGGAAGAGCAATCATTTGGTGTAAATCCTATCTCCATCAAATAATGGTGTCGTTTCCGGGGACAATGTCATAAGAATAGTCATCGTCGAATTCTGTATCAACCTAAGTTTCTCTAGGATTTTTCATTTTCTTTTCAAAAAACTAAAAAAAAGGTCGTGTGAAAACTTTCATCTCAAAAGTTAAAGTTTTTATTGCATACTCTCTTGAATTTGAAGTGATTGGTCAAGCCTGATAAACACCTTCTTTGATTCCAGGTACCAATTCTCTTCAAAATGAAGCAATCAATGCCACCAACCATTAGATGTTAATTATGTGGTGACTACTCCCATTCATCAATCAACTGCTTCAACACTCCTCCTCACTAAATGAATGCACTACATCAAATAATCACAAATTGTATAGCTGGGAAACTCAAGGCAGCCTCTTCACACGACTATGGATATAATGCAAGTTATAATCCATATCCTCCTAGAAGCTACTACGAAGAACCCAATTATGATGGATTTCAAGGCGTAGATTGCAATGCAGAAGGAAATTTGGACTGCAATGAAAATCAATACTACGATGCGGAGAGCTACTATCAACATCAACCAAACGGGTACAGTGAAGGCCCAACTATGAAGATCGATACACACTAATAGAAGAAGTATGTGCTCTGTAGAAATTGGTGGCTCAACAACTAGCTGATCATACAGCCACAAATGAGAAGTTGATAGCTAATCTTGATCAACTTATGCAACTTGTCCTTGCTTCTGAGCAACATGAAGAATAGTCACCAGTTTCCCTTGAGCACAGTCCTCATCCACATATTGCAATAGATTATGATATCATGTGGGAGGTGCCTTCCAATGATCCTCTAGCAGCAGTGCAGGGAGAGGAATCATCCTAAGAGAAAATGATTGAACCCAAGGATGATTTCTCCATAGTATGACAAGAAAAAGAATCATTTTCTGACCCAAGGTCCGACTAGAAAATGACTCCTGCACTATTCCCTTAGATGAAAAATTGATTGGCCAATATGAAGTTTTTCTACTGTCGAGAGATCAATTGGGGATAAATTTTGGTATTTACCCATCTTCTTTCCCCACAGACCCAGATCCAACCATACAAATTGAGGAGAAATCAACAATGATTGACTCCCTATACAACAAATATTCTTCAACTTTAGTTGTCTTGTTGGTGAATTCCAATGAAGAAGGGTCTACGTTACAAGAACTCTACACTCCTTCACAGTCAAACTCAGATGAATATGTGACTGATTCAGATAAGGAGATGTCTTTTATGCAAAAAACTCAAATGTCTCCATTACTGGAACAAGATCTGATTTGTCCTTATGAAGAAATTTCTGATCATTCGGCTGATCTAGGAACAAACTTCAAGGATGGGACTGATCAAGATCTTTATTCAGGTGTGGACCATACCACTCTCAATGACCCTCATGATGATGAAAAAGAATCATGGGAGGATGATGGATCCCAAGATGATGACTTTATGACCGATCCATTCCATGAAATGACCTTACCCGAGCTGCCATCCCTACAAGAAGTCCATACAGAGTCAGTTCTCGAACAAGAGTATGTTCTTTCCATTGAATCTCCTTCTAGTCACTTGAATGAGTTGATGGTGTACTATGAAGAGAACCACGAACCATCTCATTATTTTGGAATGGAATATGATATTTTCGTAGACCTTTGTAATGACAAGGATGACCTTTGGGAAGACATTGAGCCATAAAATAATCTTCTTGTGGCTACCCTCCCCTATGGAGAAGCTCCTCCTGAGCTACCAAATATATAGGAGACTAACATATGTCCATTACCTAAACAAGGTTTCATTCTTCCCGTAGCAACTTCTCCCGAATACTTAATAGAACTGGAGGTGTGCTATGAGGAAGAACTAGAACAACAACCTGAATCAGGAATCAAGTATATTGGTCTCAATATCAAAGAAATAGATTCGTGGGAGGATTCTAGTCTGCAAAACAATGTGCCATGGGCTAACCCTTCCCATGAAGAGACATCACTGGAGCCTCTACTTCAGGTTCTCATGATTCCCTTATCTGAGCAAGAGTTCGTTCTACCTGTTGAATCTCCCTCTAGTTACTCAGATGAATTAAGAGTGCACAACGAAAAAGAATTTGAACAACACCTTCACTTCAGAATGAAACATGCTTCTCCTATCGACCCCAACATTGATAATGATAACCCTCCAGAGGACACATGGCATGAAAATGATGATCCTCAGAACAATTCCCTTGACAAAGAAATGTCACCCTGGCTGCCACACCCTACACAAGAAAAGTCAGGTGATGAAATGAAGCCTGAACCAGATCCACCACCTGATCTGGTACAAGAAGAAGTTCAAGTGGCTGACCCTCTATCAACTGCTTTGGATCCTGAAGAAGGTAGCTTGACTCCAAATTTTTAGGGCGAGCCACAACTGGAAAACACATATAGGTATGATTTTGATTATTCGCCTAGTCCTTTAGTTTCAACTGCATATATTCCACCTCCCCTGCTGATGGGGGAAGGTCTCTGGATTCTTCTGGATGGACTAAGAGGTGAAAGAAATGTGCATCCAATTCATCCATAAAACCCGTCCGAGTTGCCACGACCACCCAATCAATAGGTTGTCCATGCTTCTTCCTCACTCTCAGTGTCGACTATCATGAAACATCTTCGTCGAACCTTCTTTCAATAGTGAGGACTGCCTGATTAACACTACGTAGCATTTCCCCTCCATCTCGAACCTATTGTTTTCTCAGAGATGAGCAAACTCATAAGTTCTATATAGAGGGTGGGTGGTATGTTTCTCACTCCACCCTCAATACTTACTACTTTTTGATTTTCCATTCTAGTTTCTTTTTTGTATTTTTTCTGCATTTTCATAGTCTTCTTAAAATAAATCTTTTATCTAGTCAGCTTTTGCTTTTTGAATCTGTGTTCATCACCTCTTTTCATTGCAAATTCACAAGAAAATAATGCTTAAAACTAGTCGATAAATGATTTCATCTTGTATAGTCTGTGAATCCTAATGTCATATCCTTAATAGAAAAAAGATAATAAGCTTCAATAAGACTGAGATAGATCAAATGCATCACACCTCTCACTGATTAATGAATCAGTTGTATGGAATTCTCATTTCAAGTCCTATCATGTCACTTTTTGAGAAGACTGTGATGAAGAAACAGAACATGTCATATGGAATCTCTAAGCAAATTGCATTACGATCCAAACTCTCTTCTATACTACTTCTTTCATCAGCATACCTCTCCGCTCACCAACCATGTCAAAGCTTTAAGTTTAGTGTGGCAAACCAGACTATTTTCTTGTGACGAAGCATTCAAAACATACATCATTAACTAACCGGAAGCAATCACTAATATTGGAATACTATAAATCACTAAAAATTAAAACCTTTTTCAAAGATATCCATTCATAGGAAAACTCTTTCAACATGAACTAATGTATTACATTTACATCCTGGTTCATAAGTACATATTTTGTACCATCTCTTCTCGAGGCTTACAGTATCAACTACCTTGTTAAAAGCTAAACACAGACAACATAAGAACCTCGAGGAATCAAGACAAAATATCAAAATGATTCATTAAAAGCACTAACTATTAACTCTGAGGGCGTGAGAGTACATAAACGACACATAGGACTTCTATCTACAAGACACGATAGATAGTACACTCAACATGAGATGTCACTATTGTCCCTACTGCTGTTGAAGTTCTACCTCTGCAAGATGTTCTCAATCTCCTTTGTGCTCATCCACCTAAAAAAACGTTGGATCCCACGGGGGTGAGACAATTGAAAATTGTCCCAACGAGAGATATAACTCTCCGCCAGAAACATTTTTATTGCAGTTTATAATATGAATCAGAACAGAGGATAAGCAATTTATATCATTCTCATCTTTAAATATTGCAACTATCTATGATAGAGCATTAAAACATTTATTCTCTTTATAAGGAATAGGAAGAACATGTATATCATTTATCTATTATATTAACTCAACATCTGATGCTTTTCTCATGTCACTCAATACTCTGATATGTCACCCATTACTCTTTCTTATTTCTATCTGATGGCCTTAGCCAATCTACGAAACATGTATTGGTTTATACTGGACATGAGAGTGTACATCATCATGTCTTGTTTAGTCATTGGTCCATACCAATCATGTATAAATATTCTAGGCATTGGATTATACCAATCATGTGCAACTAGTACGAGCATTTGACTTATATTGTTCCTGAGTATCCATTCCAAGTATTGGACTATGCCAATCCCCAACTATTCCAGGTATTGGACTATGCCAATCATGTGCAACTATTCCAGGTATTGAACTATGTCAATCCTGTGACATTATTCCATGCATTGAAATATGTCAATCCTTTGCAACTATTCCAGGTATTGAACTTTGTCAATCATGTGACATTATTCTAGGTATTGGGTTGTGATCAATCCTGTGCAGTTATTCCAGGTATTTGGTTAATACCAATTCTGTGCAGTTATTCCAGATATTGAACTATGACAATCCTGTGACATTATTCAAGGTATTGAACTATGTGAATCCTATGCAACTATTCCAGGTATTGAACTATGTCAATCCTATGACATTATTCCAGGTATTGGGTTGTGACCAATCTTGTGCAGTTATTCTAGGTATTGAACCATGCCAATCCTGTGACATTATTCCATGTATTGAACTATGTCAATCCTGTGCAACTATTCTAGGTATTGAACTATGTCAATCCTGTGACATTATTCTAGGTATTGGGTTGTGATCAATCCTGTGAAATTATTCTAGGTATTGGGTTATGACCAATCCTGTGGCATTATTCCTGGTATTGAACTATGTCAATCATGTGCAACTATTACAGTTATTGAACTATATCAATCCTATGACATTATTCCAGGTATTGGGTTGTGACCAATCCTATGCAGTTATTCTAGGTATTGGGTTATGACCAATCATGTGCATCTATTCCAGGTATCGAACTATGTCAACCCTATGCAACTATTCCAGGTATTGAACTATGCCAATCCTATGCAACTATTCCAGGTATTGAACAATGTCAATCCTATGCAACTATTCTAGGTTTTGAACTATGTCAATCTTGTGCGTCTATTCCAGGTATTGAACTATGCCAATCTTATGCAACTATTCCAGGTATTGAACTATGCCAATCATGTGCATCTATTCTAGGTATTGAACTATGTCGATCATGTGACATTATCACATCTTGTCACCTATCATTAGGCAATCACCATTCTTGTGGCTTAAAAAGCACATTCAACATCTCGACACCTCTCACTAGGTAACAATTAACATCACTCTTTAAGAGCTGGATGTGACATCTTTCTATGATGTCTTGAAGCATTACCTTCCGTATTACTTATAACTTACTTAAGTTTATCATCTTATGTTGTATTAAGGTATTTCCCATCTTAATACTTTGATTCACTAACCTATCACTTTTATCATAAAGTGCATAGGTCATAGAACACTCATTAGAAATGTCCAACTATCTTCAATGATATGAACTCATCTCAGGTTAAAGAATTGTTTGCTATAAGGTTACCTATAATCAAACACTCTAGGTATTTCCCTTATCAGTGTAATAATCATTATTCCATTATTAGGATTAGGTCTCCCATACCATCACCCTTTATTAGGATTTAGGGTTTCACATACTATCATACTTCATTAGGCTTAGAATTTCATATACCATCACCCTTCATTAGGCTTTCACTTCACATTTCACTTAATAGGGTTTACTTATTCGTCCCAACTAGGGTTTCTCATGGCATCACCCTCAATTAGGGTTTCTCATAGAATCACCCTCAATTAGGGTTTCTCATGGAATCACCCTCAATTAGGGTTTCTCATGGAATCAACCTCAATTAGGGTTTCTCATGGAATCAACCTCAATTAGGGTTACATCTGATATAGCCCTAAATTAGGGTTAGGGATCAACAACCCTCTTGATTAGGGTTTTATAATCTCTTTATTAAGGATTGTACCCTAATTACATAATTATTCAAATTGAAGGTGTTAAGGCTTGACCTTTACATGATCATTATACATGTATGAATTCCTCTCTCTTTCATCCTCTCTAGGATGTTACTTAGATCAAACTGTTGGCTAAATGGACATCTATAAAATCCCTTTGTTTTGATTATGACAAACATTTCATTCTTATTTATCTAACGAGCTACTTGAGTGTGCAGGATGACACAACTATAAGGGAAATCCAACATGAAGTATTTATATTTTCATGCAAATGTAATCATTGTAAAAACTTGTACAGAATTATAATGTACAAGTACATAGAATTGCATGTAAATCAAGCATTGGATTTTCCCTAGCTAAACACCGTAGTCATCCATTCAATAGGACCACCTATGCACACATATGTATAACTAGTGCCTAACTTGAAACCTTAAAACAGGATCTCTCTCGGTCGACCAACTCCTCGACCGAGACACCTTCGGTCGACCATATTCTCGACTGCGAAAGATCCAAGTGGCCGTTAGACATATCTGCATATAACTTGAGAAAAGAGAAGCCTGTCGGTCGACAAGTCCTCGACCGAGAGGTATCTCGGTCGACCTTCACTCGACCGAGACGATCTCTGCAATTAGCCGTTAGACTAAACTGACAAGTTAGTTGGCAGTTGGAAATAGACGTTGCATTCAGAGAGCCTGTCGGTCGACGACACTTCGACCGAGTGGGTGTCTCGGTCGACCGTTCTTCGACCGAGACGATCTCTGACAGAATCTGCAGAGTAAAAGCAATTAGCCGTTGCTAAAGCTCCTAACTTATTCCTAACGGCTAGTTAAGCACTAGGAACCCCCTAGAAGTTGTCTAGAATGTCCTTAAGCATACTTAGGCCATTCCTATAAATAGGACAAGCCATAGGACACTATGATTCACTTCTTACACTTGCTATACTTGAGAAAATACTTGAGCCCTCTTGTGCAATCTGTGTGAACTAAGCTGTGTGATCAATTGGCCATTTTTCTCCTTAACTCAAGCTCGTCCTATAGGCTAGATTTTCCTAACCCTAGCAATCACAAGTCCATCATATTGGCTAGGAAAATCCAAACGCTTGATCTAGGGAAATCAAGCCTTGAGCTACAAGGATAAGTTGTATTTTCTTTTATTCCTTTCTCGTTCCTTTGTATTACTTGTACTCTCCTTGCTACTCCAGGTAGGAGGCTGCGGATTGGAGAGGTTGAAGCTCTTCGTGTGAAGAGGAGGACTTTGGACTACTTCGGAAGGCTGTCTTGACGGGAAGCTACTTCAGGAGGAAGGCTACTTCAAGGGGGAGCTTGAAGTTACTTCAAGGAAGGCTGCTTCGAGGTTGGCAAGACTACTTCAGGGTGAAGGCTGTCCAAAGGGTGTTTAGAAAGTATTGTAAATTTTATGTAACATCCTTGAGAGGTAATAAAATTTAGTACTTTCAAAATCCCGGTTGGGTAAGCAACCGGGTAGTGGACTGACTCCTTAGTATTTGCTAAGGTGGAACCACTCTAAACACCTGTGTTCCTCTTCTCAATCTTTACTTTGGTTGTTTGAGTTTAAATTATTTTAAAATCTCTATAAAACTCTATTCACCCCCCCTCTAGAGGTTTTCACAAACATGGTTATATAAGGTCAACCAACCCTTCAATTAATTACATTCAATTAGAGTTGACATAGTGTATTGAGATTTTTCTTACTCAAGCTTCAAGGAATAACTCTTCTAGGGCTACTAATCATTTAGTACCTTATAGGTACAACCCTTGTAATTATCTCTATTATACATCAGTAACAATTATAGGGTCAATTGATCCTTCATCACATTAAGTTATCAATTGATTTGATCACATTGAGTCACCAAACAATCTTGACCCTTTGATCTCTAAATGGTTTGAAATCGTTTAGGCAAGAAGTGTGTTGAAACTGACTGGACTTGGGTCTCCAAACAGTTTGAGACCATTTGGACCCAAACAGTTTTCAGACCGTTTAGACCCAAATGGTCTTAAGACCGTTTGGTCCAAACCCTCTCAAAACCAAATGGACCAAAAAGGTTTTTCAACACTTAAACAATTCAAGGTTTTAAGCAATGAACTCACTATCAATTGAATGCTTGATTCATTCATCAATTGAACTATTGAATCATCCTTCAATTAGACCCTCAATTAGGGTTTAGATCATTGAATTGATCATTCAATTAGATTAAACGGTCTTGAGGTCATTTGGATGACCTCCAAATGGTCTTGAGACCATTTGCCCCATCCCATAATTACAATTTGTGAAATTCAATTACGGTTTAGATCATTGAATTGATCATCAAATTAACTATTGATTGCATTTCAATATGATATCTCTGGATCTTCAAATACTCAACCATACTCAACCCTAGACCACCAAATGGTCTTGGTTGACCTCCAAATGGTCTTGATACCGTTTGGGTTAGTCAACCCAATGTTTTAAATCAACCAATTGAAATTTCAGCACTTAACCTGATTAGGGTTTCTAATTGGAAGATTGTCCATACATTGAACCAACCAATTGGATCCATTGGATCATCATCCAACATGTACTAGGGTCCTGACCTCAAATGGTCAACCTATTCAAATGGTCAACCATTCTGAATGGTTTGGGATCCAAACCTTCTAACGGTTTGCAAATTGTTCGGTCTCCAAACAATTTGGTGAAATCGTTTGGACTAAAGCTATAGAAATCATTTGCAACTCAATTATGTTGAGATGTGTGCTTAAGATGATGTCATCATCATCAAGCTTCAACCCTTCAAAATCTACTGCCATTTCCGTGGTAGTTCCATTAATTAATCAAAGGAATTGCAAGAAGAACAATTGAACATAATGGATTGAGAAATTGAATTCAATAACAATGAATGAGAGTTCAAGTTATAAAACCCGCCTCCAAAGAAGCTTCAAATCTCCAAACACCACATCTTTAATGGTGGAAGAAGCTTTCTCAACTATGCCAAGCTCGTCCTCAAGCTTTTGGGTGAAAAGAAATGGCTAGGATTGATGATTGCATGGAGAAAAGAAGAAATCCATCATTTATTTTCGATTTCCACCATGGAATCAAGGTGAAAAGAGGTCAAGAAGCTTACCAACAGGTTGGGGGTAGTCCTACTATTTCTTCAAGATCCCTTGGTCATTTTTGCAAGCTAGAAGTGAAAGTGGATTCGAAATTTCCCTTTCAAGCTATGGATAAATGAGCTTATATGCATATTTATTATAATTCATTATAGGAGAGAGAAAGTAAGGATTATCTCCTCCATTTCCTTGCTTCTTCCCCTTTCCCTTCCTTGCTTATGAGGATATCTCCTTTTCCTCTTATTCATCTCAATTATCCATTTTTTAAAGAAAAGCAAATTAAGCACCTTAACCCTTATAATAATAATATCCTAAAGTGAGTGGATAATTCTTTTTCTTTTAATAATGTGATTGAGTTATCCACTTCCTTTAGATATTTTCATACCTTTTCAAGGAACATGGTCGTCCATACTTTTGAAAAATAATCCCTCACCTTTTGGTTGAAGGGCTCTTCAATTAATATATTTTTTTTGCATTAAATTGAAGTAAAGTTCCAATTAAGTTTAAATCTTGATTATTTTAATATCAAGATTCTCTCTCCTCCAAAGAGATACAAATGAGACGCCCCTCTTATTTTCTTTGTTCTACATGGTGCCGAGAAATATTAGGGACTATTTTTAAGTGGTAATTTGCATATTGAACCCTGGGTTTTGGGTTATTTGCACATTACACCAAAACTAGGTTTTAATGAACAAACATTGCTTTTTCAACTCTTTCTTGGTACTCAGGCTACCACAAGCCATACCTCTGCATCATCTTCATTCTCATGATTCTTCAACACATGAGGAACATGTTATCATGTAACATTTGCAATTTAACCCCTCAACTTGGGTAATTTGCACTTTAGTCCAGAATAGACAAAACATTATTTCAATATTGTTCAAAAGGGACTAAAATTGAAACATAAGTTCCTCTTGAGCCTTAATTACCTTTCAAAAGATAATATCAAGCATATAATTATCTTTCTTAAACATAACACCTAGGATTAAGGCATAACCCGTGTCAGGGATGTTACAAGTTATAAACCCCTAACAAGGATTTTGTCCCAGAAATCCCAAATAAAGGGAGACAGATATTATTCATATATCATCTCATCAGGTCTTCACCTAACATCTCAATGTCATGTTTATTAAAGGCATAAACCCCTAACATATGGTGTCCATGATATATTATATAACCAATTCGATACCACAGTTAACCACTCTAGGTGGTCAACATAAATTATCTGATACCAAAATTCTTTACCCTGGTATTCATCACATGTGCTAGAAACACATCACATTTTCATCTTTCTTTCATCCTGGGACATTTCTTGTTATACATATCTTTTTCTTGGAACCCAAGTCCAAGATAAACTGATACTCTTCTAAGTATCCATCAAATAAACAGTTTTAATTTATGCAGACCAAGTGTCCTAAGACCCACTTGATTGCCATGTCCCTGAATGAAAAGAAAACAAAAGATCATATTCTTCTTATCACCCTATTATTATCCAGTTTTGCTTACTCATGAGAAGAGATTATCATCTCTTCTAAACATTACATGAACCTTCTATTATTCATGAGTTATTTACTCTTTTTTCTTTCTTGGTTCCTTGTCATCAGCATAGGAATCATATGGATGATTACTTGTCATCATTTCTTAATATCATTTTCACCATGATTACTAGATATAGGTATTCAAACCTTTTGTTCATCACTGATTATTGTTACCTTACATCAGGTAACTTATTACCTCTACGTCTTCAGACTAGGGTATACATTATTTTAAACATCTTCTTTTGTTTATAAATTGATTTACAATTAAATCAAATTCCTTCATATATCAATTAGAATGTGGTAGAAATATCCATGCCACATCTCCTACTTCTTTCTTTAGATTGTTTTAGAATGATTACTTGATTAGAGTAATCAGAAAGATAATAATCTAGGTATGTCATACTTACCTTGTCTTCAATAAATGAATACCTGGCCAGGGTATTCAAGAACTAAAATTATGTAGTATGTATTTGTTTTATATTATGTTTCATATTATTAACATCTCATTAACTTTCACTACTTAGAATCTCATATTTTCTCTTAGTGTTTCTTTTACATCTTTTCCCTTTCTGCATGAAAAGAGAAATTTTCAACATATAAGAGAATATTAGACTAAACATAAGTTTTCATTCTTCTTATCTCTTCTTCATATCCTCAAAGGATTATACAGATGAATTAAACAATAACTACCTTTCTTATAGTAGGGAATAAAAGATAATTCAAAATAGAAAGTTCAATCTTGACATGTCTACCTCTTACAAGTTATCTAGCATCTTATCTAACCCAAAACATGGAGTCAGTTGTTATCAATTATTGCCTTTGTCCTGTACTACCAGAAGTAGAGGGACCAAACTATGACACTTGTCTTCATCCTCTACCATCTGCTCCACGGACTATTGGGTCACCTCATTGTTTCTTCTTGGACATTGTTGTCTAAAATGTCCTATCTGTCCATATTTATGACAAGCTCGACCCCTACATGATGACCCATGCATAGGTGCACTATATTATGGTTGAACTGGTGAAGATTTTGGTTGCTTGTTGCCACTACTCCATTGTTCCCGTGACTGTGTAGACTTCCTTTTAAGGTTTGTCTCATGTTTCTTTATCGTAGACCTTCCTATCCTCCGTATAGACTCCACAAATGTGGCAAACCTCTCTCTACTTTCTAGGGCAGATGCCGAGAAGGACATCTCAGCATTCAATCCCTTCTCAAAACATCCAATCTTCTCCTCCTCAGTAGCTGCCATTTGAGGAAAAATGCAAAAGTTCCATAAACTTAACCACATATCCATTTATCGACATGGTTCCCTGTCGAATCTTCTCAAACTGTGAGATCTTTTCATCTAAGTATGTCTTTGTAAAATACTTATTAATGAATTCTCGATGAAATTCCTCCCATTCAACCTCTTCATCATTCCTTTTTACTTCTTCTATAGCCCACCAATGTCCAGCACTACCCTTCAAAAGGTACACCGCATGTTAAACTTTGTCAGCCTCTAGGATACTAAGGATCTTAAAGGATTTTTCTAACTCAGTGAGCCAGAGATCAACATCTGCTGGGTCAGATGTTCTAGCATATTCTATGGCTCCTACCCGACGTAGTCGTTCAAAGGTCTTACTAGACCCATATACCTTATTGGAAACTGGTTCCCAAGGTACCGGTGTTGGCATCTCGTCTTCCATATACCTCAGTGTGGTCATGAGTTGCCCAAAACGATTATGAACATCTGGGTTTCCACTCATGACTTCATCAACGTGGGGATTTTCAGGCACTAATTCCTCCCTTGCCTGATCCATTGCACCTTCTACTGGTGCAGCAACATTGCTCTCAACAACGTGTTCCTTGTGTTCTCCAGACATCTTGGAGTTATATATCTTCTTCTGCATAAGAAGAAGGCACTATAAGATACACTGAGGTACACTTAGAACATACTCGATACCTTAGTCCTATGTCTCTATAGACTTAGCGAACCTAGAGCTCTGATACCACTAAATTGTGAGGAAGCGTTCAAAACATACATCATTAACTAAGCGGAAGCGATCACTAACATCGAATTACTGAAAATCACTAAAAATTAAAACCTTTTTCAAAGAGATCCATTCATAGGAAAACTCTTTCAACATGAACCAATGTATTACATTTACATCCTGGTTCATAAGTACATATTTTGTACCATCTCTTCTCGAGGCTTACAATATCAACTTCCTTGTTAAAAGATAAACATAAACAACATAAGAACCTCGAGGCATCAAGCCAAAATCTCAAAACGATTCATTAAAAGTAATAACTATTAACTCCGAGGACCTGAGAGTACAGAGATGACACATAGGACTTCTATCTACAAGACACGACAGACAGTACACTCAACCTGAGTTGTCCCTGCTGTCCCTACTGCTGCTGAAGTTCTACCTCTGCAAGATGTTCTCAATCTCCTCTGTGCTAGTCCACCTAAAACAAATGTTGGATCCCACGGGGGTGAGACAATTGAAAATTTTCCCAGTGAGAGATATAACTCTCCACCAAAAACATTATTATTTTAGTTTATAATATGAATCAGAATAGAGGATAAGATGTTTATATCATTCTCATCTTTAAATGTTGCAACTATCTACGATAGAGAATTAAAATATCTATTCTCTTTATAACGAATAGGAAGAACATGTATATCATTTATCTATTATATTAACTCAACATCTCATGATACTCATTACTCGGATATGTCAGGCATGACTCTTTCTTATTTCTATCTAATGGCCTTAGCCAATCTACTAAACAAGTATTGGGTTATACTGGACATGAGAGTGTACATCATCATGTCTTGTTTAGGCATTGGTCCATACCAATCCTATATAAATATTCAAGGCATTGGATCATACCAATCCCGTGCAACTAGTTCAAGCATTTGACTTATATTGTTCATGTGTATACATTCCAAGTATTTGACTATGCCAATCCCCAACTATTCCAGGTATTGGACTATGCCAATCATGTGCAACTATTTCAGGTATTGAACTATGTCAATCCTATGACATTATTCCAGGTATTGAAACATGTCAATCATGTGCAACTATTCCAGGTATTGAACTATGTCAATCCTGTGACATTATTCTAGGTATTGGGTTGTGATCAATCCTGTGCAATTATTCCAGGTACTGGGTTAATACCAATCTTGTGTAGTTATTCCAGGTATTGAACTATGCCAATCCTATGACATTATTCTAGGTATTAAACTATGTCAATCCTGTGCAACTATTTTAGGTATTGAACTATGTCAATCCTGTGACATTATTCTAGGTATTAGGTTGTGACCAATCATGTGTAGTTATTCCAGGTATTGAACTATGCCAATTCTATGACATTATTCTAGGTATTGAACTACTTCAATCTTGTGCAACTATTCCAGGCATTGAACTATGTCAATCCTATGACATTATTCCAGGTATTGGGTTGTGACCAATCCTGTGACATTATTCCAGGTATTGAACTATGTCAATCCTATGCAACTATTCCAGGTATTGAACTATGTCAATCCTGTGACATTATTCTAGGTATTGGGTTGTGACCAATCCTGTGTAGTTATTGTAGGTATTGAACTATGCCAATCCTGTGACATTATTCCAGGTATTGAACTATGTCAATCCAGTGTAGCTATTCTAGGTATTGAACTATGTCAATCATGTGACATTATTCTAGGTATTGGGTTGTGACCAATCATGTGCAGTTATTCTAGGTATTGGGTTATGACCAATCATGTGACATTATTCTAGGTATTGAACTATGTCAATCATGTGCAACTATTCGAGGTATTGAACTATGTCAATCCTGTGACATTATTCCAGGTATTGGGTTGTGACCAATCCTGTGTAGTTATTCCATGTATTCAATTATGACCAATCTTGTGCATCTATTCCAGGTATCGAACTATGTCAAACCTATGCAACTATTCCAGGTATTGAACTATGCAAATCCTGTGCAACTATTCCAGGTATTGAACTATGTCATCCTATGCAACTATTCCAGGTATTGAACTATGCCAATCATGTGCATCTATTCCAGGTATTGAACTATGTCAATCATGTGCAACTATTCTAGGTATTGAACTATGCCAATCTTGTGCATCTATTCCAGGTATTGAACTATGTCAATTCTGTGACATTATCACATCTTGTCACCTCTCATTAGGCAATCACCATCGTGGCTTAAAAAGCACATTCAACATCTTGGCACCTCTCACTAGGTAACAATTAACTTCACTCTTTAAGAGCTGGATGTGACATCTTTCTATGATGTCTTGAAGCATTACCTTCCTTATTACTTTTAACTTACATAAGTTTATCATCTTATGTTGTATTAAGGTATTTCCCATCTTAATACTTTGATTCACTAACCTATCACTTTTATCATAAAGTGCATAGGTCATAGAACACTCATTAGAATTGTCCAACTATCTTCAATGATATGAACTCATCTCAGGTTAAAGCATTGTTTGATATAAGGTTACATATAATCATTCACTCTAGGTATTTCCCTTATCAGTGTAATAATCACTATTACATTATTAGGATTAGGTCTCCCATACCATCACCCTTTATTAGGGTTTAGGGTTTCACATACTATCATACTTCATTAGAGTTAGAATTTCATATACCATCACCCTTCATTAGGCTTTCACATCATATTTCCCTTAATTAGGGTTTACTAATTCATCCCAACTAGGGTTTCTCATGGCATCACCCTCAATTAGGTTTTCTCATAGGATCACCCTCAATTAGGGTCTCTCATGGAATCACCCTCAATTAGGTTTTCTCATGGAATCAACCTCAATTAGGCTTTCTCATGGAATCAACCTCAATTAGGGTTTCTCATGGAATCAACCTCAATTAGGGTTACATCTGATATTGCCTTAAATTAGGGTTAGGGATCAACAACCTTCTTGATTAGGGTTTCATAATCTCTTTATTCAGGATCATTCCCTGATTACTTAATTATTCAAATTGAAGGTGTTAAGGCTTGACCTTTACATGATCATTATACATGTTTGAATTCCTCTCTCTTTCATCCTCTCTAGGATGTTAACTAGATCAAACTTGATTATATTAGGTCAACCAACCCTTCAATTAATTTCATTCAATTAGAGTTGACATAGTGTATTGAGATTTTTCTTACTCAAGCTTCAAGGAGTAACTCTTCTAGGGTTACTAATCACTTAGTACCTTAAAGGTGCAACCCTTGTTATTATATCTATTATACATTAGTAAAAATTATAGGGTCAGTTGATCCTTCATCACATTAAGTTATCAATTGATTTGATCACATTGAGTCACCAAACGATCTTGACCCTTTGATCTCTAAATTGTTTGAAACCGTTTAGGGAAGAAGTGTGTTGAAACCAATTGGACTTGGGTCTCCAAACGGTTTGAGACCGTTTGGACCCAAAGGGGCTTGAGACCGTTTGGACTCAAACGGTCTTGAGACCGTTTGGTCCAAACCCTCTCAAAGCCGAATGGACCAAAAAGGTTTTTTAATTCTTAAACAATTCAAGGTTTCAATCAATGAACTGACTATCAATTGAATCATTGATTCATTAATCAATTGAACTATTGAATCATCCTTAAATTAGACCATCAATTAGAGTTTTGAACCCAATTGTACTAGGATTTATAATCAAGAAACCATCAGTTAGGGTTTTGAAATCGAGGAACCTTCAATGATTAACATTACGGAACTGATTCAATTGAAATCAATGAATCATCACGAAATTATGATATGACCTGACTTCAAACGGTCTTGAGGTCGTTTGGATGACCTCCAATTGGTCTTCATACTGTTTCCCCATCCCATCATTAAAATTTGTGAAATTCAATTAGGGTTTAGATCATTGAATTGATCATCAAATTAACTATTGATTGCATTTCAATATGATATCCCTGGATCTTCAAATACTCAACCATGCTCAACCCTAGACCTCCAAACGGTTTTGGTTGACCTCCAAACAGTCTTGAGACCATTTGGGTGATCTCCAAATGGTCTTGAGACCGTTTGGGTTAGTCAACCCAAAGTTTTAAATCAACCAATTGAAATTTCAGCACTTAGCCCGATTAGGGTTTCTAATTGGAAGATTGTCCATATAGGCTTTCTAATTGGAAGATTGTCCATATATTGAATCAATCAATTGGATCCATTGGATCATCATCCAACATGTACTAGAGTCCTGAACTCAAATGGTCAACCCATTCAAATGGTCAACCATTCTGACCGGTTTGGGATCCAAACCTTCAAACAGTTTGTAAATCGTTTAGTCTCGAAACGGTTTGGTGAAACCGTTTGGACCAAAGCTATAGAAACCGTTTGCAACTAAATTATGTTGAGATGTGTGCTTAAGATGATGTCATCATCATCAAGCTTCAACTCTTCAAAATCTACTTCCATTTCCATGGTAGTTCCATTAATTAATCAAAGGAATTGCAAGAAGAACAATTGAACATAATGGATTGAGAAATTGAATTCAATAATAATGAATGAGGGTTCAAGTTATAAAACCCGCCTCCAAAGAAGCTTCAAAGCTCCAAACTCCACGTATTTAATGGTGGAAGAAGATTTCTCAACTATCCCAAGCTCGTCCTCAAGCTTTTTGGGTGAAAAGAAATGGCTAGGATTGAAGATTGCATGGAGAAATGAAGAAATCCATCATTTATTTTCGATTTCAACCATGGAATCAAGGTGAAAAGCGGTCAAGAAGCTTACCAACAGGTTGGGGGTCGTCCTACTATTTCTGCAATATCCCTTGGTCATTTTTGCAAGCAAGAAGTGAAAGTGGATTCGAAATTCCCCTTTCAAGCTATGGATAAATGAGCTTATACGCATTTTTATTAGAATTCATTGTAGGAGAGAGAAAGTAGGGATTATCTCCTCCATTTCCTTGCCTCTTTCCCCCTTACCTTCCTTGGTTACGAGGCTATCTCCTTTGCCTCTTATTCCTCTCAATTATCCATGTTTTAAAGAAAAGCAAATTAAGCACCTTAACCCTTATAATAATAATATCCTAAATTGAGTTGATAAATCTTTTTCTTTTAAGAATGTGATTGACTTATCCACTTCCTTTAGATATTTTTGTACCTTTGCGAGGAACATGGTCGTCCATTATTTTGAAAAAAAATCCCTCACCTTTTGGTTGAAGGGCTCTTCAATTAATATATTTTTTTGCATTAAATTGAAGTAAAGTTCCAATTAAGCTTAATTCTTGATTATTTTAATATTAAGATTCTCTCTCCTCCAAAGAGATACAAATGAGTTGCCCCTCTCATTTTATTTGTTCTACATGATGCCAAGAAATATTATGGACTATTTTGAAGTGGTAATTTGCATATTGAACCCTGGGTTTTGGGTAATTTGCACATTACAACAAAACTAGGTTTTAATGAACGAACATTGCTTTATCAACTCTTTCTTAGTACTCAGGCTACCACAAGCCATACCTCTACATCATATTCATTCTCATGATGTTTCAACACTTGCGGAACATATTATCATGTAACATTTGCAATTTAACCCCTCAACTTGGTTAATTTGCACTTTAGTCCAGAATAGACAAAACATTATTTCAACATTGTTCAAAAGGGACTAAAATAGAAACATAAGTTCCTCTTGAGCCTTAATTACCTTTCAAAAGATAATATCAAGCATATAATTATCTTTCTTAAACATAACACCTAGGGTTAAGGCATAACCCGTGTCAGGGATGTTACAAGTTATAAACCCCTAACAAGGATTTCGTCCCAGAAATCCCAGATAAAGGGAGACAAATATTATTCATATATCATCCCATCAAGTCTTCACCTAACATCTCAATGTCATGTTTATTCAAGGCATAAACCCCTAACATATGGTGTCCATGCTATATTATATAACCAATCTGATTCCACAGTTAACCACTCCAGGTGGTCAGCATAAATTATGTGATACCAAAATTCTTTACCCTGGTATTCATCCCATGCGCTAGAAACACATCACATTTTTCATCTTTCTTTCATCCTGGGACATTTCTTGTTATACATGTCTTTTTCTTGGAACCCAAGTCCAAGACAATCTGATACTCTTCTAAGTATCCTTCAAATAAACAGTTTTAATTTATGCACACCAAGTGTCCTAAGACCCACTTGATTGCCATGTCTCTGAAAGAAAAGAAAACAAAAGATCATATTCTTCTTA
This sequence comes from Alisma plantago-aquatica, assembly GCA_963693085.1. Taxonomy (NCBI): domain Eukaryota; kingdom Viridiplantae; phylum Streptophyta; class Magnoliopsida; order Alismatales; family Alismataceae; genus Alisma; species Alisma plantago-aquatica. The sequence continues at coordinate 1,112,817,054 of OY856412.1, forward strand.
TCACCCTATTATTATCCAGGTTTGTTTATTCATGAGAAGAGATTATCATCTCTTCTAAACATTACATGAACCTTCTATTGTTCAGAGTTATTTACTCTTATTTCTTTCTTGGTTCCTTGCCATCAGCATAGGAATCATATGGATGATTACTTGTCATCAATTCTTAATATCATTTTCACCATGATTACTAGATATAGGTATTCAAACCTTTAGTTCATCACTGATTATTGTTACCTTCCATCAGGTAACTTATTACCTCTAGGTCTTCAGACCAGGGTATACATTATACTAAACATCTTCTTTTGTTTATAAATTGATTTACAATTAAATCAAATTCATTCATATATCAATTAGAATGTGGTAGAAATATCCATGCCACATCTCCTACTTCTTTCTTTAGATTGTTTTAGAATAATTACTTGATCAGAGTAATAAGAAATATAAGAATCTAGGTATGTCATACTTACCTTGTCTTCAATAAATGAATACATGGTCAGGGTATTCAAGAACTGAAATTAGGTAGTATGTATTTGTTTTATATTATGTTTCATATTCTTAACATTTCATTAACTTTCACTACTTAGAATCTCATATTTTCTCTGAGTGTTTCTTTTACATCTTTTCCCTTTCTGCATGAAAAGAGAAATTTTCAACATATAAGAAAATATTGGACTAAACATAAGTTTTCATTCTTCTTATCTCTTATTCATATCCTCAAAGGATTATACATATGAACTAAACAACAACTACCTTTCTTATAGTAGGGAACAAAAGATAATTCAAAATAGAAAGTTCCATCTTGACATGTCTACCTCTTACAAGTTATCTAGCATCTTATCTATCCCAAAACATGGAGTCAGTTGTTATCTGTTATTGCCTTTGTCCTCTACTACCAGAAGTAGATGGACCAAACTATGACACTTGTCTTCATCCTCTACCATCTGCTCCACTGGGCTGAGGTCGTTGTGGGTTTTGTAGATTGTACCCTAACCGTTGGGTCACCTCATTGTTTCTTCTTGGACATTGTTGTCTAAAATGTCCTATATGTCCACATTTATGACAAGCTCGACCCCTACTTGATGACCCCTGCATAGGTGCACTATATTGTGGTTGAACTGGTGAAGATTTTGGTTGTTTGTTGCCACTACTCAACTGTTCCCGTGACTGTGTAGACTTCCTTTTAAGGTTTGTCTTATGTTTCTTTATCGTAGACCTTTCTATCCTCCATATAGACTCCACAAATGTGGCAAACCTCTCTCTACTTTCTAGGGCAGATGCCGAGAAGGACATCTCAGCATTCAATCCCTTCTAAAAATGTTAGATCTTCTCCTCCACAGTAGCTGCCATTTGAGGAAAAAACACAAAAGTTCCTTAAACTTAACGTCATATTCATTTATCGACATGGCTCCCTGTCTAATCTTCTCAAACTGTGAGATCTTTTCATCTAAGTATGTCTTTGGAAAATACTTATTGATGAATTCTTGACGAAATTCCTCCCATTCAACCTCTTCATCATTCCTTTTTCTTTCTTCTATAGCCCACCAATGTCCAACACTACCCCTCAAAAGGTACACCGCATGTTTAACTTTGTCAGCCTCTGGAATGCTACAGATCTTAAAGGCTTTTTCTAATTCAATGAGCTAGAGATCAACATCTGCTGGGTCAGATGTTCTAGCATATTCTATGGCTCCCACACGACGTAGTCGTTCAAAGGTCTTACCAAACCCATATCCCTTATTGGAAACTGGTTCCCTAGGTACCGGGGCTGGCATCTGGTTTTCCATATACCTTAGTGTGGTCATGAGTTACCCAAAAAGATTATGAACATCTGGGTTTCCACTCATGACTTCATCAACGTGGGGTTTTTCAGGCACTGATTCCTCCCTTGCTTGATCCCTTGCACCTTCTACTAGTGCAGCAACATTGCTCTCAACAATTTGTTCCTCGTGTTATCCAGACATCTTGGAGTTATATAACTTCTTCTGCATAAGCAGAAGGCACTATAAGATACACTGAGGCACACTAAGAGCAGACTTGATACCTTAGTCTTATGTCTCTATAGACTCAACGAACCTAGAGCTCTGATACCACTAAATTGTGAGGAAGCATTCAAAACATACATCATTAACTAAGTGGAAGCGATCACTGACATCGTATTACTGAATATCACTAAAAATTAAAACCTTTTTCAAAGAGATCCATTCATAGGAAAACTCTTTCAACATGAACCAATGTATTACATTTACATCCTGGTTCATAAGTACATATTTTGTACCATCTCATCTCAACGCTTACAATATCAACTGCCTTGTTAAAAGATAAACATAGACAACATAAGAACCACGAGGCATCAAGCCAAAATCTCAAAACGATTCATTAAAAACACTAACTATTAACTCTGAGGACCTGAGAGTACAAAGACGACACATAGGACTTCTATCTACAAGACACGACAGACAATACACTCAAGCTGAGTTGTCACTGTTGTCCCTACTGCTGCTGAAGTTGTACCTCTACAAGATGTTCTCAATCTTCTTTGTTCTCGTCCACCTAAAAAAATGTTGGATCCCACGGGGGTGAGACAATTCAAAATTGTCCCAACGACAGATATAACTCTCCACCAGAAACATTATTATTACAATTTATAATATGAATGAAAAGAGAGGATAAGCAGTTTATATCATTCTCATCTTTAAATGTTGCAACTATCTATGATAGAGAATTAAAACATCTATTCTCTTTATAAGGAATAGGAAGAACATGTATATTATTTATCTATTATATTAACTCAACATCTCATGCTTTTCTCATGATACTCATTACTCGAATATGTCACCCATGACTATTTCTTATTTCGATCTGATGGCCTTAGCCAATCTACTAAAGTGGTATTGGTTTAAACTGGACATGAGAGTGTACATCATCATGTCTTGTTTAGGCATTGGTCCATACCAATCCTATATAAATATTCCAGGCATTGGATTATACCAATCCTGTACAACTAGTTCGAGCATTGGACTTACATTGTTCACGTGTATCCATTCCAAGTATTGGACTATGCCAATCCCCAACTATTCCAGGTATTGGACTATGCCAATCATGTACAACTATTTCTGGTATTGAACTATGTCAATCCTATGACATTATTCCAGGTATTGAAACATGTCAATCCTGTGCAACTATTCCAAGTATTGAACTATGTCAATCCTGTGACATTATTCTAGGTATTGGGTTGTGATCAATCTTATGCAGTTACTCCAGGTATTGGGTTAATACCAATACTGTGCAGTTATTCCCGGTATTGAACTATGCTAATCCTGTGACATTATTCCAGGTATTGAACTATGTCAATCATGTGCAACTATTCCAGGTATTGAACTATGTCAATCCTGTGACATTATTCTAGGTATTGGGTTGTGACCAATCCTGCATAGTTATTCCAGGTATTGAACTATGTCAATTCTGTGACATTATTCCAGGTATTGAACTACGTCAATCTTGTGAAACTATTCCAGGTATTGAACTATGTCAATCCTGTGACATTATTCCAGGTATTGGGTTGTGACCAATCTTGTTCAGTTATTCCAGGTATTGGGTTTTGACCAATCCTGTGACATTATTCTAGGTATTGAACTATGTCAATCCTGTGCAACTATTCCAGGTATTGAACTATGTCAATTCTGTGACATTATTCTAGGTATTGGGTTGTGACCAATCCTGTGTAGTTATTCTAGGTATTGAACTATGCCAATCCTGTGACATTATTCAGGTATTGAACTATGTCAATCCTATGCAACTATTCTAGGTATTGGGTTGTGACCATTCATGTGCAGTTATTCCAGGTATTGGGTTATGACCAATCTTGTGACATTATTCTAGGTATTGAACTATGTCAATCCTGTGTAACTATTCCAGGTATTGAACTATGTCAATCCTGTGACATTATTCCAGGTATTGGGTAGTGACCAATCCTGTGTAGTTATTCCAGGTATTCAGTTATGACCAATCTTGTGCATCTATTCCAGGTATCGAACTATGTCAACCCTGTGCAACTATTCCAGGTATTGAACTATGTCAATCATGTGAAACTATTCCAGGTATTGAACTATGTCATCCTGTGCAACTATTCTAGGTATTGAACTATGCAATCCTGTGTATCTATTCCAGGTATTGAACTATGTCAATCCTGTGCAACTATTCTAGGTATTGAACTATGCCAATGATGTGCATCTATTCCAGGATTTGAACTATGTCAATCCTGTGACATTATCACGTCTTGTCACCTCTCATTAGGCAATCACTATCGTGTCTTAAAAAGCAAATTCAACATCTTGGCACCTCACACTAGGTAACAATTAACAACACTCTTTAAGAGCTAGATGTGACATCTTTCAATGACGTCTTGAAGCATTACCTTCCTTATTACTTTTAACTTACATAAGTTTATCATCTTATGTTGTATTAAGGTATTTCCCATCTTAAAACTTTTATTCACTAACCTATCACTTTTATCATAAAGTGCATAGGTCATAGAACACTCATTAGAATTGTCCAACTATCTTCAATGATATGAACTCATCTCAGGTTAAAGCATTGTTTGCTGTAAGGTTACATATAATCAATCATTGTAGGTATTTCCCTTATCAGTGTAATAATCACTATTCCATTATTAGGATTAGGGCTCCCATACCATCACCCTTTATTAGGGTTTAGGGTTTCACATACTATCATACTTCATTAGGGTTAGAATTTCATATCACCCTTCATTAGGATTTCACATCACATTTCCCTTCATTAGGGTTTACTAATTCATCCCAACTAGGGTTTCTCATGGCATCACCCTCAATTAGGTTTTCTCATAGAATCACCCTCAATCAGGGTTTCTCATGGAATCACCCTCAATTAGGGTTTCTCATGGAATCAACCTCAATTAGGGTTTCTCATGGAATCAACCTCAATTAGGGTTTCTCATGGAATCAACCTCAATTAGGGTTACATTTTATATTTCCCTAAATTAGGGTTAGGGCTCAACAACCTTCTTGATTAGGGTTTCATAATCTCTTTAATAAGGATTATTCCCTAATTATATAATTATTCAAATTGAAGGTGTTAAGGCTTGACCTTTACATGATCATTATACATGTTTGAATTCCTCTCTCTTTCATCCTCTCTAGGATGTTAAATAGATCAAACTTGGTTATATTAGGTCAACCAACCCTTCAATTAATTTCATTCAATTAGAGTTGACATAGTGTATTGAGACTTTTCTTACTCAAGCTTCAAGGAGTAACTCTTCTAGGGTTACTAATCATTTAGTACCTTAAAGGTACAACCCTTGTAATTATCTCTATTATACATTAGTAACAATTATAGGGTCAATTGATCCTTCATCACATTAAGTTATCAATTGATTTGATCACATTGAGTCACCAAATGAACTTGACCCTTTCATCTCTAAACGGTTTCAAACCGTTTAGGCAAGAAGTGTGTTGAAACCAATTGGACTTGGGTCTCCAAATGGTTTGAGACTGTTTGGACCCAAAGGGTCTTGAGACCGTTTGGACTCAAACGGTCTTGAGACCATTTGGTCCAAACCCTCTCAAAACCGAATGGACCAAAAAGGTTTTTCAACACTTAAACAATTCAAGGTTTCAATCAGTGAACCGACTATCAATTAAATCTTGGATTCATTCATCAATTGAACTATTGAATCATCCTTCAATTAGACCATCAATTAGAGTTGTGAACCCAATTGAACTAGGATTTATAATCAAGAAACCTTCAGTTAGGGTTTTGAAATCGAGGAACCTTCAATGATTAACATTGCGGAACCGATTCAATTGAAATCAATGAATCATCACCAAATTATGATATGACCTGACCTCCAATGGTCTTGAGGTCATTTGGATGACCTCCAAATGGTCTTGAGACCGTTTGCCCCATCCCATCATTAAAATTTGTGAAACTCAATTAGGGTTTAGATCATTGAATTGATCATCAAATTAACTATTGATTGCATTTCAATATGATATCTCTGGATCTTCAAGTACTCAACCATACTCAACCCTAGACCTCCAAACGGTATTGGTTGACCTACAAACGGTCTTGAGACCATTTGGATGATTTCCAAATGGTCTTGAGACCGTTTGGGTTAGTCAACCCAAAGTTTTAAATCAACCAATTGAAATTTCAACACTTAACCCGATTAGGGTTTCTAATTGGAAGATTGTCCATATATTGAATCAATCAATGGGATCCATTGGATCATCATCCAAAATGTACTAGGGTCCTGACCTCAAATGGTCAACCCATCCAAATGGTCAACCATTCTAAACGGTTTGGGATCCAAACCTTCAAACGGTTTGCAAACTGTTTCGTCTCCAAACGGTTTGGTGAAACCGTTTGGACCAAAGCTATTGAAACCGTTTGCAACTCAATTATGTTGATATGTGTGCTTAAGATGATGTCATCTTCATCAAGATTCAACCCTTCGAAATCTACTACCATTTCCATGGTAGTTCCACCAATTAATCAAAGGAATTGCAAGAAGAACAGTTGAACATAATGGATTGATAAATTGAATTCAATAACAATGAATGAGGGTTCAATTTATAAAACCCTCCTCTAAAGAAGCTTCAAAGCTCCAAACTCCACGTATTTAAGGGTGGAAGAATCCTTCTCAACTATCCCAAGCTCGTCCTTAAGCTTTTGGGTGAAAAGAAATGGCTAGGATTGAAGATTGCATGGAGAAAAGAAGAAATCCATCATTTATTTTCGATTTCCACCATGGAATCAAGGTGAAAAGAGGTCAAGAAGCTTACCAACAGGTTGGGGGTCGTCCTACTGTTGCTCCAAGCTCCCTTGGTCGTTTTTGCAAGTTAGAAGTGAAAGTGGATTCGAAATTCCCCTTTCAAGCTATGGATAAATGAGTTTATATACATTTTTATTAGAATTCATTTTAGGAGAGAGAAAGTAGGGATTAACTCCACCATTTCCTTGCCTATTTCACCCTTCCCTTCCTTTTTTATGAAGATATCTCCTTTTCCTCTTATTCCTCTCAATTATCCATGTTTTAAAGAAAAGAAAATTAAGCACCTTAACCCTTATAATAATAATATCCTAAAGTTAGTGGATAATTCTTTTTCTTTTAATAATGTGAGTGAGTTATCCACTTCCTTTAGATATTTTCGTTCCTTTGCAAGGAACATGGTCGTACATTCTTTTGCAAAATCATCCCTCACCTTTTGGTTGAAGGGCTCTTCAATTAATATATTTACTTTTGCATTAAATTGAAGTAAAGTTCCAATTAAGCTTAAATCTTGATTATTTTAATATCAAGATTCTCTCTCCTCCAAAGAGATACAAATGAGATGCCCCTCTCATTTTCTTTGCTCTAAATGATACCAAGAAACATTAGGGACTATTTTGAAGTGGTAATTTGCATATTGAACCCTGGGTTTTGGGTAATTTGCTCATTACACCAAAACTAGGTTTTAATGCACAAACATTGCTTTACCATCTCTTTCTTGGTACTCAGGCTACCACAAGCCATACCCCTGCATCATCTTCATTATCATGATGCTTCAACACATGAGGAACATCTTATCATGTAACATTTGCAATTTAACCCCTCAACTTGCGTAATTTTCACTTTAGTCCAGAATAGATAAAAAATTATTTTAACATTGTTCAAAAGGGACTAAAATTGAAACATTAGTTACTCTTGCACCTTAATTACTTTTCAAAAGATAATATAAAGCATATAATTATCTTTCTTAAACAAAACACCTAGGGTTAAGGCATAACCCGAGTCAGGGATGTTACATTTCTAGTGTAAGCTAGAACATTGTCAAACTCTAAGCTGGAAGATCATCGACACTCGCTCATCTCCTAGACAAGGAACCCAGATGGCCCACCCTGCCATCTAGAGGCATCTCAGGGGACTAGAGTGGATCCTGCCATGGTCTATCTTTGGATATAAAAGGTGGTCTCGAACCTCACTGGTGTTCCCGGTAAGTCGTTGTCATCATGGCTCCGATCTGAGGATCCCAATCCGGCTAGAGGTCTGCCTCCCCACCTGTGCAGTGAGGTACTCTGTTTACTCTAAAAAACAAAGCTCTACTAGCCTGCTGCTTTGGTAGAATCATGGTGGCTCTACAACCTCCTTAGGACCCCAGAATGGAGGTATCCAGATGCGGCCCCTCCTTTTATCGTGGCCACCACTGATTTGAACTCATCGATCCCTTCTACTACCCAACCATGCCAGCGCCTCCTTCAACCTCCAGTACTTCCTCTCCACTCTTCATCCTCGTGACCCAACAGATGCAGCACAGGTGTGGGCAGGCGCCACGATCGTGGTGCCAGGTCACAGCGCCTGCGCTCGCCCCCATCCTCTACGTGCGCCACTGCAGCCAGGTCCTCCAGTGAGTATCACCGTAGCCAGGTTCTCCTGAGAGCGCCGTTCAGTAGGTCTGCTAGGGAGCTTTATTCTCCTGATCCTACATTCACCGCCATGAGCTTCTCCTGGTCAGCCTCATCTGCCATCATGGTGGTTCATGGTTTGGGGCTCCTCCTCACAGGTTGGTGACCATGTTGGTGGTTGATTCCTCTGCGGTGGAGATCATAAGAGGGAACAAGTCTACGTTGGATGTTGGAATCTTGTGCGTATAGGTCCAAGGAGATGTCCCCTTGCTTTAGCCACCGTAAGACTGGATCCCAGGTGTGCAAGGATGAATCACGTCATCATCTTTAATCTACCTCCTCCTTGTTTCTAGTTGTGGCCCGGATCAAGGTGTGGAATTCGGTGATCTGGGTATGATCCTCGAAGACAGGGGGTACCTCAGCTTCTCTACAGAACCCCGCTGGCACCATGGATCCTTAGACTAACTTGGGTGTTTGGATTATTGCTGTCAGATCCAACTTAATTAGAAGTGGGAGACCAAATATCTCCCCTTTATTACCTTAACCCATGAGAGGTTGTTACCAACCTAGGTACGGCTAAGCCCCATGCGGCCATCACTTATAACCAACCTAAGTAAAAGAAAGTCAACTCAAACCTTAATGAAATGTATTCTCTTCCATAATATAGATTGGTATGCATCACAGTTTTCATAACTCAACCATCCAAATTCATATGAAAATTGAAATATGATTTCCTCATCACACAAAACCCCATATAACCAAGTTAAAACTCAAAATTCTAGCATTTGATCACCTAACTAAAGTCCTTAAATAAACTTAAACCAAATTCCATTGATTCTCCAATCTTGATCAAATAAATATCTAAAGACTTTTTATGATTCTCATGACCCTAGTGTTCATCGATTGACCCCTCAAGCTCATTGCAACTACTCAATGGACATCTTGGCCTCATAAGTACACAAATCATTTGACCAAACCCATTCATAAAATTTGAACACAATTAGATCTAATAATCATTCATTGCATATATTCTTACCCTTTTTTAAGTGAAATGAGTCCATGATTGAATAATCAATTCCTTAGTTTTCTACTAGTCATCTACATAACATTCATGGTCTTAAAATTCTATATTCGATATCAAAAATCCTAAAATTTGGGTTATCACAACTTCCCTTCGGAGGGCACATATCTCCATTGACACATAGATATGTACCAGATGGGAGCTACTCAACCTATGAAGGATGCGTGCAAGGCTCCTTGTCCAAGAGGGCATCGACATTGCACAACATCCATGTATCTTGCTTGCAGGTCTTTCTATATTGGTACATGTACAACACATGTGTAGTAGTGGTGAATATTTGCATCGCCCCAGTGATCCTTCATCATCTGATAATTTTAGATTTCATACTTTAACTAGATTTCATACTTGTATTTACTTTTTCATGTTCAAGATTAGTTTATATTAATATTTTCAATCTCTTGGTTGTAAACGATTAACTTAGATTGAGACGAAATGAGACAAAGACACCCACATTCTTCACGTTGTCCTTTAGGTTTGATCCTAAACCTATACTATGATAAGGCTTCCACACTCTTGTGGGGTTGGAGCATTTATCTAGCACCATTTGTAGGTAAACCTAGAGAGAACATCAAATCCCTAGGGTTTTTGGTGCACATTAGGATTTCCATTGGAAGAGAAATCTTTGGGTGTAAATCCTAGCTCCATCAAAAATGCCATGAGAAAAAATGGAAATCAGTTAAGGAGATTTGTCATCTTAGATGTAACTTAAAGTCCAAGAAATAGATGAAGTTGATAATAAGGAATACATCATTGTAAAATCAATGTTTAACGCCCAAGTATTACTATTTTTTTCATAAAATCAGATGAAGATTGACTTGGGTTCCAAGTTAGGGTTTTGTGATCAAATTAGGGTTTGATTAGGGTTTTGATTTTCCAGAGCCTAATTATCAGTTTTAATGCCTTTTTAACTCACAAACCATAATTTGAATATGATATGAATTCTTAAATTCAATTTAAGTCCAACATGTCCTTTTTATCCTAAAAGATTAAATGTTATCCTTCTAAGTCATTTAAGCAAGTTATAATCATCAAAACTAAGAAATTATGATTTCCATGCTTTTAATACAATAAAGTTAGTAACTTTACACACTATATTAATTCGAGGAAGATTAGATCTTGAAGCCAATGTTATTGAATTCCATGCATTTTTCTTATCAATAATCATATATAACTTGTTATTATTGGACATTCCTACGAATTACTATAATTTTTTGGCCAATTAGGACGCGCCACATAGGCGGCCCAATCAGCAGGGCCCACACCATGGGATCATGGCCGAGCCTATTGGGTTGCACCTTGCTGGCACCTGAGCTCACACATGTCTAAACAAAAAAGAAGTGAAAATATAGGAGAGTTCCTAACCTCGTCGAAGGAAAGGACGTACATACTAGTCTTTTTGTCGAGGGTTGTCATGAACCTCATCTTGACTCCTTCGTCACGAGTAAGAGATCAAATGATGCGTTGACTCTGATCTTTAGGCATTCCTAGTGGTTAATGAGGGAAACATTATATCTATCTCACCTCACCAGACTTGAGGGTGGCATTCAATTGATTGAAGATGGCCCTTATTAGGAGAACATGGTGAGGATGTTCCCTTGGTTGCTCAGAGACAACTTGAGAAGTTGACAATTAGGGTTGGTGTCATAATTGGCATTTGTGATCGATACCACAAGTCTAAGGGAGTCACATGCATTGTTTGGTGATCTTATTGGGGGTTGGTACCCTCTTATATAGCCTAGGCTATGATAGGTTGGCCAATAGGAGGGTCCACAAAATGGGGAAATATGTAATTTCCTTCCAAAGTAGGAAGATTTTGAAAAGAATAGGTTTGTTTTCCTATTGTGAATCTAATGTAGATATTCCTAGATTTGCACATTTACTAGTTTGAGAGAAAATCAAGCAGGATTGATGTTAAAGCTGTGTTCATGTTTCTTTTTCCTTTTTGGGGTAAAAGACAACCTCTAAGGCATCAAATTGTGATCCAACAGTTCATAATACACACGTATATAAAGGGGATGGGGTCCCTAAGAGTTATACATGGAGACCATTGAATGGTACTAATAATAATATCTCATAGTGATAGTGGTGATTTTGGTTCTTAGACCTAAAGTAACTACACTCATCACTTGTCATTTAATGTATTTTGGCATCATCCAGCATGTCCTTGAATAAGGATTCCCAAAAAGGTGATGCTCGAATATATTGCGACACATGGGGATTGATTGTGAGTGATGTAGATGGTATTTGTCCCTCCTAAAGGAGATTGTTATCGAGGACACTTGATAAGTGAGAATGAGAAACATATGGACATACTCATATAAATCAATATGTGCTATGTGAGCTCACATGCATCTCATATAGTCTACTCTAGTCAAAGGAACATGAAATGAACATTGAGACGAATATGATTCCATGCCTCGAGTTCAATCTGGATATCAAAGACAAAGGAAATATACAATCAATGTTACATTGATCACAAATTGTAGGTTGAATGTGTTCTCCAACTTTCCACTTTCTTGTATAGCAATGATGTGTTTCTAGATACCACCCATTGCTTGTGATGAGAAAATTCGTTATGGACATTCTTTTCCGGTGTAACTTGGGATCTATATGGTAACACACATAGGATGAACCTTGTAACATACTAGATTTTGGATACTAATTCTATTCTTGAGATATAATTCATCATTTTTCCTAACATGAACTTATTCCTTCATTCAATATGAATTCAGTTATTTTGATCAATACTAATTTCATGCCAAGCAAATTCCTTATGTCAAAAAGAGTTCATTTATTCTTACTTGAGTAATGTTTACAAATGTATCCATCAATTTGCCTTCTCTAATCATTTGATGTCAATTTTAATCACTGAATATAAGATATTTTGACTTAGCATCACACTCATTTAGTACTCTCTTCTTGCATAATAATGGATTAGAATAAATATAAAGTATTAATTTCACTATATATATACATATATATACATACATTATCAACTATATTGTGGTCACTATTTGAATATCTAGAGATAAAATTATAAATATATAAGTGTTCATATATTTATAATGTAGTTTACTAAAAGTTAGACTCATCATCAAATTTTTAGGAGAAAATGATTTTTAACTTAATACATATAAATATATAAGTGAATGTGAATTGATAAGAAAAAAGGGTCTTGAAGAGGTTACTTTGAGACATCAATGAAAGAGGGTAACTTTGTCTCCTTCCCCATACCACAACCTATGCGATTACATAGGGAATCCACATGACCATCCTCCGTGACCAAGAAACCTTAAGACATGAGATTAAAACTATTCCCATCACGACCTTTGTCTTTGATGACCCCCGAACTCCATTGAATGCCTCCTTGATTTCGTAATCAATACTGATCAAGGAACCACATTGATTGTTATTGTTGACTTCTAGTTCAAAAACCCTCCCCTCCTCCATGGTCTAACATGAAATCATTCTCTAATCCATTGTGCTTCATTTGTTCACCACAATAGCCACTTACAGTGAGGATCCTCAGAATTGAACTTTAAACATCATAGTGGATTCAATAGTAGATCACCATACCTTTTGCTAGTTGATTGACATCGACTTGTACCTTACAACCACATCATTGTCAGTCATCTTCTCTACCAGCACCCACTATAAAACTGGCAACCTACAACCCTGAGATGACTATTTGTAAATAATGTAGCAAGCCCATTCTTACTGGGAGAAACTCACATCCATCAACATCATAGTGGTATAGTCATCACAATTCCCTCTCCCTCAAGGTTGCTTTAACCTCAATATATGGTCATCTCATTAGATACATGTCTTGATGACATGTAGATTCTAAAATGTTGTCATGGATTATGGTAGTTGGATATGCATATCACCCTTCCCTTATTGAGAATGAATACATGATGGCCTTTCATCCTCTTCATATACCACTACATCATCACCTCACTCCAGACAAGAATCGTCACCTGACTACAGAGAAACATAATGCAGCACAAACCCCATACATGAGTAGTATCCCTGCCTTGTCGAACCATGACTCTAAACCTAGACCATCCCCAGAGATGAGATTCTATAGACATGACTTTACGATCACCCAAGATCAGTTACAGCATATGCATCAGCCTATGAAGAACTTGTTACATCTCCTCAAGCCACTATCCATGGTAACAGTGTGGATCTCAACTCTACGAGGGTGATAGGGATAGAGAATATCTCTGGATTGTAGTCAAGGATCCATCAATGCCTTGGTAGATGATCAACAACCTAGTCATATGGGATCAATTGCCTCTCATCTAGGAATATATACATCTAATACTCTTTTTATTGTATTTCTACAGTTCCCCCAACTATTAGAAGGATAAATCAATTAACAAACAATATTATTAAAATAAATCTTGTTAATTATTGTACCAATCAATAAGAACTAGTCAATTAGATCTATGGAATACCTAGATGTGTAAATATATGTGTGTTGATAAGCTAATAAGTTATGGACTACTAATTTTGGTTTTCCCTTGTTATAAGTCCAGATCATAGAGATATACATGATAGGGTACTATTATATACAAAATTTTGATTATGAAACCCTTGTAACCTAGATTAATATATTTTTAATAGAAATTTAGAGAAAATATAAATTAGAATCTAATTGATATTATACTATATCATACTGCAAAATAGGACTTGTGATGGTACTCAATTATTCTGAGTTTTCTATTCTTATTTTAGATCTTGTAATTAACTTATAAGTATAACAATATCCTTCTAGTTATGAAACAAACCACTAGTTACCTCACTATGAGAGTTTAATATGGAATTATATGGTGCCTAATATATCTTACCACTTTTACCGATATTTAACCTCAACATATTCAATGAAAATTAGTTAATATGACTACCTAAAATACAACCTAAGGAAATGAACTCAAGGACTTTAAGATGAGACATCATAACAACCCAATGGTAATTACTAAATATCCTACTCACTAAGGGGAACAATTGTAATTTTACCTAATAAGGACCTAGAAAGTGATTTCCAAGTGGAGAAACATTAAGTAACTCTAGTACATTCTCTCTTTCTAGATTCATGACAAATTCAAATCTTTGAGTCTTGCGTACATCTTGATTGGAAATTCTTGATCCAATATAGGTACTAAATTCTCGATTCCATTATTGAACTATTTATCTCCCTCTTGCATTTCATTTGTAAAATTTTCACAAAAGTAGTGAATCAATTTTATTATTAGCTTTTCCTTCATGTCGAATGTCACCACGACTAAATTCGATGTTGAACATTGTTGAATAATTGAAATATTGGTTGATTTTGATATTCACACAAAAATTCAAAATATTGGCTAAGAGCTTTGGCTCACTAGATTCGATGGATCATATCCCCCAACCCTATGCATTGGATAATGGACAATTACATGTCCCCCAATATTGGTTAAACCCAATGGTAAAAGTGTTGTTCTCTCATAGAGGGTGGAAGACTAAGCACTTAGCCTCTAGCGAATACAAAATATTTGATTGATTGTGGCAATGGATAAATATTTTCATTTTGAATAATTTGATATCTTGATATTAGTTTTGAGATAAATAATTTCATTTGAAATATGGATATTAGATTGAGGATGTCCTTATTGTTTTCTAGATACCACATTGAATTATAGTACCTTTTTTAAACTAGCATGGTAACTAGATTATCTTTTGTTGTTCCCATAGTCCACCAATCAAGCTTATGTAGAACATTATTCTCATAACTCTTTATCTTCAAAATAGCTCAATAATTGAACTTAGTACCAGCGTAGTTGACCTATATTTTCCCTTCATGGGGTCCATGTGTGGTTTTGTTACTTCGAGAACTCAAGGATAGGTAATACAAAGAAGGACTAGAATATACGTGTAAAAGTTGTTTGTTGTTGAAGACTTGATAGGAATCAATTCTCATTCTAAAACATTACATTCATATTTGTAAGATTTTACATCTCTGATGTAATGCATGATTGTAACCATGATTTTTTTATAATTTTTGTACATTTTGTAAGTATTTGATCGTAAAGATCAGGTCTTTACACATATGGAGTAAGAGTTTACCCATGAATAAGGTTTGACTTGACTATTAAGGTGTTTAGGTAATCAATTTAAACACCATTGGTTGATAATTGGATGTCTGGGAATGTGAGTCGGCCGACTCAAGTGTTGATCAACTGAATCAAGTGTCGAGTCAATTTAAACAACATTGGTTATACTTTTGTTGAACTAGAATGTGAATCGACTCATTCAGAATGTGAAACGACCGATTCAAAATGTGAATTGGCCAGTTGAGTGATCAGTAGGACTAAATCAAGGATTGATGCTAACTTCATTTTGTGTATTAAATAATCGCATTGATAATCGATATGTATAAAAATTGGAATTATAGTGAAGAAACTGATTCAACTGTTGATTCGACCGATTCACATGCCAACTGACCAATTCAGAATGTGCACATACCACTTCTTGATTCAAAATAGTCAAAAATTTATGGAAATGCATCTCTTTGACTCTTAATTGATTAAGAAACCAGGACATTGACCCTCTTAAAAATAAAGGGGTATTTAAGACTTTAAGGAGACATAACTAACGATTACAAACATTGTTGTCTCACAATTTGGCAGTATGAGATCCTGAGATGTTCTTACCCAAAAAAGGGAGAGACGACAAGGGAGAATATTTCAATGCTAAGCCATACATCAAAGGGACAAACTCCTTCCATTTGGTTTGAAAAGGCAGCGAGGAGTTCTCAATGGTCTGTGTGGACTACGTGGAGGTCTGGAGGCCGTCTCTATCATATTATGAGAACACCATCAACTGCAGTCTATCGTGCTACACCAAGAGATCATTGCTAATGATTGACCAAGTTCTACTTGAAGAAGAAACAAAACATATTGTGAGGATTGTTGTTGAACTTACTCTAGGATCGAGTATATTCCTTGAAAAATCTCTTCCTTGATACATTGTTGTTGACCTGATCTTCTAGTTTGGGATTAGAGCATAATTTTTATTTTAGCTACCTTACGTGATAACCCAATTTCCTAACATGCCCTAGCAGATGTTTCTGGTGTAATGCTTCTTTATCTATCTTACCCCAAAATTCATAACTAATAAAAGATTTAACCATCACCATGATCACACCATAATTACATACATATACTTCATAGAACAACCTAGCGATTTTTTAAGGTTATACCAAGAACCCTTAAATGGATAAATATTCATCTGACTTCTTTTGGTCCACCTCTAATCTCAATGTTGTCAAAAATTCATAGTTTAAGCATGGATATGTGAAGTTGGTTTTACAGCAGATGTTCAAAATTCCTATCTCGTTTAGAAGTTCTTATTCTTCATCCAAAAATAATAGTGCATCCATAGTATTTACATAAAAAAATGATTCGATGGATTTTTTGCACAACAACTTGGTTTTCATCAAGCATGATGTTGAGAGGTCTCAAATACAATGTGGAGTTCTTCTAGCATGATGTGGAGGAATTTTGCATGATACCTTGGATTTGAGGATGGATGGAAGAATGACATGGATGGACCTTGTCATGGTGAGTACTTCAATGGTTGTTGATGTATTGGTGGTTGGCTTGGAGTGTGTAGAGGTTTTATGCTTTGGAGCTGTTGGAGGTTTGGCCAGTAGTGATGCTGGCTGAATTAGTAGAGGGGTTAGCATTGTTGAGTGATGGCTGGAGATGGTGGAAAGGAAGATGGAGATCATGGTGAATATGAAGTGGAGGGATAGATAGAATGACATATCAGGTTAGGGAAAATGAGTTGAAAAAGGGTTAAATACCCTATTTGACCCCCATATATGTGCTATGATATATCCAAACACGCAATGTTTGTTAGTAGCAATACATGTTGTATGTTTTTCCCCATAGAACATGTAACATGGAGTGTTGAGATAACAAGACACCATCTTACTCATCACTGAGAAACCCTATAAACTTTGTAAACTTGAAATATTAAAGACACACACCGTGTTAGTAAAATAACATGCCATGTCTTGTTTTAGGTGAATCTGAGAGTTCAAAAGCCTCTTAAACACACCACATGTCTATTAGCTACATGTCATGTCTCTTGATCATGGTAACTTCTAAAATTGTGGATGAACATCACACACCATGTAAATAATGGAACATGAAGTGTATTCCCTAGGTGAAAACTTGGGAACTCTCCATCAAATTTGACATGTCATATAGTTTCATCACAAAGTGTAACGAACCAAATATTAAGGAAACAATATGAACTTTTATTTTGATCCCCTCTTGCTAAATTGGTTTGTAAAAGGATGTTTATAATATCAAATTATAAGAGTTTTAGCAAAAAAACATAATACTTTGAGGCTTTAATGTGATAAATAGGAGTAATATGCACTAGTTTTGGGGTTAGTTGTGCAAAATTATCAAATTAATTCATCTAGGCTAAAAATTAGTCTTCTATTTTTTCATGTGGGTATTTTTGTTTAAGAGAGAGTTTCACACATTAGTTAGTTAAGAAATAATAAAGGAATACATTTAGATAAAGAAAATATACTTTTCCTCAAATTGGGAGTTTCACATATTAAAGATTTTTCAAAAGGTAAATTTGACTCTAAAATTGTATTCTTTGGGTCCCTATTACCTTACCCATATAATTTTACTTTATTTGGAGGTTATTTACTCATCCAAATTGAAAGATAAAGACATGAAATAAATTTCCTTTAATTTTATTTGAATTTAATTTAAATGTTACGTTGGTTATGGAACAAGGTCGATTCATCTATTTTTCCCACAGTCGGATCACGATCTAAGTTCCGAGGTGTTGTCACATGCCTCTCAACGCATATGGAAACCAATCCATCTCTACGCCATTGTAAATCACAACTTTCACTCACCTCACACCTCCTTTTCTCAAAAATTCTTCTCCAATTGATTCGTGACTCAGTTTCGCATCGAATCAGACCACACTAATATACTATTGTCGTGTATTACAGAAATGCACAAAATCTTGGGACACTGGTTGTCACGGCTAGTAGGTAGGAACCCTAGAATATGAGTATATATACGGGGGGTTATACTCCCATGTCTACCTCACCCCGTCGCAATCATCTCCTCTACTGATATCCTTGCACATGTCCTCTTCGATCACCCTCGATCTGGTTTTCCCTCCTTGATATATGGTGCTTTGCACAAGAATTTGGATACACTGATCATCGATTGCACCTAGGGGTAAGATACTCTAACCTTGAACTTCATTTAGGTATCCTTTAATTAGTGGATCGTTGCCATATTAGGATTGCCCCAATTCTTCTTAGCCCAGTTGTACCTCGCGGTACAGCCATGGTGCATGTGAGGAAGGGGATGACTCCCCTAGTCCTTTTCCAATTTTTCCCTTGATCCACTTCTTCTTTTGTTTTAACACCTGAGGGTAGTTAGGAACTTTTTCCCTCTATTCTTGTCTTCTGCTTGGGCGAGTTAGTGCCTCACTAGTAATGGGCTGAGGCTAGTTGACCACCCTTGATTGGTCCAACTCGGTAGAGTTGACCTGATGATTGGGTCTTATCGACTGACATGGATTTTTTATTTTCTTTAATTGGTCAAAACTTTTAAAAATCATAAATTTCTCCCTGCTCAACCATAAGTTACAAAAAAAGTATGTTTTGGAATCCTAGAATTTTCTCTACATTCTGGTATAGATTTCATTGCCTGATTCAAAATTTCTAAAGATTTGATTTTTATGGTTTTAGAACTTCATAATGTCACATTAATATTTAAAGATAGGTTTTAATGATGAAATTGAGATCTTGGAGTCACATCCATAATCAATAACCCTAAACTCTATCTCTCTAAGGTATAGTCATTGGTCAATCTAGGTTTTATCAAAGATTTGAGTTTTAGGGTTTTCTTCTCATTTATGATCTTAAAAATAACTAAATGTAACATTTTAACTAGCAAAATTGTGATTTTGGGTCAATATTTCATTAAGAAACTCTAAACTCATTGTTAGATCTTTAACATAAGTTGACCTAGGGTTTTACCAATAGATTTGGATTTCTAGGGTTTTCCCAAAACTTACATAAACCCTAGAATTGACTTTAGACTTGGAGGGTTAGGATTTAATCTCTGACTTAATACTAAATTCAAGGTATGTACATCTACTCTATTTTAAATTGGGCATATTATCCTGACTAAATATCTTTCTCCTATATGTGGCATTGACTAAATTGTGGACAACTATATTATCTTTCAAAAGTACTCTTCCTTGTTAATATTTAATATTTTCCTAACTTGTTAATGTTGAAACCACATTGATGGTCTTCTGACCTTAGCTTACCAATGATTAGGGTCCCTTGATCCCATTTGATATAAACTTGGTATTCTTATCCTTTACATGAAAAACAACTATCATCCATTCTAATTTTCCCCATTTGCATGGATAATTGACTAGTCATAACTATAAGTAGTGACTCCATATAGTATATGGGTTTGATTCCCCTGCCACTTATATTGTTATAGGCATCAGGCCTTATTCCCCTGTCAGGGAATGGGTTCTATTTCGCTTCCACCTATGATGTTAGGCATTGGGTTTTATTCCCTTTCCGTGCACTAGGTTATATTTTCATGAAGCTTACTATATTTGTTTGGCAGTGAGGTTTTAGTCCTCTTGTCATTTTGGTATGGAATGCATATGGGTTCCTACCCTGCTTTTCAGTATATGCTAGTCGGTGTTTATTTATCACCATCCAAATATTTATCTTTGAGATTATGTTCATGTAAGCATGCAATGAAACATTTTACTAACCATATCCTTATAATAATTGCCTCATCTTTTGGCCATGTGAAATATCTTTTGCAAGCCCTTCTCTTTTGAATATCTCAATATTCACATCTCTTTTAATGCTCGATTATTTTACTCTATTCATACTCAACATTTGCTGATGTACTTTCTTTTATTTTTATTTTTCCTGGGTGTTGTCTTTCAACCCACCCAAGGTAGCTCAGCTCATGGTTTAGGGAGGAGAGGAATTTGCTCATGACCAAGTGCAAGGTTGAGTTCTGAGATGGGAAGGCTTCTCACCAAAATATGATCCTCATAATTAGGTTCATAGTTTAGACTTTGCCTATAGGTCTTAACATTTAGATGAATAAGGAATTTGTTCAATGGTTAGATGTTTATTTTTTGCTGCAATAAAACTATGTTTTTGTACTCATCTGTTTGAGAAAATGTATTGCACCCCTTTTATTTGGTCTTATTTGTGTCCATGGGGTTACATGCAAATTATTTTCTTGAATTAAGTAAGGTGTGGTCCCTTACCGGGTCCCACTCCTTACACAAAGACTATTGAAAAGTCCACCCTTTATAGAAAAAACTATTTTAATATTGCCACACATCCTTTTTTCTATATTTTAGCTAGTTGGAAGATCATTATGATATGTACATGACTTGTTGGTTAGTCAATACGATTGTTTCAACAATGTTTTTGCATAATGTTGTATTTTTCTTGGTTTTTGATTGCATCTACATTTATATTCAAATATGAACTTGATGGGACTTAGATTATTGAATTCATACATTACAAAATTTATAGGATAGAAAATAGTCTTGAAGGAAATAAGTAGAAATCAATCTAAGACAATAGTGTGGTCAACTCACACAAAGGTCCTCTATTTAGAGTTTGTAGTGAGCCTCTTCATTGTCACTAGCTTGCATTGATAGGGGGTATGCGATTCCCTTTTCAACTTTCTCTCCTTGTGTGTATGACTTGCATATTTCTCCACTGACCTTCAAAGTATGTTCATTTCCTTGAAGTCCTTGATCTCCATAGGGAAAAAATTCTGAACTTGGAATGGTCCTAACCACTTAAATTGTAGCTTTCCAAAAAAAATCACATCTTATAATTGAAGAGTAGAGCTAAATTTCCTTATGAGAAATCCTTTCTTCTAATCTTCTTGTCATTCCATGACTTGGTATTCTCTTTATATATTTTTGCATTGTCATAAGACGCAAGACAAAGTTCATCCAATTCTAATTACAATTGCAATATTACTTTCTCTCTAGCTTTTCTCATGTCAAGTTTTAGAATTTGATTTCTCACAAACGTGTACACTCTATCTCTAGGGGAAGGTGACATGACTTTCCATAAATAAGCTTGAATGAGATTGTACCAATGGTGGTCTTGCAGGTTGTTTAGGATGCCCACAATGTGTCCTTCAATTTCAATGCTCAATCTTTCCTCAAGTTAAAAATCATCTTCTCTAATATCCCTTTCTATTATCGGATTGAAACATAGACTTGCCCGACTGTTTGTGGATAATATGGAGTAGAGATTATATGTTTTACTTGATATTATCTCAATAGATTTTTGATGTTATTCTTATTAAAATTACAGCCTCCATCTAAAATTACAACTCTTGGAACACTGAAATGAGGGAATATAATCTTATGAAATAACTTGATCACTGGCATACAAAATTTTGGGTAGGAATGGCATCTACCCATTATGACATTTAATTACAGGAAACAAGAATGAATTTGTAGTTTTAGGATGATGGAAGTAGACCCAAAAATGTATGAAAACCATGTTGTAAAGTAGGCAAATAAAAGCCTGCTTTAAGAATCATTATTTCTTTTTTCTCTCCTTCAAAATGTTCTCTATAAGGAGAGGAATGACACTCAAATATTATACCTAAAATTTCTTCATTCGGAAAGCATCATCTAGTTAGCCATCTGTCCCATATTTGAGTAACAATGGACCATATCAATAATATAAGTTCACAACATGGAGATACATCTTCTTTCACTGGTAGATATGATCTGGAGGAAGTTATCTGGTTGCAAAACAGTTTGCAAAATTTGCAAAACAAGAGTATGATAAGATATCCCACAACGTATAACTTATTGATAGCAAGAAATCATCAATTGGAAGAAAATATTATGCAGTGGTGTTGAAATTGGAAAGGTGATCATCTACATTTTTTTCGGTCCCTTTCTTGTCTTTGATATCTAGATAAAATTCTTGATGTCAAAAAATACTACTAATAAGTCAAAATTTTGCATACTTTTTCTCAAGAGGTACTTGATTGCAAGATGGTCTGTGTAGACCAATACTTGGGAGCCTACAAGATATTTTAGAATTTGTCTAAAGAATATGGTATTGCAAACATCTCCTTCTCAATGTTGCATAGTTGATTTGGGCTTAATATAAAGTTTTTCATACACAGTGGATAGAATGGAGCTTGTTATCTTACCTTTGTCAAGGTATTTCCCTGATTGCAAAATCACTAGCATCACACATGAATTCAAATAGGGAATTTTTGTCATGCGGAAAAATAATTGAAACTGAAATGAGAGCCTTTTTTTAATTTTTGGAAAGCTACCTAACGATCTTCATTAAATATGAATTCACATCCTTTTCTAAGGAACATAGTGTCTTTGCAATTTTAGAAAAAAATCTTTATGAACCGTTTATAGAGTCATGCATGTCCAAAGAAGTTCTGAGCCTCTTCCACTTTTATTAGAGTGGAAATCTTCTCAATACATCCACTTTTGGTCTATCTACTTTAATTCTTTTATTTGAGATGACATGATCAAGAAAAACTCCTAATTGTACATAAAATGACACTTGCCCCAGACAAGAAGAAGGTTGATCATCTTTAAATGTTGAAAAACTTTTGTGAGATTTATCAAACAAGCATCAAGTAATTACCATACACAGTGAAATCAACCATAAATAGTTCCATTATATGTTCAATGAATTCATAAAACATGGCCATCAGGTATCTTTAAAAAGTAGCAGGTGCATTTCACAATACAAATGGCATTCTCCTATAGGTATACATCCCATAAGTGCATGTGAAAGTGTTTTTTTCTTGATCCTATAGGTAGATAGGAATTTCGAAAAAACTAGAATATCCATCTAGGTAGAAAAATTATGAATGATTATCAAGTATTTTTAGCATGAGGTCAATGAAAGGTAAGGGGAAATTGTCTTTTCTAGTGGCTTTACTTAACCTTATATAATCAATATGCATGCACCACGTGGTGACTACACATGGTTGTATTAGTTCATGAGTGTCTCCTTTTAATATGGTGGTTCCCCCTTTCTTAAGTACAACATGAGTGGAACTAACCTTGGGGTTGTGACTAATTGGATAGATTATTTCAATATATCTCCATTTAAATTTTTCTTTCTTTACCATCTGCATCATAATTTGATTTAATCTTCTAGGTGGTTCAATGCATGATATGGCATCATCCTCTAAAACTATGTGATGCATACAAATAGAGGGACCGATTCCTTTTAAGTCGTCAATGGAATAGTCAATAACATCTTTTAAAAGATGAAGTTCTTTTAGTAGTTTTTCTTCTTATTTTTTTGGCCAATTTAGAATTCATTATGACATAAGTAGTAGAGTTTGGATCTAGAAATGTATACCTCAACCCGGTGGAAGTGATTTAAGTTCACATGTTTCTCCAGTGTAGGACATTTATTTGTCTTCTTCTCATGTGATGCTTCTTCAGAATTTAAGCTTGTTTTGTGTGAATAAATTGCTTCATGAGGTTCAATCCTCAAGTTTGTGTTGTATTCTTCATATTCAAAATCATCAAGAAGTGGGTCAAGGAGATTCTTGTCATCTTCTAGCAAGGTGTCAATTCTATCAATCAAATAAAGATACTCCTTTATGCTTCATGCTTTTGCTACATCATAGATAGAAAACTTGATGGCTTCATCTCCAACTCTATGGGGTAATTTTAAGTATGTAACACACACAAAACAACCATCATTCTAGAGGAATGGTCTCCCCAAGATAATGGTATTTTTAGCATCCTCATGCATATCAATAACGAGAAAATCACTAACAATGTAAATCTTTCCTATTTGCACACAAACGTTTTCAATGATTCCTCTTGGATCTTTGACAGATAAATCATCTAATTGGATTCTCTTAGAGGTGGATTTATTTTCTCTCAAATAAAGTCATTTCCATAAATATAAAGGAATTTATCTTGTGCTGGCATCCAAATCAACTAAAACTTTATAAAAGGTTGAGTTTCAAATTTTAAAAGGAAGAGTTAATGCACCAAGATCGTCTAGCTTCATTGGCAACCTACTTTGAATGATAAAATTAACTCTTTAAGAAAGCATAACAGTTTCAACTTGATAAAGCCTCCTCCTCTTTGTCAAAATATCTTTCAAGAATTTATCATATGAAGGAATTTTGGGAATAATCTCTACGAAGGGGAGTTTTACATAAAGCTTGTTCATAATATTCATAAATTTGTTGAACTTGATGTCATATTTCTTGTTAGAAAAAATGTGAGGAAAAGGGGCATTGGGCTTTATAGATGAGTCACTTTGTTATGAATTTCTAGCAGATTTCTTTCTTTGATTTTTAGTTGTTTCTTGTTCATTGGTGACAAATACTTCATCAAATTTTCTCATTGATGGAGGGAAGGATCCTCCTATTACAATTTCATTTATCAAAGTCACAGACAAGAGTGTCTCCCATAAATTCATTTTCGGTTGGCTAGGCAAGGTAGTGGAAGGTTCTCTTTAACTAGAAAGGGTTTGGTGGGTAGTCTGGTTCTTCAACATTTTCATGTTCGAAGTAATACCATTCACTTTAGAAGAAAGTTGGTGAATATATGGTTGTTGAGGATTTTGGGTATTGCTTTTGTGATAGGAAAAATTGGGATGATGTCTCCAACCCACATTATAGGTATTGAAGTGTACATAAGGTTGTTAGTTCCCACAATTCCCTATCACATTGCATTCTTCTTTAATTTATTAAGATGGAATATAAGAAGAATAGCTTGAAGAGATACCTACCTAGGAACTTCATTTTATTTACAAACTAGATTGAGAAGATGAGTGGGTTGAGTGGTTAGCTTCTCAAACTTTTGAGAATAGGCATCCAATTTTTTTGCAATCAAATATATTGCATCAACAAAATGTATGCCAACTTGCTTCCTATAAGCAAC
The DNA here is from genome assembly GCA_963693085.1 of Alisma plantago-aquatica. Taxonomy (NCBI): domain Eukaryota; kingdom Viridiplantae; phylum Streptophyta; class Magnoliopsida; order Alismatales; family Alismataceae; genus Alisma; species Alisma plantago-aquatica. The sequence goes on from OY856412.1 coordinate 1,112,842,573, forward strand.
ATAAGAAGAAAAAGGTTGATTTTTCCTTTTTGTACTCCATTAGAAATGGTTAATCACCATGTCTTCAATAATTTCATAAGCTTCCCTATTGGAGTTTTTTATCAAGACACCGTTTGTAGTTGCATCTATAGACATCCACGTGTTATAAAATAGACCATTGTTAAAGGTTTAAAGAAGTATCCAATTACTGAGAGCATGGTGTGGACAAAGATGTTGAAGGTCTTTGAATCTCTCTTATGTGTCATGGATAGTTTCTCCACCCCTTAGAGAAAAGTTAGTGAGTTGTTTCTCAATTCAATAGTGTTTCTTGGTGGGAAGTACTTGGATAATAAAATCTTGAGAAGCTCCTCCCAACTGTTGATAGAATTCCTTGGAAAAGTAGAGAGCCATGTCTTGGCTATATACGTCAAAGTGAATGAGAAAAGGTGAATTCCATCAATAGTAACACCATTAATGTGTAGATTAGGATCCTCCATGGGAGTTCCTCCAAACAATTTTTTAGTATCATCTGCATGACTTTATTGTTGGAGAAGTTTTTCTTCTCCATATATGGGCTATTGATAGCCCCATTGATATTTATAGCAGTTGTAATGGCAAACTGTTTGAGAGAACAATCATCTTCCATTATTGTTTATTGATGTTTAGGTGAACATGGTGGTGAATAAGATGATGATGATAGTTGTAATCCCTCCAAATCTAAATGGTTCTCACTCCTCCTTTCTCTCTGAATGTAGCTAAATGTAGATTCAATGTCTAGGTCTAGAAATATTAATGGTTCAAGACCCTTCTTAGAATGTTGTGTATAGTCCTTCAAATACACAAAGCAAGTAAGGTACACCACCAAAAATGGAAGGTATAATGAATGATAAAAATGATAATGAAATTATAGTGGATTGACTATTGAAGATGTGATGTAGTCTCACTTACAATTGAATACTTCCTACTCTAACAAAATTGTCGGTAATCCCCAACAATAGTGCCAAAAAACTTGTTATTGTTGTGCACAAGTGTTTATTTTGTAAGTCAAAAGCACCCCACAATTATACAAGTGTGTGTAGAATAATTGATATTGTCCAAGGAGAAATGCATTGTTACACTTAAGAATAGTGAACTTGAACAAGATATCTCCATTTATAAAATAAGATATAGAGAAAGTAATTGGAACATGTATCACTTGATTTTGTCTTACAAGTAGAGGAAATATGATATAGAGAAAGTAATTGGACATGGATCACTTGATTCAAGATTACAACTAATTATTACATCTTGAGAATAGAGTTTCACATCTACATCATAACATGTAGAACAAAGAAAATTAGTATTACTTAAAATAACACAAAGGAAGTTTGTCTACTACACCCAACTTTGGTAGTGTACGACAAACCTTACTTTTTTATACTGCTCTCATGGATATACTCAAATTCAAACTACCAACTTCTGTTCCCCAACAAATCTCGTCCACTAGCATTGTCAAGGTAGTGCAACTAAGGTACATCTCCTTAGTCTTGTGATATCTCCCCATATTATACAAAGAGCATAAATAATACACATAAAGGTCTTGTGATATCTCCCCATATTATACAAAGAGCATAAATCATACACACAAAGTGGTCAGCAAGGCATGTAAGAAGAAATCAACACCCGATGACCCTCACAATAGTGAAATCATTAGCTTGATATACAAAAATCATGTTCAATAGAGTTACGACATTGGAGTTACTCCCTCATGCTCAAGAAAAAGAGTTCTTCTTGTTGGGGAAGAGGAACCATAGAGAAGGTAGTGGAAACAAAAACATTTATCTTTATTATTTTACCAACTTATCACATCAACAATGATATATCTTGGAAAGAAGGTAGAAAGAGGTATACCTAGTCCTAGAGCAGGTCCAACAACCACCCTTGCACAATGATGTGCACACTTGGCAAGCTGCCCATGGACAACTGTCAACAACTGTCTCTTGGTGTAGAACCACGGCCAGTGGGGGTTGTAGTCATCCTAACATGGTGGAAATAGCCTCCAAATCTATAAGTAGTCTACGCAGACCACCAGGAACTCCTCATTGTGCTACTACACACAACAAGAAGGAGTTGTCTCTTTATACGTCAACATTCTCTTGTTGACTTGCTCTCCCTTGATGTATATTCCTTCTATAGGTAAGACTTGCTTAAGATCTCAAGATACCACAATTATGAGAGGAAAATAATTGTCAGAGCTTACTGGTATGTATTCTGAATACCTTGACTGCATCCCCTATATATAGGATGGTCATGGGAAATGTTCCCAGATCAACCTGGAGATGAAGAGACAAATTTTCATAAAATTTTGGCTGATGCAAATCAAGAATCAGTCAATTCACATTTGAAGTTGTCTGTTCATATGTGAATCAGTTGGTTCAACACTGGAACCAGTCATATCACTTGTGAATCAGTCAATTCAACATTTGAATTGATTAGTTCACTATATTTCCTATTCACAAACATATTGAATTTCAATGTGACAATTAATGAAAAAACATGATGTCAACATCAATCCATGATTTAGTCACATTGATTACTGAAATGGTCATTTCACATTTGAAACAGTCATTTAATATTTTGAAACAGTCAGTTTATGAATGGTACGATTCATATTTTGAATAGGGTGGCTCACTTCTAAACTGGGTGATTCATATTCCAGTTCAACCTATGTACATGTGATGTTGTTTAAATTAAATACGTAAACACTTTAGTAATAAAGTTGAACCATATTCATGAGAGAACTCCTTTTCCAGGTGCATCCGATGGGTGTGACCCTATAGGTTCCAAATTGTGGTTTTAGTGAATGTCCATAACCAATTAATAAAATCACAAGAAATGAGAGGTATTTAGAAACACTTAATTGCTACCCAAGTAATTGGAATGTTGAAGAACAACTTCAAATTACAATCTATGAGTAGTGTTACAATGATCACATAGTCCATTTGTCTCTGATATCTAGATTGAACTCGAGGCATGTAATTGTTATCTTCTCGACATTCAATTTGTGTTTCTTGAACTAGAGCATACTATATGTGATGCATGTAAGGTCACATATCACATAGTGAGTCACATGATCATGCCCATACATTCCTCTATCTCTCTTCTCAAGTCGCTAGGGTATCAATCTCGTATAGGGGACAAATCCCATCCATATCACTCACACTCAATCATCATGTGTCACAATGCTCTCAAGCATAAACATTATGGAAACCCTTATTCAAGGTCATGTTGGATGATGTCAAAATACATCAAATGACATATGATGAGTGTTGTGACTTCAAGTCTAAGAACCATAATCACCACTATATCTCTGAGAGATGAATCTAACTACCATTACATGGTCTCCATGTATCACTCTCATTGAGGGTCTATCTAGTACATCGCTCTCTAACATGTACCTATGTGTTTACTTGATATCCCATATTATGACTAATGAAACTCTATCATCAGTCAACACACACTCTAGTCTTATCTATTACTGTTGTCTATTTTTCTTCCACAATAATATTTGACTAAGGAGATAACAAGATTGTATGTAGTCTTATAATACATATATTCTCATTGTTTAGATCCTCAAACTAAAGACAGAGATCATCAAGTAACATCATTCCTTTGACATATACCATGTTTATGTCATCATCTCCTTGTTGACACAAACATAATAGAATTACCTTTATCATTATCAAATAAGGTGTCTAATGCCTTGTTATAATCATCGTATGAGTTGCTCTATGGGCATACATACCAACATACTCCCACTTGTACTTATAGAAAATCACCCAAAAATCTTATTCCAAATTATCTTAACATGTCCATCATGTTTCTACTACATAAGTGCTTATGTAACCAGTTATCAAGATTTACTTTTATTCGGTACTATGCAAGTATTCACATATCCTCACTATATGTTTTTTCGTATGAGATGGAAATGTTATAGTATGCTATTTGAGTTCCTTTGCCTAACCAGTATATGCATTTTTTTCACAATATTTATATTGTGTTGTCAATGTTTGGAACATTGCACAAGTTCACATAAATCAACTTCTTGATCCATACACTATCATCTATTGTGTTTGGAACAAAAAGGTACTCAGTCTCTATTGTAGAATTAACAATTGTCTCTTGCTCAGAACTTTTCCATATTACAATGTTGTTTTAAGGTCAAACACAAATTTAGATTGGGATTGTTAATTTTCTTTGTCATTTTGGAATTTTGCATCTGTGTAACCCTTTACACCCAACTCTTCCTCATTACCATAATCAAGGAACTAATCATTTAGTGCTTCTCAAGTACTTAAGTATGTTCTTTATGGTAGTCCAGTAACATTCACTATGATCTGACTGATATCCACTTGTCATGTCCAATACATACGAGAAAATGGGATAAGTACATAATATGCAATTGGCATCTTAGTCATGTATCTTGTTCTTCATAAGAACTGGGATAAAAACATCTTCAGAGACTAATTCCATAGAACATGGACAAATTTTCCCGCATTGAGTCTTGCATGTTGATCCACCTTCATCTTATTGCCAATATATGTGCTCTTACTTAGGTCAAGAAGCCTTCTAGATCTATCTGTATAGATCTTTATTCCTAACATATAGGATGCTTCGCCTAAACTTTCATAAAGAAGGTACTTCCCAAAAAGGTTTTAACATTTGTAATAAGGATGTTATTCCCCATCATTATGTGCAATATAAATATGATACCACTCAAATTTTGTAATCACATATTTCGTCTTAATTTTGACTAAAGTCAAATTCTTTGACTATCTTTTCAAAAAGAATATTCCAGCTCTGAGATTCTTGCTTCAATCATAGATTGACCTTTGTCGCTTGTAGACTATATTTGAAATAACTATATATATAAAACCTTTAGGATGTGTCACAAACACATCCTCATAGTTATTCCCAATAAGGAATGTGGTTTTAACATACATATGCCAAATCTATAGTCATTCTAAGTTGTAATAGAAAACATGATCCTGATGGATTTAACCATGAATTCTGGTAAAAAGATTTCTTCATGTTAAATTCCTTGAACTTGTTTGAAACCCTTTTTAATCAATTTTATGTTATATGTTTGTACATTACCATCCATGTTGGTTTTCTTGCTAAAGACCCAATGAACTCTATGGGTCTTACCCTTTCAAATGGATCCACTAAGGTCATAGCTTGTTGGTCTACATGGTACAATAGCTTCAAGCAATTTCTCAGATTTTAGTCCCTTAATAGCTTCTATATCAATTGTTGTCTCATTGTATATGACCAACTCACAACATTCTTGAGACATAAGATATCCTAAACTTTCAATCTCAATGTGTGTTCTACTAGATCTACAAATTTTGTGTTACATAAGGAACTCGATATTCCACAAGAATTATTGATTCCCTTTGTTTCTATTGTTCCTCTTTAGGTTCAACATTTTTATTGGTCTCAAAATTATCATATTTTACTATTATCCCATTGATTCCCTTGAAATTAAAATTCCTTAAGGAATACAGCCGTCGTGGAAACAAATACTTTTGTTGTTGGATGGAACACAATATTAGTATTAAAAAAATAACATTTCTGTGCTTTTTTGATTAATCTTTTCAAGAAACTATTTTCTTATATAAGCTTTCATTCCTAATCCTTATCAAAATACATATCGGGACACTTCCCATGCCATATCTCATATGGTATCTTTTGAACCAATTTAGATGGTACATTTTTTAGTGTAAAGCATGTGCCTAAAAAGGATATTAGAAGATTTGCTAGATTTATTGATAATCATACCATGACTTAATAGGGTGTGATTCCTTCTTTCTAATAAATCATTATGTTTTAGGCGGAGTCCCTTGTGATACATTATTGAGTTCTCCCAGAAGGTCCTCAAACCCTTGGTTCAAAATATTTTCTACATTGGTCATATTGAAGTGTTTTAATACTTTTATTGAGTTGGTTACGTGCTTCCTTAATTATCTCCTTGAACACTTTAGGAGATTCAGACTGGTATTTCATTAAATATAGGCTACCATATCTAATTCGATCATCAATAAAATAATGAGATACTAGTAACCACATATTCCATTTATTCTAAAAGTCCTACATACATCAATATGTACAAGCTTTAATAGAATAATCAATCTCCCACTATTGTTAGTAAAAATAGTTTATTTCATATTACCCAATAAATAAAACTAGCATGTCTCTATTGGTTCAATAATTAAAAGAGTCTAGATAACCATCTACATGCATTCTAGAAATGTATTTCTCCTTTATGTGTGGTAGATGATAATGCTATAGGTATTCATTATCTGAATCATGAAGCCATTTTTGCATATGCATAACACATATTAGTCTCTACAACTATCAAGTATAGATATTGAGACATAGGGATCTTCCATATAATATCTTATCTTTTAAAAAAGATCAAAATATTCATAATCTTCTTTTCCATACGAGATAGATGATGTTTTCATTAATGGAAGGTGCATAATAGCAATTATTTAATTATGTTACATGCCCATGCATTCCAAATTCCAACAGTATTGGTGGGAACCCTTTCCCTGCACAATTCTATCTTACTTCTTGATAGGTGTTGAAGAGGAGATCTATATCTCCTTCTTCTTCCTCATTTTCTCTTAGTGAAAAGGACATATTCCTTTTGCACGTGCCCTTATCCTTATCTTGAGTGTAGAAGATTTGGTCTTCAACTTAGCCTCAAAACATTTCTCAGACTTGCCTTTTTCCTTCAGCGCCCCATTGTTGATCACCATCATGGGTTTTTCTTTCTTTATGCGTGCTTCAACATTCATTAACATGAAAAGCAATCCAGATAGTGGTTTGGCCAAGTAACTCAAGTAATAGTTCTTGATAAAGTTCCTATATGATTCAGGAAACAATTGTAGAATTATATTTGTGGACAACTTTTGGCCTAAAGGAAATCCTAGTCTTACTATATGTTCAACATGCCCAATCATATTGACCACATGGGGATCTACTAGATCTCCCTCTGAAAATTTGCACTCAAATACTTCTTTCGAGACATTATACCTTTCTTTCATTATATGATTCTTAAGATGTGCTACCATATTGAGAATGTCCATGTTTTCATATTTTTTACTCAACTCATAGTTCATACAACTCAACATAAAGTCTTTGATGTCTTCTCCATCATTGGCATGCTTCAAATAAGCATCCATTTTAGTTTTAGGTGCATTCAGAGCGGGTTCATCTGGAACTGGTGTTTCAAGGAATTGGGAATGTTTCTTAAAGTCCTGAACCAGTTATGGAAGTTATTCCCATTCTGCTTGTTGATACACTTCGAAGAGAACACCAATTTACTAGAACAATTATCCTAGGATTTAAACTTTTTTTTTACTTTCCACTTAAGGCTAGTATAGAAGGGTCGATCCCAAAAGACAACATTTTTATGATTGTTCTCTTTTATCTCGATTGATTTTTGAAATTATTTTATTTTTATTTTTGAATAAAGAATAGAATTTTGAGTTCAGGGTCGGTTGTTTAATTAGAGAGAGAAATTAAAAGTGCAAGGAAGTAAAGATTACCCTAATACAAAGGAAGGAAAAGATTATTCTAAGACAAGAAAGTAAAGGAAGAAATTGTTAGCTCACAAGATTATCTAAACAAAATGTAAAGTGCTGAAACTAAAAAGGTGAATTGAAGATAAGCATTGAAGAAGAGGTTTGGAATCAGGAAATAAGGCATTGAGTCTTAGAGGTTTCACAACCTTAGCTCTTGTGAAAATAGGATCAAGCGATACATGAAAAACAAGATAGAAGTAGTTATATAATTTATTTGTAAACAAAACGCACGAGAGGAACTCCATGTGAATCAATTGGTCCTAGTGTTCACGTATCCTCGTTCTTCATCCTAAAGAGGATTCATTCACAGTTGCATCCAAATCCTTGTGAAATTGATTTAGGCGGCCTAAATCTCAGGTTCCACACTCGCATCCGTCGGGATGAACAAGCGGATAAAATGATTAATTACTTTGTTTAAATCAGTGATTTTTAAACTAAAAACCAATTGTCTAAAATTGTTATGTAAAACTCGATATGATTAACACATGCCAAGGTGCTACTCCCCTTGCCTCAATAAGGGAACTACTCGCTAGTCATAGCAATGAAGGGAGAAAGAAGGAGAAAAAGATAGGAAGACATAAACCACAAATCCAGAATCTCTGAAGAGACCAAGGTGGTAATAATTAAATGACTTGCTTTCTTTATCCCCCACTCCAAGATAAAGAACAAGAAGAAAGAATGAGAAATAAATAAGTCCCAAATTAAAAGAAAGAACTAATTTTTATTGCTTAAATGAAAATAGTACACTAAGAATGCAAGTAACATAACTTCAACTAAAATGCAAGTACAAATTTTTGGGACCACTTTCTTAATGGAGTCCCCCCATCTTTTATAGGGGAAGGAGGGATGAAAACCGTGAATCAGGAGGAGAAGGAATGGAAGAGGTGGTTGATGTTTGAGTCTAGGCCAAGAGAATAATTTTCTTCCTCAATAGGTAATAAACAAAATCATTGATTGCCTTGTTTTGACCCTTTAAATCATGACTCTCTCTCTCTATAGATTCTCATTTCCAAAATTCCATGCACATTTTGGCTTGTATAAAGATTTAAAGTTCATTCCAAAATATGTTTTTATGTAGGCCTTTGAATTCCCATTGCAACTCATATTTGAACATTAAATTCCACTTTGGGATGCGAGAGTTATTCCCATTTTGGTTTAGGGTATCTGTTTAAATCAGGCACCGTAGGAAAATGAATAGACACGTTCATTGATTGGTTGGACAGTCAAGTGACTGCCAAATTCACCAGAAAAATTATTTTTCCTGTAAAAATTGAAATTATCTTTTCACAACATATGTAAATTCAAAATTTGGAATTTGTATGTAAGAGTTATGACTGTTTTGGTGGGAGGTGTTTCAAACTCTTCGGAAAATCTAAAAGGCCTCATGTCCATAACTTTTCTTATTTTGAGTTAAATTCTTCAATAACTCCTAAAAATTGAGAAAAATCTCATAAGAATTAAAAAAAGGATTATTGATAGGATAAAAGTGCAACTAATTTCTGAATTAAACTAAAATTATCAAGAAGTCTTAATTAATTATCTTAAATGATGCAAAAATAAATGATGAATATGCATTCTTCAAAATACCATAGACTTGAATCTTTGCTTGTCATCAAAAAATTAAATTACAAATAAATTAAAAATTTTACTCCTAATATGTCATTCCTCACCCTTGTAACATCACTATAATCCTTACCTCCAATTATTGGCCAAGTAACCAAATAACCTAGAACCATGTAGCATAAAGTTTTATATTCTCTATAAAAACAATTATTACATCTTTCTTCAAAAATGAGATTTTGTAGAAAATTAGGCTTCATCTTACTTTCACTTTGCCACTCTAATTTTTTTTGTAAGTTTTTGCACAAGAACATGACAAAATTGAGGGGTGTGAAAACAAAGAAGGATGTGATGAAAAAAAATTAATCTCTTCTCAATTCGACTTAGAATATGAATTTGTGGAGTTGTGGCTACATTGGTAACAAATTTTTTTCAAGTATAGTTTTGGCTTCTTTTGATGGTACAATCCTTTGTGGGGTATGGAGTTTTTATTTTGGGAAGCATGCCACCCCGAGCTTGATTTTTGTCTGGTGGTGATTCTTTGCTTCTCTTTTTTAGAAGAAAAATAGAGGGAAGGAAGAGATGTTCTTGTGCTTTTAACTTCAACATTTTTTCCTTTTTATATATTTTTTTCAGAGAGTGTCATTGGTGTAGTTAGAGTATTCCTATAAATCACATCATACAAGTTTTATAACAGGATAATCCATTGTTTAAATATAGTGGAAAAATATGCTTGGTTCTGATCGATTGCTTATGACTTGCCAACTATTCCAAGGAGTGATGTTATTTAGGTGTCTTAGGTGTCAAAGTGGTTTCAGACATGGAAATTTGTAATAGATTTTCCAAAAAGTTTACAAAATTGAATTTGGGGTACAATGATAGATGTCTACTCAAAGAGACAACTAGATAAAGGACTTTTTGCAACTAAGGAAGAAAAAAGGGATGCCTGACTAGATAAAGGCCATGAACTAAAGAAAATACATACAAAACAATAAAAAGGCAAAATAATGCAAATATGGTAAAAGATAGGGGGTTGGAATAGAATCGTACCACCCACCTACACCCCAGAAATAACCTTTTACTCATCCTGAGCAGGAAGAAAATCACTCTGGCAGTGGAAAATGTGAAGACGAGGGAGGGTTGTAGTAGCATTTTCCCCAACAACAGGAGTTGGGATCAGAGTAGGCTTGATGGGCCCCATACTCCTCATATTGAGGTCAGCTGACATCTCACCATTCCCAAATAGTCATATGGCTGGGTACAAGGGTTAGCAAAAACAATTATAGAAGATTTTTTTTTCAAAAATTAAAATATGTTGTTGCCTCTCAATAAGCACCTAGTTTAACATTGAAATATTGACAAATCTGGATAATGGGGTCATTTCAGGCTCGAGATGGGGAGGTGGGGGTTCATGCAGGTTGAGGTTTTCGAGCAAAGAGAGTTAATTTGCCTCGACAGATAGAAAGTCCTCTATGGTATAATGTACTATTTAAGCCTATGTTCATTAACCTTAAACTCCCCTAATACCTTATCCTAAATAAGAAAAGTTCCATGAGGGTAGGAACACTTGACAAGGTAGGCCCATACCATCTAGATTTGAGTTTTTAGGAAAAAGTCTCAACTTGGAATTGTACATTAATACTTGGTTTTCTTCCCTAATATCTTTTCTCCTAATATGGCCATCATGTCATAGGTTTTATCTTTGTAGATTCTACATTTTCATAGACCATCATCCTGATCTCATCTAACTCTTGCATTTGAAAAATTGGTTTTCACCTTCAGCAAATAAGTCAAAATTAAGAGTTTTAATGGCCCAATTGGCCTTATGTTCTAATTCTATGAGCAGATGGCTCGATTTTCCACAAATTAATTTGAATGGAGTGGTACTGATTGGGGTTTTATAGGTATTTTTGTATGCTCACAAGGAATCATTCAGTTTCAAACCCCAATAAGTCCTAGTGCAGTTGACCATTTTCTCTAGGATGGACTTGATTTACCTATTTGACTCTTCAACTTGACCGCTAGTCTGAGAGTGGTAAGGGGTGACAACCTTGTGATGGAGTCCATACCACTTTAACAAAGACTCGAAACTTTTCTCTAAAATGTGGGAACCTCCATCAGAAAATAAGGTACGAGGTACCCCAAATCTCAAAAAAATAATGTCTTTTAGATGTTTCTTCACCAGCTTGGAATCAAGGTTTTTGTGGGGATGGCTACAACCCATTTGGAAACATAGTCAACAGCCACCATGATATATTTGTACACACAAGAAGAAGGAAACGGGCCCATATAATCTACTCCCCACACGTCAAAGATTTCAATTTCCTACAAAGAAGTCATGGGCATTTGATTTTTCTTGATATGTTTCTGTTCCTTTGAAATTAATCACAAGCAAGGAATGGTATGAGTCTTTAAAAAGAGTTGGCTAGAAAAAACCAGTTTGTAAGACCTTCCTAGTTGTTTTCTGAGAGATCATGTGCCCTCTAGTGGGGTTAGAATGGCACTACTCAAGAATGTCATGAACCTCTTCCTCAGTGACACAACTCTGGTATAGTCCATATAAACACAATCGAAAAAGGTATGTGTCATCCCAATAGTACTATTTTACAATATGTAAAACTTTAGCCATAGAATTTCCCTTATATTCAGGGTGCAACACAACTGCAGATAGAAAATTTACATAATCAACAATCCAAGGATATTGGGATTCCATCTTTAACAATTTATCATTAGGAACATAGTCATTAATGAGGATGCCATCATCATAAAAAAATAAAGACAACTAATATGGTTGGGAACAACATTCTCGTAGCCCTTTTTGTCTAGGATTTCTAGGTCAAACTCATAAATTAAAAGAAGCCAACGAAGAAGGCGGGATTTGGCATCCTTTTTAGTCATCAAGTATCTAATGGCCACATGGTTTGTGCAAACAATAACTTTAGACCCTACCAAATATTCGAAAAATGTGTCAAAGGAATATATTATGGAAAACATTTTCATTCAATGATTGTGTAATTTCAATGTGTATCATCAATAGTTTTCGATGCATAGTAAATTACATGGTGCATTTTATCAACACGTTGTCCCAGAATAGTGTCAATAGTGTAATCTCTTGCATCACACATTAACTCAAATGACAAAGACCAGTCAAGAGCTCTAATGATGGGAGTAGTAGTGAGAGCATCTTTTAAACAAAGAAAATTGGCCATACAAGCTTTGTCAAACAAAAAAGGGGTGTATTTTTGGGGGAGATTGGTCAAAGGTTTGATGATCTTGGAAAAGTCACAGATGAAACGTCTATAAAAACTTGCATGCCCAAGGAAGGCATGAGCGTCCTTGATGGAAGAAGGGGTGGAAGTTTTGAGATGACCACAATCTTGGCTCTATCAACTTCAATGCCATAGTTTCTCACCCTATGGCCTAATATAGTTCCTTCAGTCATGATAAAGTGACATTTTCCCAATTGAGGATCAAGTGTGCTTCCTCACATTTTTTCAAAATAAGAAATAAGTGATGGAGGAAAGAGTCAAAACTATCTCCATATATGGAGAAATCATCCATAAACACCTCCATAATGGTCTCAGTCAATCCAGCAAAGATAGGGGAGATGCACCGTTGAAAACTATTTGCAGCATTGCACAACCAGAATGACATTCTCTAGAATGAATAATGGCCAAACAGGCAAATAAAGGTCATTTTCTCCTGGTCATCTGGATGATTGTGAATCTGATAGAAACTTGAATAGCCATCAAGATAACTGAAATATTGTTGATAGGTGAGGCACTCTAGTACTTGGTCCAGAAAGTGAAGGGGGAAGTGATCTTTCCTAGTATCCTTACTTAGTTTTCTATATTCAATACACATCCTCCAACCTATGACAACACAAGTGGGAATAAGCTCATCATTATCCTTTTTCACAACAATGGTACCCCCTTTTGTGGGGACGACTTGGACATGACTAACCCAAGGGGAGTCAAAGATGGGGTAGATGATTCCTGAAATCAAAAGCTTAATAACCTGTTGACAAACAACCACTTTCATGTTAGCATTTTGTTTCCTTTTAGGGTCTCTATAAGGTTTGTACTCTTCTACCATAGGAATTTTATGCATGCAAAATGGCTTGATCAGACCTGTCAAATAAGCCATTTTGTATCCTAAGGTAGATTTCCTCTTCCTAAGCTTATTCATTAGCTTGGTTTCCTATTCATGGGAGAGATCAGAGTTAATGATAACAAGATAAAGTTATTTCTCATCAAGGAAGACATACTTAAGACCTTTAGGGAGGGGTTTCATCTTGGGTGCTTTGTGGTGTTCATGATTAGCATCTACAATAGAGACCATTTTGATATCCTCAAATTCTTCATTGTGAATATCCTCAAAGGTGTCGAGATGATGTCAAAATTGCTCCAATTGCTCATCTTCAAATCCACAATAAATAGGGGTCACAAGGGCATTTTGGTGGGGATCTTCAACTAGTTCCCATTCTTGTCTCAATTATTGCATCTCTCAATAAAATCAAGGAGATAGACCTCTTCTTGGAGTCTTGGTCCGTTTATGCTTTCATATACCCTAAACTTTAGGATTTTTTTTCCTAGGCGTAAGATAATGGTTTCGGCCTAAACATCAATCAAGGCATGAGCAGTGGCCGAAAAGGGGTGTCCAAAGATGATTTGGTACCTTAAGTCTTCCTTTATGTCCGTAATGAAAAAGTCATATGGGACATAAGCATCTTTCCCAACCCTTACATGTATGTCATGAATGATACCCTTGGGTTTTGTCATGGATGAGTCATCTAGTTGGATGGTCATAACGGTAAGGATCATATCAACAAAGCCTAACCTCCTTCAAAGATTATAGGGCATGATAGAAATACTAGCATCCAAATATGCAAGACCCTTCCTGCAAGAATTGTCATGTAGGTACCACTGAATCCCAAAGAAACCATGATTTTTCTTCTTTTCAATAGTATTGCTCCAGATGATATCATATGTCATTCTAGAAAGCATGATTATCTTATGCTCATTGATGTAGTACTTCCTGGTCAATAGAGATTTCATATACTTGGACCAGGAAGGCATATCAGCTAAGGCATAAATAAAGGGGATATCCACATGCAACTTTTTCATGGCTTCCCTAAATATCACAAAATGAGTATCAAGCCTAATTTCCTTTAGGAGGGCCTGGTAAGGTGGACCGGGCTTGTAAATAGGAATTTCTTCTCATCAATTTCCCCAAGTGGGACCACAACAGTAGGGATGGAAGGAATGGGAACGATGGGAGTGAGTGAAGGTTCAATGACCACAATATCATCATCCTCAAAGTCCAAAGGTTTAATTGTGGGTTTCTCAGGAGGAGGAGTATGAGTCTTCCCCAAATAGGTGGAGACAAGCTTGAGTTGTTCAGGATGTTTTAGGTTGTTCTCGGGTTGTCCAGCAAAGGTACTTGCAGGGGGGTTGTGTTGGGCAAAGAGATGGGAAAACTGTGGAGTAGTGGACTTCTGATGTGTTGTTATGATTTTCTCTAAGTCATAAATCCTATCACCAGTTATAGGAGTGGGAACATTCTATTGAGGTGGTGGTTGATGAAGGTTTTGATATTGTTGTCCTTGATAAGGTCCATGATTTGGGTATTACCCCTATAGTTCCCTTGGTTCCTAAAATTCCTTTGATTATTATTGTATGGGAAGTTTGATGGTGGATGGTAGTTGGCTTGGGGTTGTGGGGATCTTTGTGGTTGGAGAAGTTGATATGAATTTTCAGCTCTTGAAGGGTTTCCATATTGAAACTCGGGGTGGTTTCTTGCTTGGTTTGGATTGTAGTAAGCTTGGTCCAGGTTATTATGGATTGAGTTAAGATCCTCCACTTGTTGACCAACATTGGATTGTATAGGACTATTGTAGAGATATTGACATTGGAGGATATTATGATAATACACTTGGCATATCCCACATAGATATTCAACAACCCTCACTTGTTGTAGTTGTCTTTCATAGGAATTAAATGAGGAATCTAAGCGATTCTTTATCAAGGAGATAAATTTAAGGGTTTCAGAAATATTTTGGATGACTGGGTTTACATCAACCTTAATAACCTTGAGGACCCCACCGATTCCTCATCTAGCTTGGGTTTCAGAGGCTCTTTTAACAAACTCCCATGTATTTCACAAGTTTTGAAACATGAAGCTTCCTCTAGACGAGGTATCAAGAAATTTCTTTGTGCCATCATCAACACCACAGTAAATTTCTCAATGAGTTGAGATTGTGATATGTCATGATGAGGGCAATAGTGGAGGAGTTCCTTAAATCTCTCCCAAGCTTCTTCTAAAGTTTCTCCGGGGACCATAGAAATGAGCATGATTTGTCCTGTGATCTCTATAAGGGAAGGTGAGAAGCATTTATCCAAGCACATTGTTTTAAGCACTTCCCAAGAGATCATGGGGTATTCACTCTCCATTGCATATACCAATTGCTGGCTTGCCCTAAGAGAGAGTATTTTAAAATTCTAAGTCTAATGGCATCTTTATAAATGTCTAGGATCTAGGTCAAGGAACTAAGGGTAGTGAAATGTTGGAGGTGATCTTGACAACTCTCACCCTTGTTCCCAAAAAATGGGTTGGCCTGGAGCATGGTTATCTACTGAGTGCGGATCTCAATTTTGGGGGAGGTAATCGTGGGTGGCACTACTGGGTAATCCAATTTTTGAAGTGGAAAAATCTTTTATTTATTTTTTCTCACAACCTCCCTCTGAGTGCCTTCTACAACCTCTTGCGCAATGATATAGGTGCATGGAGATTGGCTTCTTGGGCTGCACGTTCATCCATCAGAAGCTCTCTTTGAGTGGCATGTGTCTACGCAATCCTAAGGGCAACCTTTTCCTCATCCATCCTAAGTTTGTTTTGTCTTTTCAAATGATGGAACGTTCTCCATGCCTCGGGATAAAAAATCGAAGGCGTAGAATAAACATGTGGTAGGTGGCATATGCACAATTATTTTGACAAGTAATAATCAAATGCAGAAAAAAGTATTGTTGGAGTAGAAAATCAATAGAAGGAGGAGATAGAACTCTTAGAATGTTACTCATAAAGCATAAAAAATGAAGAAAAAAAATCAAAAAAGTTTGTGGGGTTCAATAAAAATGATCAGTTATCCCTGGTAATGACGTCAAAATCGATATGCATCAAAGAGCACATCAATTCACTCGAACAATTATCCTAGAGTTTAGTTCTATTTTTACTTTCCAATTAAGGCTAGTATATAAGGGTCAATCCCAAAAGGCAATATTTTTAAGATTTTCCCTTTTATCCCAATTGATTTTTGAAATTATTTTTTTATTTTTGAATAAGGAATAGAATTCCAATTTGGGGGTTGGTTGTTTAATTAGATAGAGAAATTAAAAGTGCAAGGAAGTAAACATTACACTGATGCAAAGGAAGTAACAAACTATTCTAAGACAACAAAGTAAAGGAAGAAATTGTTAGCTCATAAGATTATCTAAACAAAAAGTAAAGTGCTGAAATTAAAAAGGTGAATTGAAAACAAGCATTGAGGAAGAGGTTTGGAATCAGGAAATAAGGCATCGAGGCTTAGAGGTTTCACCACCTTATCCCTTGTGTAAATAGGATCAAGCGATACATAACAAATAAGATAGAAGTAGTTATGTGATTTATTCGTAAACAAAATGCAAGAGAGGAATTCCACATGAATTCATTGGTCCTGGTGTTCACATGTTCTTGTTCTTTATCCTAAAGAGGATTCTTCCATGGTCGCATACAAATCATCCTCAAATTAGTTGAGGCATTCTAAATCCCATGTTCCACAGTCACATCTGTTAGGATTAACAAGTGATTAAAATGATTAGTTCCTTCATTTAAATCGGTGATTTGTAAACCGAAAATCATTCGTCTAAAATAGTCATGTAAAACTCGATCTGATTAAGACATAGCTAAGGGATACTCCCCTCTCCTCAATAAGGAAACTACTCACTAGTCACAGAGAGGAATGGAGAAACAAGGAGAAAAAGATAGGAAGCCTTAGACCGTAAATCCAAAATCCCCGAAGAAACCAAGGTTGTGACAATTAAACGACTTGCTTTCTTTATGCCCCGCTCCTAAAGAAATAACAAGAAGAAAGAATGAGAAACAAAGAAGTCAAGAAGTAGAAGAAAGAACTAATTTTTATTGCTTGAATGAAAAAATTACACTAAGAATGCAAGTAAAATAATTTCAACTAAAATGCAAGTAACAAGAATTTAGGACCCTTTTTTTAGTGGAGTCCCCCCCACTTTGACCATTGGCACCGTTCTTTTGACCCTTCAAATTCTGACTCTCCTATTTCTGAAGTTCCTTGTGAATTATGACTGGTATAAATCTTTAAAGTGTGTCCAAAAAAAGTGTTCATGTAGGCCTTTGAATCTTCTTTCGAACTCATACTTGAACATTAATTAAATTCCGCTTTTGGATGTGACAGTTATGCCCATTTTGATGCAGGGTATCTATTTAAATCATGCGCTACAGGAAAACAAATAGGCATGTTCACCAGTTGGCTGGATAGTGAAATGACTACCAAATTTACCTGAAAATATATTTTTCCTATAGAAATTGAAATTATCTTTTCAAAACATATATGAATTCCATATTTTAAATTTGTATGTCCGAGTTATGACTATTTTAGTGGGAGGTATATTAAACTATCTGAGAAATCTGAAAGGCCTTTTAAATTCATATTTTCTTATCTTGAGTTAAATGCTTCAGTAATTCCTGAATATTGAGAGAAATCTCACAAGAATTCAGAAAAGGAATATCGAACGGATGAAAGTGCAATTGATTTCCGAAGTAAACTAAAATTACAAAAAAATCTTAATTAATTATCCTAGATGTTGTTAAAATAAATGATGAGTATACATTCATCACTGGTCCTTCTCAAGGACTGATAAAAAAGAAAACTTGTTTGTGTTTTCCATCAGAATCTACAAAAGAATTTGTTTCTTTTGTCAAAACTCTTTTGATTTGATTTGATTTGATAAGTTTGATGGTATTAAAAAGGCTTTTAATTAATTATTGTTATAGCTATTTTGTTCAAATTGTTAGCCCTCACTACTTGTTAATAATATTGCAATGATCAGTCTTCTAGTGAGCCAAGATCCACAAAAATTAATTCAACACCCAACCAATGTTGATGCTCATAACCAATTATTTTGGTATGCAACATTTACCAATTCCATCTCATGCAACTCTTGGATAGATGGTGTGGACAACTCCTTGTCACAATCCATTTGTATACTTCTAGGTACTTAGTCGTATTATCATCACTTAGTTAAGCCTGAAACCAAAAGCTAACACAATAGTATATGCACCATTCTAAGGAAGACCCACATATTTACCATCACACTTCCACAAGATATATGGTGCACCACACTAGTGTGTGCCCACGCTTGGTCGATCAAGCTTTTCATGTGTGTCTCTAATGGAAAGGATTTAACTAAATATGATTGAGAGATTTTATATATAAGAACATATACATATCCAATCACCACATACTTATAGAAAGTATCATATATATGCTATATCGATAAATGAAACATGCAATCATAAAACATAAAAGTGATGGTTATTGCCATATTAATACAAATAATTTGGAGCCACAAAGAATTGTCACCACCGAGGGTCAACATCTCATGTAGAAACATGTATTTTGCAATTGGTGTTGGATCAATAGGTCATTTGAACCCTTCAATTGATCGATTGGCCTTCAAGTTCATTGGTTAGCTCCTCCTATTCTGTTAACCTCCACAATCCTCATGTAGAACATTTTCTCTTTCTAAAAAAGAAATTTAAACTATCCTATTTCATATTACATTATAAAAAGGAAAAACTCGAGTTACGTTCGAGGTGAGTATAGGACGAAATTCATTAATTTACATTTGAAAAGGAGGAGAGAAGATCATTATGCAAATTCAATAATAACAAGATAGAAAACCAAAGAACCATCCACACATATCCATAGGGGTTTTAGCCATAACCACATATTCATCCACCATTAAAATGTTTTTAGGGAAACACATACATATTGCATATATATATCATATCATGTATGTATATATATTGGGATCATATGTGGTATTCAATTATATATGTACTTTAATCATTCTAATGTTCACATCATATGTAATAAAATAAATCTGATCATATCAATCTAAATCTAGATACACCGTAAATTGACTTGGCTCTGATACCAGTTTTAGGGAATATGGATGGTAGAGAAGGAAATGGAAATAAAAAATTTTATCCCCTTTCCTTTACCAGAAGATCACGTCAAGAACAATGTATCTAGAAAAGAAGGTAGCAAGAGGTGTACTTGGTCCTGGAGCAAGTCTAGTGACTACTCTTACATGGTGATGTGCACACTTTGCCAGTTGTACATGGACAACTGTCGCCAACAGACTCTTAGTGTAGCACCACTGACGGTAGTGGTTGTTATCCTCCTAGCATTGCATCAGTGGCCTCCACACCTCCACGTAGTCCATGCAGACCAACAGGAAGGAGTGTCCCATTGAACATCGATGTGGACTTGCTCTCAATTGTTGTCTCTCCCTTGATATCTCTCCCTTTTATAGGGAAGACTTGCTCAGGCTCTCGAGTAACTATGAGAGGAAAACAATTTTCAAAGCTTATTGTTTTGTGTCTTCTCAAAAGCCTTGAATATGACCCCTATTTGTAGTATGGTCATCGGCAAGGTTCCCAGATGAATCAAGAGTCATAGAGATGGATTTTCACGAGTTTGTGGCTGTTGTGAATCTCAACTTAGTTAGTTCACATTTGAAATGGTCGGTTCGTATGTGAATTTATTAGTTCAACACTTGAACCAGTCAGTTCACATATGAATCAATTGATTTAACATTTGAATCAGTCTGTTCACTATATTTCCTATTCTCAAGAGTATTAGATTTCAGTGTGACGATTAATGCTCAACATGATGCCAGCATCAATCCTTGATCAATTCCTATTGATCCCTCAACCAGTCATTTCACATCTGAAATAGTCGATTTTGAAACAGTCAGTTCATTTATGAATTGGGCAATTCATATTCTGAACCGGGGGATTCACTTCTAAATCAGGAAATTGAAATTGTAGTTCAGCCACTGTACAACCAATATAGTTTAAATTGAATACCTAAACACTTTATTAATGAATTTTAGCCATATTCATGAATAAACTCCTTTTCTAGGTGCATCCTATGTATGTGTCCCTATAGGTTTCAAATTATGTTGGTAGTGAATGCCCATAACCAATTTATGACATCACAAGAAATAAGCTTGCATCTAGCAAAACATCATTGCTATCCAAGTATTGGAAAGTTGTAGAACAACTTCAATGTACAATCCATAATTAGTGTTACCGTGATTGTACAGTTCATTTGTCTCTGATATCCAGATTGAACTCAAGGTATAGAATCATCATCCTTTCAACATTCAATCCATGCTCCTTGAATCGGAGAAGACAATTTGAGATGCATGTTAACTTACATATCACATATTGAGTCACATGAGAATGGCCATACAATTCTCTATTTTTTTTATCAACTGGACATGATATCAATCTCTTATTGGAGGGAAAAATCCCATCTACATCACTCACACGCATTCCACATGTCTCACAATGCACCCGAGCATCACTTTTATGTCAACCCTTATTCAAGGTCACATCAGATGATGTCAAAATACATCGAACGACATGTGGTGAGTGTAGTGGCCTTAGGTCTCATAACCAAAATCCCCACTATCATATGAGAATGGATTTTGACTACCAGTCCATGGTCTCCATGTATCACTCTCAAGGTGGGTTTGTCTCGTACACCATTCTCTAACGTGTATCTATGTGTTTGACTTGATATCCCATATCATGACTAATCAAACTTTGTCATCAGTCAAAACACACTATATACTTATGTATTATTGTCGTCTATTTTGCTTCCATAGTAATATCCAACTAGGAACATAATAGGAAATTATGTACTCTTATCATACATATGATCTCAATGTTCAGGTTCTCAACCTGAAGACATATGCCATAGAGTAACATCATTATTTAGACATCTACAATATTTGTATCATCATCTCATGATTGAGACAAACATAATAGATAGAATTACCTTTATCACTATCAAATCAGGTATCTAATGCCGCATTACAATCATCGTATTATTGTCTCTCTATGCATACATACCAACACTTATTGTCTATGCCTATGAAATGTAGATACAAGAAGTACTGCATGGTGTGGGACATGGTGAGAGATGGAAAGGAACAAAAATCTATAAAGAAATAGTAGGAACGAAAAAGAACTCCATCTAGAATTCACAATGTTGTCCTTGATATTGTACTTACTCCAACAACCTTCTCTCCCAAGTAGTTGGAAAGGAGAAGTGAGATCTTCACTACATTTTTTGAAGAAGAACATGGCATGTTACTTGTCCAACATGGAGAATCTGGAACGAGAGAACACAAAATGGTGGTTGGCCAACATGACATGTTGTTGTGATTCAATGACTTTAAACTTCTATGTGTGGAGGTGAAACAATGTCTTGGTTGTAATGACAACATGTGATTTGCATGCTTTACATTGCATTTTCCTACTATGGACATGCCATGTTGGTTGATTAACATGGTGTGTAGTTGCCAATTTTTTTTCGGAATTTGCCTCAAAGTTTAGGGAATTCTTGTGAAATATGGTCAAGGTCAAATTATGGTCAATCCTGCCCATTTTGGTCTCCAATCATTGTACCTATAATTCCAACCATGGAATGAGTAAATATTTAAAAAATGGTGAAGAATATAGAATTATTAAGAGTGGGTTTTGGGTGAAATTAGTTTGTAAAAGTGATAAAAAAATGGTCCACACAATAATATAAAAGATGCACATCACCTATGTGTCGATAGATCCATCTTTTTATGGATTTTTCAATTTGGATTCCATCTTAAGTTGGTTTAGACAATGTCTTGTACTTCTATAGAGACAACATTGTTGTAAGAACAAGATAAGATTCTCTTATCACCATGTAGAGCCCTCCTTTTCATTGGACTTGAACTTTTACTAGTATTCTAATTCTCACCACCTCTTGAAGAAATAGAGAATCCTTCATTCATCTTATATTCTAGGACCTCGATGTCCTCTTTGATCAAGACTTGATCTAATCCATGCTTATTAACCGTTCAACTTCTTAGCCAACTATTCCCATGTAATAAGTTTCATCAAATCTTTTTGTTGTACCATGCATGGAAGGAGTCTGAAAAAATTAAAGTGAATTATCAGATCAAGACCTTTTTTTCTTTCAAATGCAACATGTGAGAATAGTAGGATTTGACATGGGCAACTGGATTGCTCTCCCTTGAGTATTTACCAAATTATAGCATGTTAGTGTTATTAGGTATCTTAAAATTTGATAATGGAAAACTAGTTGAAGGTCTTACTCCCATCCTTCTAAACTTATAGGTGTTTGAGTTTGTGAAGTATTTTAAGAATCATGGGATATGTAGCAATAAATTCTAGGATGGCCACCACTATGTCATATGTGGCCACATGTATCATAGAAAGTTTCATTGTCATTGGAGGTGTCATGCATATAGGTGGTGGAATCCCGTAGGGTTCACCCATGTTCATATTGTATTGGGGAGTAGAAACTGAGTAGATTCATGGATAGTGGTGAATACACCCTTGGCATCCCATTTTACATACGTTGAACTTTCCTAGATGAATTTCCATTCTATTTGGTTTTGGATAGAGCAATAAATGGATTGGATACGGAGCGGACACTACTTTATACAATATCTGAATCCAAATAAAAAAATTCGATCTGATATCCAATCAGAAATCTGACGGATATCATGTGATAATATTTGAATCCGATAAAAAAAAATTATGAACTTGGATAAGTATTTGATCCGAAGAAAAAATCATAAATATACTATTATAAGTATATTATATATAGAAATCATTGATATTACTATGCATACATATGGTAAATTATCTATATTTGTTTATTTTTACATAGAGATAAATATATTTATCAAGATATGTATATATTTGTAAGATTTGGATCTTTTTAGAGTGGAACAGCCATATCTGATATCCTATCTAGAAATTTTGGATATGAAATTTGATATACTAAATCCAATTCGGATCATGCAGATGTCGAATTTTTTTTCAAAATTTTGGAATTGAATTCGGATCAAATATGCAGATTTTAGATATCCATTTACAGGTCTAGTTTTGGATCTCTCTCCTATGATCTTGATGTCCTGTTCCTTTTTCTCTTCCTTGATGTCACTCTTAGGGATTGTAATGGATGTAATTGGCTAGAGAGGTATTTGTACCAAACTAGCATTTACATGCACTGGATATTGATATAGCCCATGCTAGAATGGGTGTGGTTGATAGAAAAGAATGCATTTCTTCCTTTAACTGAAGATCTAGGCTGATATATGACTTCCATGTAGTTCTAGTTCAATGTCTACATGTAAGGAACCTTGCATGGCTATTTTTAGGTATCTTGTTGAAAGACATCTGTGGATATCACATATTTTGGCACATGTATATCTTTTAAGATTGTTAGACATATTAGTCATTAATAGCTACATTGTCCAAATTGTTTTCTCTTGTTAGGGTTACATTTTATTTGTTATGTTTTCCTTCTCTCTTATACATGGTATCAAAGTTTTCCATCTATCTATAATATAGTCAACTAAAATCTTATTCTACATGGTACTAGATAATTAATCCTTACCTAGGGAGAAAATGAGAAAGTCTCCACCTACAAGTTGCAATCATTGAACTTTGATGCCTCACTTACACATCAATTGAAAGCTTGCTTTTGTAAATAAAGTTAGTCTACAACTGTTACTGTGACGTCTGTTGCCAAACATTAGATAAGATTGAAGTGGAAGCAACCATTAGCAGCAGAATTACTGAAAATGACTAAAAATTAAAACTTTTTACAATGAGATCCACAAACTATAGAACTCTTTCATAAAGAACCAAAGTGAGTTATTTACATTCTGATTCATAATTACATTTCTGTATCATTCCATCTCGAGAGTCGCAAACATTAACTGCCCTGTTAAACTGTACATAAGTAGCATACAAAAATCTTGAGGCATCAAACCAAAAATCTCAGATCTGTATCAAACCATCTACTGACTCCTAGGACCTGAGAGTACAGAGACGACACATAAGACTCTCTATACATAGGACTTGACAAACAATGTCTCCACCTGAGGATCACTGTTGTCCTTGTTGTTGTTGTTGCTGCTACTGTTGTTGCTCACCTACTGTAGGGTTTCTTCTTCCTCGGCGTCTACCTAAAAAGTTGAATCCCACGGGGGTGAGACAATTGAAAAATTGCCCCAGTGAGAGATATAACTCTCTGCCAGAAACATTGTTATTGCAAATAATAGAATAACACTGAGCAGAAGAGTTATAACATTCAGAAGTAGGTAAATCATTGATTAAACTTTGTAGAGCAGTATTCTCTATGCAGTTCATTTCAATTATAACTTGATAAGTAACATGTCATTTATTCAATAAGGAATATGAAGAACATGTATAGCATTTATTCAGCTAGGGTATAATAAACAATGTATCACCAATCATTGATTCTTGTAATTCAACCCTAAGCAAATATGCTACATGGCTGATTACATTTTACAAACATACTTATGCCCTGAGGAGATGATGTATACCGCTCATACTCCAACCGACCATTGCAAAATTGAAATCGGTACCATACATAGGTCAATAGAAGAGCCGAATTTCTATGACCTCATCCTCCTCAGTCAGTGTGTGGAACAACATGCAGGACATCTCGTGTCTCTACCAAATAGCTTTCCAGGGTACATTGCCAACTTTGCTATTAGAGTTACAGTGGCATGTTGTACTCTCTTCGCAATCGAGAGATTTCATGTTTATCTCACATTGACTCGGAATTCACATCATCATCGAGAGATAAGTGATACATCATCCCGGCATATACATATAATTAATGAAGGATTGAGAGATTTTATGTTTATCTCACATCAATTTCTCCCTTAAGGCGTAAGGATATTCGCTCCCATAACCCCCCACATACTCAAAAGTATGCCCTCCAGGAGTTCCCTTAGGAAAACGTGTTTCACCATCACCTAACTGTTGACGATGATGGATCTATGGTCAGGGATCTACATGATATCATTTCAATTGATTAGTTAAGTACATTACAATATTCTTTTAGCATCAAACATGTTTTCAGACATGAATCATTAT
Organism: Alisma plantago-aquatica; assembly: GCA_963693085.1. Classification (NCBI taxonomy): domain Eukaryota; kingdom Viridiplantae; phylum Streptophyta; class Magnoliopsida; order Alismatales; family Alismataceae; genus Alisma; species Alisma plantago-aquatica. The sequence continues at coordinate 1,112,868,033 of OY856412.1, forward strand.
AACAATTGCTATAAAGAATGAGTACTATTTCTATCAATTTCATTTCATAGCTTTATTAACATTGGGATCTCAGTCCCTCATCATCTTATCATCATTATTCAAGAATATGGGTGTTCAAACCCTTAGATCATCAAAATACTTGTTACCACTTTAATAGGTAACTTGATGCCAATAAGTCATCTGATAGTATAAATATGATAATTGCAGTGCAGGTAGTTCACATGGATCTTATAGTTATTAATCTTTTTTGTTACCTCTCCCTAGGCAACATAGCATATCATTGCTCACCAGGCTCATAAAGCACTTTTTAATAAACAAAGCATCATATCTCATACCTAGCTATGTTCATTATTCCATAAAACATGCATGATTAGTATATATGATAATAGATACATCAATTTCATATTAGCACAATGCAAAACAATTATAACATCACTATTCATGGGGTTACACCACTATGCCCTTGATAGGGTTAGTGTTTCTCTTTTCATTTCAATTGGGGTTAATCATCCCCTTAGCTCAACTAGAATTAATGACTTATCATCTCATTATCCAAGATTAGGGTTTCCTGCTATATAGTATAACCCAGAGTTAGGGTTTCACATGTACATTCACCTTATTTGAAATTAGGGTTTACTATTCACATCACATCACTCTAGATTAGGATTTATGTTCAATAACGCACAATTAGGGTTTACTATTCACATCACATCACCCTAGATTAGGGTTTATAATCACTAACCCACAATTAGGGTTTACTATTCACATTGCATCACTCTAGATTAGGATTTATATTCAACAATCCACAATTGGGGTTTACTATTCACATCAAATCACCCTAGATTAGGGTTTATAATCATTAACCCACAATCAGGGTATACTATTCACCTCAAATAGGGTTAATCATCAAAATACCCTAAATTAAGGTTTCCCATATCATTACCATGAATTAAGATCATGCCATCATCATGTATTAGGATTTCCCTATCAATGCCCTCTATTAGGGTTACAATTCATTAACCTTCATAATTAGGGTTTCATGATCTCATTATTAAGGATCATACCGTAATTAGACATTCAATCATAATGAAAGTCCACTACATGATTATCATTCATGTAGGAAGTCTCCTCTCTCATCTTCTATAAGATTCTTACTTCAGCCTTGATTAGACTAAGTCAACTCAACTTGAAAGAAGAATTGACACATGAGTTATATCATTATCACCATGATCATTAAAGCTTAATTATTTAAAGGGTACTAATCACCCTATCTCATTAAGGGTACCATTATTATAATCACCCTTGGTTTACATCATGTAATTGTTCATCTAAACAATTGACCTTCAACCACTTTAAGAGTTCATACGATTTAGTTGATTAACTTCCAAACGATCTTGGTCTCTTAGACCTCAAACGGTCCTGACCAATCAGACCTCAAATGGTCTTGCTTGTGTAACCTCCAGATGGTCTTGATTGCACACTTGAAACCATTTAGTAAAGTTGAGGTTGAAAGTGTTTTCTAAAGTAAATGTTGAAACTGTTTGCTAAAGTTGATGTTGAAACTGTTTGCTTAAGTTGATGTTGAAACCGCATGAGACTCAACTAGTTTGGGATCGTTTGGTCCCAAATGGTCTTGAGACCATTTGGACTCAAATGGTCTTGAGACCGTTTGGTCCAAACCTCCTCAAAACTGATTGGACCAAAGATGGTCTCAACCAATCAAATTGATTTAGGGTTTCCAAGATTATTAATTCCTTCATTGATTGAATTCATATAATCATCCATCAATTGGACCTATCGACATACTTCAATTGATCTTAATAGGTCATCCTTCAACTGATTTAACCCCCAATTGATCATCAATTAGGGTTTTGAATCAATTGGATTAAGGATTGAAATCGATGAACCTTCAATGTTGATCATTGTAGAACTAATTACTTGGAAATCATTGGATTACCATCCAAATTGGACATGACCTGACCTCAAACGGTCTTTAGGTCGTTTGGATAACCTCCAAACGGTCTTGAGACCATTTTCCCATGACATCATCAAATTCCATGTCATCCAATTAGGGTTTGGATCAATGGATTGATCATCAAATCGATTATTGATTATATTCCACTCTGGTATCATTAGATCTTCAATTTCTCAACCATGCTTAAACCTAGACCTCCAAACGGTCTTGGGTGGCCCCCAAAAGGTCTTGAGACCGTTTGGGTGATCCCCAAATGGTTTTTAAACCATTTGGGTCAATCAACCCAAATTTCCAAATTAATCAATTAAGAAATCAACACTTACCCGATTAGGGTTTGGTGATTGAAGGATCTTCAACTAATGAACCAATTGAAACTAGTCAATTATATTTCATGATTCATTAACCATCAACCTTTTCAACATTTTCCCAAATGGTCAACTATGGTCAATGCCTCCAAACGGTTTGAAACCGTTTCCTTTCAAACGGTTTGATGAAACTGTTTCCTCTCAAACGGTTTGAAACTGTTTGAGCAACTTATGGAAACCATTTGGCCTAATAATTTATTGAGAAATGTTTCAATATCATGTCATCATTATCTTCCTTCGTACATACAAGAACAACAACCATTTTTCATGGGAATTTCAGCAATAAATCACAAGAGTTCCAAATAGAAGAAAATAACCAACAAATCGTGGAAAATGGAATGCAATACAAATGTTTAAGGGTTAAAGTTATAAAACCCGCCTTTGAATCTGATCTTCAAGCTCCAAACTCCACGGCTCTAATGGTGGATGATGTTCTAGCAACTGCCCAAGGTCCGTTCTTGAGCTTTTGGATGAACAAGTTGGCTAGGATTGGAAATCGAGTGAAGAAAACCAAGAATCAAGCATTGATTTAGGGTTTTCACCATGAATCCAAGGTGGAAGATGATCAAAAGGTTACCAACAGGTTAGAGTCGTCCTTCTCCTTCTCCTGATCTCTCTCGTGGTCAGACAAATCAAAGTGAGAAAAGAAATTTCCAAGAAAGGTTCTTAATCGGATAGGAAAAAGGATATGTATAAGGATTTTCAAGGAAAGAGAAAAAGAATTATTTTCTTTAAATTCTGAAATTATTTCCACCACTTCCCCCTCCATTCCTTGGCCACGAAGCCACCTTCATTATCTTGCAAAACCTCTTCATTATCCAAGAATTAATGTAAAAGGAATTAACCATCTTAATGAGTTTTACATTAATATCCAACTTTTAGTGGATAAAACTTTTTATAATGTTAATGTGAGTGGGCTTCCACTCAACCAAGATTTTTTTGTGTCATAGAAAGGCACAAACTCGTCCAAAAATTTTCTATTTCATCCCTCAACTTTTGGTTGAAGGGCTCCTGATGGAGCTTCCACTTACGTGGAATTGCGTGCACCAACTAAAAATCCTAAAGATGGTAAGTCTTTAGGTTTAGCCTTGCTTATACTAGATAGAAAACTCCACCCACGTACGCTAAGTTAAGTGGAAGTCTTATCGCAGTATAGTTAAGGGTCGAATCCATGGGACAACGGTCTTGTTGTAAGCAACAAGATGGAAAACGCTAGAATTTCACTTAATCACTCAATAGTTGGTATTGAGATCAAAAGGTTGATTTGGTTGCTTTTAAACTAAGTGCAAGTAAAGTAAAGGTGGCAAGTAAATTTAAGGAGTTATACTATGATAAAAGTCACTAGGGTGTGATCGATTTTTCACCGCCACTACACATGGATCAACATATGCAAAGCAAAACATAACCTGCAAAAAGAGTCTAGTCAGTTAGTATCTTTGTAGACTTAGCTTCCTTTCAGAGAACTAACTATGAGAAGTGTAGGAATGTTGCAACGCCAGCCATTCCCGAACAAATGGTCACTTACTTTGCATCATTCCCTTCGCGAAGTGTGTTCCTCGACTTACCAAGGTTGCACTTTCATATGTCAACTGATTCCATTTCATAGTATCAAAGTGCAACAAATGATAGTGAGTTTACTCCACTTCTTGAGATACACTTCTAGATACCGAAACAGATGCATGGTGGATACATGCACCAGGAGCCAACATACAAACGAGTTTCAAATCTAATAGTACAAATGTAGACAATTCATACTAAAAGATAAAGGATAAAACAAGTTGGAGATCAAGCAACATGCATTCATTAAACGTTTGATGTCGAACTGAAAAGATAAGAACTCTATATTACAAATTATGGATTACATTTACATGATATGAAAACATGGATAGCGGGGCTACTCCCCGCATCCTAGTGAGAGAGTCTACTCACTCATAACTAGGACAAAGAAGGAGGCAAGAAGAGAGAGAGAGAGTAATCCCCATAAAGGAGGGAGGAAAGTCAACCCCTTGGAGAGAGAGAAATGATCCACCAGCTTTACAGGTTGCTTGATGACAAGATCCCCCTCTTCCCACCTTCTTTGGCGGAGAGAGAGAAAGCAGCTTCAAGATGGAGTATGGGTCTCAGACCGACAGCCCCTGGGCGGAGGATGGAAGTCAGATTTGCTCTGGAGTGATTGAGGCAGCCTTTGGACGTCTGAAAAACTCTCCCTTTCGTCCTGTTTGGGGTCTTATTTATAGGCTTTAAATGAAGTCCAAACGGTTTGGAGACTGTTTGGACCTCAAGACCGTTTGGGACCTCAAGACCGTTTGTACCTTGAGACCGTTTGGCTTCATGCGGTCTTGAGACCGTTTGAACTCCATGCGGTCTTGGGACCGGTTGGCTTCATGCGGTCTTGAGACCGTTTGACTCCATGCGGTCTCGGGACCGTTTGGCTTCATGCGGTCTCGAGACCGTTTGAATTCCATGCGGTCTCAGGACCGTTTGGCTTCACGCGGTCTTGAGACCGTTTGACTCCATGCGGTCTCGGGACCGTTTGGCTTCATGCGGTCTCGAGACCGTTTGAACTCCATGCGGTTTCGGGACCATTTGGCTTCACGCGGTCTTGGGACCGTTTGACTCCATGCGGTCTTGGGACCATTTGGCTTCATGGGGTCTTAGGACCGTTTGACTCCATGTGGTCTCGAGACCGTTTGAACTCCATGCGGTCTCGGGACCGTTTGGCTTCATGCGGTCTTGGGACCGTTTGACTCCATGCGGTCTCGGGACCGGTTGGCTTCATGCGGTCTTGGTACTGTTTGACTCCATGCGGTCTCGGGACCGGTTGGCTTCATGTAGTCTTGGGATCGTTTGACTCCATGCGGTCTCACGATCGATTGGCTTCATGCGGTCTTGGGACTGTTTGAATCCATGTGGTCTTGAGGTTGAGTTATTCTTTTATGATTTTTTTGTGTTTTTTCTGCATGTATAGAAAGGAAAAGTTAGTCTGATGGTATATTTACAAAAAGGGGTAAAATTAGGATTATGTATAGTTTAAACTTAGAAAGAGTATGAAAAAAACTAAGAAAAAGGACTAAGATAATCGTCCAAAATAGGAGGTTATCACCCTCCCTAACTTAGAGTCTAGCTTGTCCTCAAGTTAGATAGAGCTGAGACATGCAATGGCGAGGCGAACTTATTTAATTAGGATTTCTATACTCTTGCTTCAATCCTTAACCTGAGTTCCCCTAAGGTCATATCAAGTCTTATTGCTTGCCTTGACTCTTTCAGATTTCGAGAGTTGCTTGGGTCTCAGGTTCTTTCTGTATCTCGTAGTTCGCATTGGGACCACCTTTATTTTGTGCATGTTGTTGACTCTAATCAGCTTTATACCTCTTTGAAAGACCTACTGGAAGCTAGAGAAGGTATGATGGTTGGCTAAAGGCTTGAGGTGTAGCTCCCCCTTCAAGGGGGGAGGGGCTGTCTATGCTTTTAGGATCTCACTACCGGGAACGACACATCTGCCTTTGTGAGGGCAGCTGAATGTACCGGCCGGGTGAGTCCTTTATGAGCCTTTCATATATTTAGATACCTTAGGGTTTCACTATCGGGCACGACAAATCTGCCTTTGTGAGGGCATCAGAATGTGCCGGCCGGGTGAAAACTTCAATGGTTCTTTATATAGATCCGTATTCATGGCACAAATCTCATAATTTTATTCGTCTCTCTGGCTTTTATTCGATAACACGCAGGCTTGGGTTTTGGGGTTTTGTTTGGGAATTTATTTTGGGCGGCCAAGCCTCTTTTATTTTGAAGAGAGGAAAGTTGTTCTTAGAGTTTTTCAACATGCACTTATTTGGTTTGTGGTCCACTTGCAGAACTTCTTGATTTGGAAGTTGCCTGATTCCCCTCTCATCCTTGAGAGCTTGGCTTATTTCTGCCTTGATTTTGACCTGTGGAGAGTCAGATAAAGAATTGAAGCAAAAGCATGAAAATCAATAGTGGAGTGACATTTATTAAATCGCCATTAAATGTCTAAGTTCTATTTACTTTTAGGGACTAACATGATTCTAGAGTTAAATGAGGGTGATTCTACTCGAAAAGGGTTAATTAAAAAGAAAGTTAAAAAGGGAAAATGTATAAACAGAGAAAGGAAAAGAAGGAAGAGGGATGTAAAAATGATACCTTGCCCTTGTCTTATGTACCCCCCCCTAACTTATCACTCACTCTGTCCTCAGAGTGTCAAAGTGATAGGTTGAGGAGTAATTAGGACAAGGGCTGCAGGCTAAGGTAAATCTACATTTGCCCCCGGGGAATGAAGTAGGTTGGATGCGAACTATCCTCGTAGAGCGTGGTAATCCACGTCAGTCATCTCCTCTACTGGTCTTTGGAGAACGATGATGGTGTACATCCAGTAGAGGACGTGGAAACCACAGTCGTTCGATTGTCGGATTTGCTGGGGGCATTTGTGGCAGAAGGAAGGGCGGTAGAAATGCTCTTTGTCGTACGCCCTTGTATGCTGACTCAGAAAATCTATTAACTTGTCGGCGTACTCCTTTGCCACTACTTCTGTTTGTGTCTTCGGTGTCACGACGTAGTTTCTCTGTCGTGCGTTGTAATGGCTATCGGAACTATTATATATTGTGGTTGCTCTGTCTGGGAGATTTGTTGCCAGGAGCATCCAGTGCTCATGATAGATGAAAGGTAACATGATGAACGTCGGTGTTGTGTGTTGTAGATAGGATATCAGCGCGTCAGTTGTGCCGAAGTTCTTGAGCTTTAGAAGATCATTTTTCATATATGGGGACGCCATGTATGTTGTTGGGTTGTTTTGTCCAAGTAGAAACTGATAGGCGGCCATTAAACTTACAGAGAGCGATCCTTTGATTTGTAATGTCTCTCGTAGTGCATCTGCCATTACAAGAATGTCTCGAGACATGAATACGGCCCATCTTTGTCGGCTGAGAGTCGCTCCATAATGAGACGCAACTTGAGGTCGGAGAGACCTTTGCAAGCATCACGATCAAAATCAGGAAAGGTTGGTTCGATGGCAGACAGAGGATCGATATTGCTTGTAGCTTGCTCGGTATCGGCGACTGTCATATTGGTCTTTTCTGACTCCTTCAGAGTTTGTCGAAAGGGTCGCCGCTGCGGTCGCTGGATAGCTGAGAAGAGGTAGCGAGGAACGTCATCTGGTGCCATAGTTGGGTCCTTGAAAAACTGCCTATCACAGATGAGCTCCATGGCATAACGTCCGCGTAAGGAATGAAAATCTTCAGCAACCAGATCATTAAATGGGATTTCCAGGTTCAACGCTTGGATGTGACGTATGGTGCAGAAAGTGCAATCCCCAGATCCCTCGGTGGCTTGGACTTGAGGGTTTATGATATTGAACCAAGGTTGGCTCCAATCTTGGCGAAGAGATGGGCGGGCAGCCCAAATTAATTTAAGCAGTCAGATGGGTATACACCTTGCTTCTCATGCTGCTTCACCGACGAAATTTATTGTGCCGGATGGTAGCTCAGCGCCACAAAAATTATACACCTTGGCATCCCGAGCCTCGGTGTCCACGATCATAAAAAGCCAATGGTTTGAAACTTGGAAAGGCACAGTCAGATATCGTGCCCGGCGTGCTAAACTAGCATGCAGCCTCTCGATCGACTTTGCTCTGATGTCTTTGTATAAAAGGCCAATAGACAGAGTGGGCGAGGCGTTAAATACTGGTTGTTGCCGCTTATAATTTCTATACATTTCTATACTATTGGCAAGGAGGACACAGAAGATTGCCATAGGCATCGTGGACCGAGGTCAGTGGATGCTGCAGAAGTCTTCACGTGTCAACTTACGCCTAGTTTTTGTATTATGATAAATTATGTCTTCCCCCGCCTTTGCATCGTCCACTATAGTGTTCAGTATAAAAAAGTCCTGAGCATCTAAAGTGGAGATGGACGCCATATCCAGGTCATGCATTTTGTGCGGCAGAGGTGGTGGCAGGGGAAGTTCTTATGGAGGGGGAGAAGCAGGTTGTTCTAAGGCATGTTCATGGCCTGGTAGATCATCATCCGAGTCGGAGGCAGAATTGAGGTCTTCATCGGTGTCTAAACTTACTCGTTCTGCCTCGCCCTCGTCATAGGGAGAAGGTGTGGAGAGAGGTGGGGCAGTTGTTTTTGATGGGCTGGCGCTGGTTCCTAGTATACACTGGTGGAACTCAGCGTAAGCTGTGTCTTTAGTAGCTTCCCCAATGGACCCCAGCGTGGAATAATCAAAGAATTGGTCCCCGTATGACATATTGACATTATCGTTGTATGGGGACTTGGGGTGATTGTCACTGTCGTGGTGACCTTTGTTGGAACCTCTGTGAGAAGGTTCTGCTGCATTTCCAGGGTCCTCTCCATCATCATGTTTATCACCAAAGGAGGTGTTATCTTTGTTTGAATCAACAGATGAGTCAGAGTTGTCTTCTTCGTCATCATCACCATCCTTGTCGTCGGCTGCCTTGTCTGCTTGCTTTTTACTCACAGACGTTTTGCACCGCCGATGGGTGGCTTGTAACCCATCGAAAGCCACTTGCAGATGCTCGTGTGTTTCAAGCAGTGCATCATGGGATTCTTTGAGGTCAGTATATCTGCCCTCAGAGGAGAGGAGACATGCTGTATGATTTGTAACTTGAACACATAACTGCTGGATTTCATCATTATTGGACTCCTCTTGGCGATGTTGTAGCTGTGTGAGCATGTTGTTGATGGTGTCCAAGCACGTGCTCAGAACTGCTTGTTGTTGCTGGAGCTCGTGGAGAGTCTCTGGCAGAGGCTGAGTCTACGTGGAGATCTCATCGACTTGCTTCGCCGTTGCTTCTTGCTGACGCTTCGCTCCAAGGACGAGGTCCGGCAAGGTGTTGTAGTGATTGTTGATGTGCTCAACTTGCTTAGCCACCTCATCTTGTCGTAGCTGGAGGCCTTGGAGGATGGTGGGCAAGGCGCGGTGTTGTTCTTCGATCGTGGCCACCTGTTGTGATAAACCTTGCACACAAGAAAAAATAGAATGTAAGATATTAGAGGGATTGGTGAGGAGGTTTCGGACAGCGTCGAATTGACGGCCGAATTCCTCACCGATATGTGCAAAAGGGACCCCAGGAGCGGAAGGGTGGGATGGTTGGTGTCTGCGTGGGATGGTACTAGTGTCTTGTGGAGGAGACACTGATGATGCCCCGAGCTGCATAGTGACTGTGGATGTAGTTACCAGCAGTGTCGGGGTGGTTGTGGAAGTGAAAACTGGTGAAAGCGGTGGTAGCGATAGTGATGGGGTGGAAACTGTGGAGGTGAAAGGGAAAGTGGTGAAGTCAGGCATAGGGATGGAGAAGGGAAAGACCGAAGGGAAAAGGGGTGATGAAGAGGATGTGAATGGTTGCGTGGATGTGATGGGGAAGAAAGGAGTGGTAGATGTTGGAAGGGTGGAAGGTGGAGAGGTGGCAGTGGTTAGCTGCTCGTGTAGACTCTGAATGAAAGAGTTGATTGAGGAGGAGGTTAATATTTCTTCATGGAGCTTCTCGGCCTCATGATTTGGCTTAGTTGTTGGTGTCCCCGAAAGCTATTGGGCATGTCACTGCCTTCTAGAAGGTCGTTTGATGGGTATTTTTGTTGGTCGAGCTGCCGGGGCTGTGATAATCAGCTTCGTTTGTCCCGCTGTAGATTTCTTTTTGGTTGTTTTAACTGAAGCTAGTAGTTGTGAAAGCTCCTCATCAGAGAAGAGGATCTGTTTGGTGTCGTACTTTGCTAGCTCTGGAAGCAGGATGAGTGTTCTGGATGACTTAACGATAGGATAGAAGACATAGTGTAGTTTCCCATCCTTTTCCTTGATGATGAAGGAGTTCTTCAAAGTTTGTTCATTGGTAAGGATGTCGCCCTTTAGTTGTGTGCAGCGGGGTAGGGGTCTTTCCATCTTGAGGTATTTGATAATAGATGTGACATGCCCCCCCATGCATATTTCTTTCCCCAGGCTGGAGGTTGATAGTTTCTGGATCAGTTGTCATCCGATATTGACCGACCTTTCGTTAAGAATAGAACAGAGAATGAAAAGATCTGAAATTATAATGTTTCCCCCCTTTGTCCTGGGGAAGAGTGCGCCAGCGAGAATTTTGTGCAGGGTGCACACAAAGCCAGAGTGTATATTTGATGCTTTGCACGTCTTCGCATCATAAGTGGGGATCCCGGTTAGATATTTCCAGAATTTGTGTCTGTTGAACTCTAAATGTTCGGTCCCCACCTCCATGGCTTTCTGCAACTGGTCCTGGTTGTCAATGAAGATTGTGTTCAACGTATTTTCCGTTATGAAAACCTTGCTGTCGAAGATTTGGGTGACGAGCCTTCTGTCACCCCCGTCCCGTGACCTATCCCTGATGTCGACGGGCTCTTTGGTCAGAAAAGTGAAGAATTCTGTAGTGGGTTCGGAGTAGGATACTTCAGGTACTAGACACAACCTGGCGAGGTTGGCTTTCTCTAGCACGTCGAAGGTGCAGTCGTATATCCCCATCCTACGCAGTATGCTGGAGCACACATACTTGGTGGGTTTTAGGGTTTTTTCAGCGGGGAGGTTGGTTTGGATGAAGAGGTTTTCTGGTGGTGGTGTAGTGGGGGTGGTAACAGGGATTGTGGTGGTAGTAGCAGGAATGGTGGTGGTAGTAGCAGGAATGGTGGTGGTAGTAGCAGGAATGGTGGTGGTAGTGGTGGTGGTGGCAGGGATGGTGGTGGTAGGTTTTGCAAAGGGTTGATCCATGGCAGAGGCAGGTCAAACTTGTTTCCTTTCCCGTTTCTTGGAGGGCTGCCCAAATGCAGTCTCCAGGACCTTGCGTTTCCCCTTTTGTTCTTTAGCAGGGGATTCCTCCTCGGAGTTAGGATTGTACTCCGAGCCTTCATCATCAGAAGAAGAGATCTCAACTTATTCTTCAGGTGCCTCTGCTAGGCACTTCTCGAGGCGATCAAGCTCGCACAGGACGTCCATTATTTTGATATTTGGAGGTGTCTTCCCGGTCCTGTTGAAGTCAACTCTTATCTTCTGGAGCCGAGCTTGTTTTTCCAGCAGTTCCTTTCTGTTACAAATTTCAGGGTCTTCGAACCCGATGACGTTCTTTGCTGGTGATGCCATAGCTGTAGAATGAGAAATCAAGAGTTAGAATAACATGTTTGGAAAGATTTGATTTATTAATATTTATGTATTTTTGTATTTTTATGGAAATTAGATGAATGTGCAAGCCCAAACGGTTTCAAGACCGTTTGGTCCCAAACGGTTTCAAGACCGTTTGGTTCCAAACGGTTTCAAGACCGTTTGGTTCCAAACGGTTTCAAGACCGTTTGGTCCCAAACAGTTTCAAGGACCATTTAGAGAACGAAGCGTCGCGTGGCCATCGACGAAGGCGAAGATGAAGGTAAAACGGCGTAGTAACGACGGATGCGTTGGCGACGACGGTGAAAGCGTAGGTGATCATCGGCGATAAGGGAGATGGTGAAAATGATGATAAAAATGATGGTGAATCCGGTGGTGAAAACGGCGACGAAGACAACGATGAAAATGATGGTGGCTCTGGTGATGGAGATGGCGGGGAAGACGGAGACGATGGGTAGGGCCGTTGGTGAAAACGACGAAGACGATGGTGGTGTCGGCGATGGTGGATAGAGCTGATGGTGGCGCCGGCGGCGATGATGGCGGAAGAGAAGAAGGTCGGACTACCTTTCAGTAGGAGGTAACGGCGGCGGTGAGGAAGCAAAGGACGGTGGACAGAGGTGTGGTTGTTGTGCAGAAGCACGGGAACCATGTCGCCGGAGGAGAATCATGCGAGAACAGGGGAAAGCAAGAACAATAGAATAGAAACACAAGAAAGTTCGAGAGTTCGAGGAGAGAAAGACGAAGGGGTAGGGTTTATATTTATAGGGAATGGTTAGCGACCATTTGCATTCCAAACGGTTTCGAGACCGTTTGGCTCCAAATGGTTTCAAGACCATTTTGGAGTCCAAACGGTTTCAAGACCGTTTGGCTCCAAACGATTTCAAGACCGTTTGGAGTCCAAACGAATTCAAGACCGTTTGGCTCCAAACGGTTTGAAGACCGTTTGGAAGGGCAAAGGTAGAAAGATATTATATTTTTATGTTTGTTTTTTATTTATATATTTTTATGTTGTTTGTTTTTGTTTATTTTTTTGTTGGTTTTGGTTATGTGATTTTTTTGTGTATTTTCATAAATGAAAACTAGGAAAATAAAAGAACGGAAAATAAAGAGAAAGGTTGAAATCTTGGGTTACCTCCCAAGTAGCGCCTTGGTTTAACGTCACTGGTTTGACGAAGCTATAATGATGTTATGCTGCTGGCATAGCATCTTTGATTTCGATAGTTTGTCGTGGCATTTTGTGTTCCGGAGTGTAATATCTTTTTAGACGGTGGCCGTTGACCGTTCTTTCTCCTCCGTTGTTGTCGATAATAATGGCTGCTCCAGTTGGGTAGATATGCTTTATAGTGAAAGGCCCAGACCATTTTGTCCTAAGTTTTTCGGGAAATAACTTGAGCTCGGAGTTAAAGAGGAGAACTTTGTCACCAACGGAAATATCTTTTCTCTTAAGGTGACCATCGTGCCACATTTTTGTCTGCTCCTTATATATTCTGGCGCTCTGATAGGCCGTCATGCGGAGCTCCTCTAGCTCCTGCAACTGGAGCTGTCTATTCTCTCCTGTGCTTTTGAGGTCGAAGTTTAATTGTTTGATGGCCCACCAAGCTTTATGTTCCAGCTCTACTGGCAGATGACATGACTTCCCATACACCAAGCGGAACGGGGTTGTTCCGATAGGTGTTTTATATGCAGTTCGGTATGCCTAAAGGGCATCAGGAAGTTTGGTGGACCAATCAGTGCCATTTTTGTTCACCATTTTTTCAAGGATCGCCTTTAATTGTCTATTAGATACCTCCACCTGACCACTAGTTTGTGGATGGTAAGGCATGGCGACTTTGTGATTGACTCCATATCTTTTCAGTAAGGCTTCAAAACTTCGTTCCAAGAAATGGGTCCTGCCATCCGATATGATAGTTCTCGGAACTCCAAATCTTGGGAAAATAATATCTTTGAACAATTTGATAACATGCTTGGAATCGTTGGACACTGTGGGTACAACTTCGACCCACTTAGAGACGTAGTCCACCGCGACCAAGATGTAAGAGAAGCCATAGGATGAGGGGAAAGGGCCCATGTAGTCTACCCCCCACACATCAAAAAGCTTAATTTCCCGCCACATAGTGAGGGTCATTTCATATCTTTTTGATATGTTGCAAGAAAATTGGCATTTGTTACAAGCTTTCACAAAATCATAAGAATCCTTTGATATGGTGGGCCAGAAGAAATCGGATTGTAAAACTTTTATAGCTGTTTTCTTAGCACTCATGTGTCTCCCCATGGGTCTGGACTGGCAATGCTCTAGGACCGGGGTTATTTCTTCTTCTGGCAAGCAACGACGGAAAAGATTGTCAGCACAAAGGTGAAACAGGTAGGGTTCATCCCAATAATAATGTTTTATGTCATGAAGGAACTTCCTTTTGTCCTGGTGGGAAGCAGATGGGTGGATAATTCTTGTGGCTAGATAATTAACGATATCAACATACCAAGGGAAGCCATGAGTGGCTTTCATAAGCTGATCATCAGGAAGAGAATCTTGGATAGGGATTTTATCTTTTTCTTCAACCTCAATCCTGGTGAGGTGATCAGCCACAACCTTCTCCACGCCACTTTTATCTATGATCTCCAAGTCGAATTCCTGAAGCATTAGCACCCAGCGGATAAGCCTGGGTTTGGCATCCTGTTTCTGAATCAGGTATCGAATGGCGGAATGGTCGGTATAAATGATGACTTTAGAACCAATCAGATAAGAGCGGAATTTTTCAAATACGTAGATGATAGCCAAAAACTCTCTCTCTGTGGTGGTGTAGTTTTTCTATGCTTCGTCTAGCGTTTTGGATGCGTAGTCGATAACATAAGGTTTCTTATCAATCCACTGTCCTAGAACAACCCCTATGGTGTAGTCACTTGCGTCGCACATGATTTCAAAGGGCTGCGACCAATTTGGGGCTCTCAAGATAGGTGCGGAAATTAAAGCATTCTTGAGGATAGAAAAACTTTACATACATTCTTTTTTGAATATGAACTTGGTATCTTTAGTCAGGAGTTGGGTCATGGGTTTGGCTATCTTAGAGAAATACTTAATGAATCTTATGTAAAATCCTGCATGACCCAAGAAAGCTCGAACTCCTCTTATGTCCTTTGGAGGTGACAGTTTTGAGATAACATCGATTTTTGCTTTATCTACCTCGATTCCTCTGTCACTTACCCTGTGTCCGAGGACGACTCCTTCCGTTACCATCAAATGGCATGTCACACCCCGATCTCGCATTACCCACTAATCACGAGATTAGGGCGCGACGGAGGGATTACACACAAGTCAAACCACTCAAAGCTTTTAAAACATTTTTTAAAGACATTAAAAGTTAATCTGATTTGTGCTGTAAACTAAATCTAAACAAACTGCGGAAGCATTTTTATTAAACTGACTAACAATATAAACAGAGTTTACAACATGTAATCTTGTTTAACAGAAAGTAAACATAACAGGAAATTTACATCTTTATACACATTCACCATACATACTCTCTCTCACCCACACCATGTCCCAAAGATAGAGGGGAAAGGACTAAGAGACCTCTAACTACTAACTACATATACCTTCTACAGACTAAGCGTTAGGATGAAAGGATCCTTCAGATTCCTGCTGCTGATGATGACCTGAAAATGTTTTGAGTAGAGGTATGAGCCTACTCGCTCAGTGAATAGCCTTTCATTTAGCTATCACTAAACAACTCATCAATTATATAAAGTTGAAATAAAGTATAAATGCAATATTAAACAGGGCAGTTCAAATGTCACAACAGATTTACAGATAACTATCTCATTTCTACGCAACATCAGATGTCTTAAACAATTAAACAATTATAAAGAATTGGCATAGAAGTTTCAATCTCTTAACATAATAAATTTACTGCAATCCTATGTGATTCATATTTATATTTTTATTATGCCCTAATCATATGCAGTGTACTCTGCATATGAAGATCCGTAGCGAACTACGATCCCACCGTACAAGACTTAGCGACACACCCGGTAAATGCTAAGTCTGACGCCAGCCCTGTTCTGCCACAGGACCCACAGGCTCACCGGCCTCAAAGCACTACTCTGAGTACTCTAGACTCCTCCTCACTAACCTGAGCACACAGGCGGAGAGTCTCACTGGGTTACCACAATGACTCCGCACGGTTCTTGTTGCAATAACCCGTAATTTCCCCCAGTGCCACCATGACTCCGCACGGTTCTTGTTGCAACACTGGTTCTCTTTCCTCGTGCCACCGTGACTCCACACAGTTATTGTTGCAACACGAGTTTCACCCCTAAGAAGCAGATCTATCTAAAGGGGTTCTACAGTGTTAGGGCACCTAAGTCTATGAACTGATTAACATATAACCATTTAAAACAAAAATATCACATTCCATACTTATTGCACATTCTGAACATCACTTGAAACACATATATATCATTTGTCATCCTTAAACATGATTCAGTATCATTTATCCAGTTTCGATGCTAAACATCAAATTTTAAATCAGCAAATACATTGCAACTATAATACAGGAAAATTCATCATTTTCATTAAGCATATTGCGTATTTCAAGTTCCAATGAATCTAACATACTCTATTGTATGTACTACACTGTTTAGAAGTTATACTAACTGATACAGAAGCAATTAAGCATTTAGATTGAGTTAAATAATGATTTCTAAATGAATTACTACTCACCCACTTCGGTGTGTTCGTAACCACCGAAAACATCCACAAACATGCCTAATTCTACTTTTCTGCAACTTTGCACCCCGTGCAACTGATCTGCACCCCATGCAACTGATCTGCATGCCGTGCAAACTGGCCGACTTTCTATCCTATTTTTCTGTAACTTTGCATGCCGTGCAAACTGATTTGCACGTCGTGCAACCTGTGCAGAAATGGAAAACTCATTGAAGATGAACTCGATCAAAAACTAAGTCTAAATCACATGCACCAATTAACTAATTAGTGTCATGCTACATTAATAAAAAAAATGTGCAAATCACTCTTAACCCTTGGTCGTGTGCCTTTTTACTTGATTAGATTAAATACATAGCTGGATTATTACCATCACTCGCTGTGATTAAACTTCAACGCTTGTTCTTGGAATTCGAGCCTACAATGTTAGCCCAGAAATTAATTTGATTGTATTGGATACAAGCAGGTTGTCTTCAACCTTGCAACCATGCACTGTAGTTGGGACTACAGCTGGGATTATTCGTTCGAATCGTGCAAGTCAAACAGTGAAATTGTGCATTTCCCTTTATCCCTTGAGATCGTGCATATGAATTTAAGATAAAAACATACACCTGACTCCTTCCAAATCGTACGCCAGGAAAACCCAAGCGTGAGCTACTAACAAGCAGCTTCATTATAAGAAAACAACAGATGCAATCGATATTCCATTTTTTTTTGTTACAGTTGAATTCAATGACAGGGGTGAGTGTCTACTCATAGAGAAACGTGGCAGCCAAAATCTACTGGATTCCGCCCAAACGAATCTACTTCCAGGTGCCGCTGGGTCATCTTCCTCCATGGAACTGCCCAGGCACAAACTCACTTCACGCACAGGTTGGAAGAGGCTCGATTGGATGCCTATTCGTTACTATTAGCTGCGGATTCCTGCTCCATCCTCTTAGCCGAGCTCAAAGCTGACCTTTGCTTGTCGTTTCGTGTGCCCAAGGGGCCTCTAGCCGGCACCGCAGCAGCTGCAGCTGCTGGTCGGCCGGCCGGTGTCGCTGCCCTAGCGGCAGGTTGAGGAAAGAAGGAGGTGAAAGGAAGTTGTTGTTGGATCGGAGCTCTAGGGCTCAAAGATTCGCCCCAAGGTCGCCCCTTCCTCTGATTGGCCTGCTTGCGATGCGCCGCTTTTGCGGCTCTGTGCTATCGGGTAGAGGAAGACGGATAAGTGAGAAAAGGAAGTAAAGGAAAGGGAAAAAGGGTATTAAACCAAATCTTTGGAAAAATTGCATTATTGGTCCAATGATTTTAAGATCATCATAATATTTGACTCGATGGTCCAAATTGAATGATTCTTCTTGCATCCTTTCAAGCACGAACTCCTCTACCTACTCAAGGCATGGAAGCATACTGATTAGACTGATTCACTGGATCAAAGCTCAAATTGCATATGTGTTTACTTGATTCAACTTAATGAACTTAATAATCAACATTGATATCATTAATTGCCTCAGGTGATTCAAACTCAACTATTGATTCACATATTAACTTATTTGATTAACCATGATATTTAATTTGATATTCAACACTAATTGAGGTGTTTCACGTAATTCGAGGTATTTATTGACTAACCCTGATATGGGTCGTAACAATCTCCCTCCCTTATAAGAATTTCGTCCCAAAATTCCTAAAAGAGAAAAGGAAACTTGTTACGCATATCTAATCTAAAACTCCCATGTGGCTTCCTCTAAGCTGTGGTTTCTCCACAAAACCTTCTCTAAGGGTATCTTATGATTCTTGAGTTTCTTGATCCTCTGATCAACCATCTGTATTGATCCCTCAACCTAGAACACATCTGATCTGATTCCAGATCAAACCACAAAACATTGTCTTTGTAGAACTGTTATAACAGTATCTCAAATTATGGTAATTACTGAGAAATTATCATACTATACATGCAGACAAACTAAAATTCTTAAATAAACAGAATGCACGTCAATTTAGTACTAAAATAAAATCATGCAATTTAACTGTTAAACATCATCACATCTCATAATGAAAATTGATATCAAAATACTTGATTCATCGTACACCCTATCCTTAGGGTTTCATTTGCCTTATTCATTCATCACATGCCAACACCCTACTCTTAGGGTTATCTCATTCACTAGTCATATGGCAACACCCTACTCATAGGATTTCCGTTATCTCATCTGTTTGATTGCAGTTCAAATCACAATACGGTATCATTCTAGAACTGGCAGAGCAGTATATTTCAAATCATTGTAATTACTGAGTAATCTTTATATCATGCATGCAGGCAGATTAAAAATTCATAAATATTCCAAACTCAAATCAATTTTTGGCACATACATACTGAATTCATGTAATTGAACATCTTATTTCACCAATAAGTGTAATTTACTTCACCTTTAAGAAACCATCTGTAATATTTATCAATTGTCTGAAATTTCTCGAAGTACGTGCATATTAACCCCAAATCCTGGTTTATGCATCACATAACTCAATTAAGAGTTATTTACATATCATATCACAAATATTTAAAAGTACATGAGAATTCTAATAATACCTCAGAGAAACGTGTCAATTCATGTAAATTTTAAGTCATACACATTAATATAACAGGAAGCATGCAATTAGGTTTATTTACATATTTTAATGCTATCTTACTATCTTGAAATCATGCACCTAATGATTTACCAAATCTGTATTGTCTGGGTTTATACCCAAACCGTACCAGTATCAGTTGTGTGTTTCTAAACTCAACATTCACACTAAGCAAACGCTATAAGACTTAAATGTTCATCCCTACTTCCACTGAAAAGAAAAACACATGCTCTCAGCATGTCCTCAAGAGTCTGAATGGTTCCCTCAGACTGGCCATCCGTCTGCGGTTGTAAAAGGTTATATTGAATCTTAACTTTGTGCCCGAAGCACGATGCAACTGTTTCTACAATCCTAAATGTGAACTTAGAATCTCAATATGATATGATTGAAACTGGATTACCAGGCAATCTAACTATTTCATCCATGTATATCTTAGTCAAGTTTCGAGACATCAAAGGTTGACTTAATATGAAGAAAGTGAGAAGACTAAATTAGTCTATCCACAATCATTCATATCGAGTCATAACCTCTAGGTGTCCTGGGTAACCTTACCACAAAATCCATTGTGATAAATTCCCATTCCCATTCTGGCATAGAAAAGATTACAAGGTAGCTGTAGATTTCTAGGGTTCAGCCTTAACCTACAGGCACACACTACTTCTAACCACGTATTCAGCTACATCCTTCTGCCTATCTGACCATCTGTTTCAACTCCTTGAGATTCATATACATCTTAGTGTTTTCCTGAAAGCATAGCATACATCAATACATGCACTTCCATAAGAATCCTTTCTTTCAACTCACTATCTCGAGGTGCACACAACATGTCATGCTAATACAACACCTTATCATCTTAAAACTTAAACTCTGGTCTCTTTTCCTCCTATCATGTCATGCATGATCTGGTTTAACTTACTATCACCCTATGGTAGTTTCTTGATCTACTCATAAGAAGTAGGCTTGACTTGCATATGTACAATCAAACCACTTTGTGTTGTCACCCCTAAGTCTAAGTTCAACCTCCACATTTCTACTAACAGGTCTCTATTGAAACCTGCCATAGAGAATGCATTAACTGTCGAACTTGACTTTCTGTTGAAAGCATCATTCACCACATTCTCTTTATCAGGGTGGTAATCTATTGTCACATCATAAAGATAGTGACACCATGTCTTAAAAACATGAACTACATCAGCTTTCTGCAGATCATATATCGGGTAATACTCCGATTTCTATGCTACTTTCTTATAGTTACATTTTAGGTTTATGTTTTACTCTTTTCTCTAAGTCGTTACATGTTTCTCATGTACCGTTGAGATTATCTACCTCAAAACCCTAGATCACTATCAAAGCCAGTTTACTTTTCATAGAACAAATCTCAAGGTCTTATTTTACCAAGATACTAGTATTCAAGGTTACATCACTAGTGATATCCCATAAACTACTACAACTTTAATCATTCTTGGGTTTTGTTCCATATCAGTATCATAGCATTATTATGTGTGTGATCGATCATATAGATCAATTTGAGCTGCTTGGGTCAATAGCATATTAACCCATCACTCAACTTTAATTATGCTGGCTGAAAATTCAGTTTTCACAATAGTTTCTGTAATTCGTTTATTAAATAGCTAACAGAAGCTCCAAAAATTCTGGAAATTTTATATGTTATACCTGATGAAGTTTCAGACCAACAGTAAAAATTTGAGATCATTTATAATTACCAATAAATAATTAAAAATCAAACAATGCACTGCTATATTGCAGTCTGCAGCAGATTCGGTCGAGTTGTAAACTCGGCCGATAAACATGTCAGAACATTCTTCCAAAATTATGATATTTTCCAATGTTGTTTACATTTTATATATCCAAATCATATCCAAATTTGAGCTAAATCAGAGTTACACATAAAATACTAAAAATCATTTAGTGAGACATTCTATTCATCAAATTCTGTATTCATATGTCATTAAAACCCTAATTTGGGCCAATTAGGGTCTATGCTTCTCAAACCCTAATTCTCAAGACAAAGAACATTTAGACTTCTTACCATAGTTAAAACATCCTAGTGTATATACATTCTCACTATGTTACAGGTCTAAATCATCCAGAGTCTATTCTTATTTTATTGTTAATAGGAGTCATTAGTCATTTTATAACCTAAGTCTACATATTATTGATTAGAAGATAAGAATATGGGAAGGACCTGAGTATCCTGAAGCCAAGAGATACTCGAGATTAATCAACCCCTATTAATCTTAAACAAGTGGAAAGAATATCCACTTATGGCAAACTTATTTAAACGTAATTTCGGGTCTACTTTAATACAAAGAAAACAAACACTAATCAATTCACTTCATGACACAACAATATAAAAGAATCATATTTGCTTTACAAACTGAAAATTCTAATTTCATGCATATAAAATCATTTCTAGTGATTTCCAATCAAATAAGCAATAATAGACAAGAGTTGAATCGCAACTTATATGTAATCTCTTATTCCTACATTAATTTCTTATCTCATAACCCTAAGATTTCTAGGGTTTCTCTCTAGCCCATCCTTCCTCTGCATACCTGGCCAGGGCATCCAGAGAAGAACAGACAGAGTAGCTTGATACTGGTCAATCTAAGTATTCAGACACCTGGCCAGGGTATCTAAACACTCAGACCTCCCAGAGCTAAAACTCATCATTTATTATTCGTCTCACTTATAACTTTATCTTTTGACCTTAATGATTCTTAACGACTCAACTTAAACTCTTTACTTGGTTCTCGTGACCACATCCTTTTCCTGCCATCTATAATAGTATAACAGAACACTTCCTGTTAGAAAACTACAGATAGAAGAAAAACTCTTAAACCTTAATCCTATTGGTCTCTTATCGTCCCCTGACCTTGACTTAGAGTAACCATTTACTCAACCTATGCTCTGATACCAAGATGTCACACCCCGATCTCGCATTACCCACTAATCACGAGATTAGGGCGCGACGGAGGGATTACACACAAGTCAAACCACTCAAAGCTTTTAAAACATTTTTAAAGACATTAAAAGTTAATCTGATTTATGCTGTAAACTAAATCTAAACAAACTGCGGAAGCATTTTTATTAAACTGACTAACAATATAAACAGAGTTTACAACATGTAACCTTGTTTAACAGAAAGTAAATATAACAGGAAATTTGCATCTTTATACACATTTGCCATACATACTCTCTCTCACCCACACCATGTCCCAAAGATCGAGGGGAAAGGACTAAGAGACCTCTAACTACTAACTACGTATACCTTCTACAGACTAAGCGTTAGGATGAAAGGATCCTTCAGATTCCTGCTGCTGATGATGACCTGAAAATGTTTTGAGTAGAGGTATGAGCCTACTCGCTCAGTGAATAGCCTTTCATTTAGCTATCACTAAACAACTCATCAATTATATAAAGTTGAAATAAAGTATAAATGCAATATTATACAGGGCAGTTCAAATGTCACAACAGATTTACAGATAACTATCTCATTTCTACGCAACATCAGATGTCTTAAACAATTAAACAATTATAAAGAATTGGCATAGAAGTTTCAATCTCTTAACATAATAAATTTACTGCAATCCTATGTGATTCATATTTATATTTTTATTATGCCCTAATCATATGCAGTGTACTCTGCATATGAAGATCTGTAGCCAAC
The DNA here is from genome assembly GCA_963693085.1 of Alisma plantago-aquatica. Classification (NCBI taxonomy): domain Eukaryota; kingdom Viridiplantae; phylum Streptophyta; class Magnoliopsida; order Alismatales; family Alismataceae; genus Alisma; species Alisma plantago-aquatica. Next base: position 1,112,890,526 of record OY856412.1, read on the forward strand.
TACGATCCCACCGTACAAGACTTAGCGACACACCCGGGAAATGCTAAGTCTGACGCCAGCCTTGTTCTGCCACAGGACCCACAGGCTCACCGGCCTCAAAGCACTACTCTGAGTACTCTAGACTCCTCCTCACTAACCTGAGCACACAGGCGGAGAGTCTCACTGGGTTACCACCATGACTCCGCACGGTTCTTGTTGCAATAACCCGTAATTTCCCCCAGTGCCACCATGACTCCGCACGGTTCTTGTTGCAACACTGGTTCTCTTTCCTCGTGCCACCGTGACTCCGCACAGTTATTGTTGCAACACGAGTTTCACCCCTAAGAAGCAGATCTATCTAAAGGGGTTCTACGGTGTTAGGGCACCTAAGTCTATGAACTGATTAACATATAACCATTTAAAACAAAAATATCACATTCCATACTTATTGCACATTCTGAACATCACTTGAAACACATATATATCATTTGTCATCCTTAAACATGATTCAGTATCATTTATCCAGTTTCGATGCTAAACATCAAATTTTAAATCAGCAAATACATTGCAACTATAATACAGGAAAATTCATCATTTTCATTAAGCATATTGCGTATTTCAAGTTCCAATGAATCTAACATACTCTATTGTATGTACTACACTGTTTAGAAGTTATACTAACTGATACAGAAGCAATTAAGCATTTAGATTGAGTTAAATAATGATTTCTAAATGAACTACTACTCACCCACTTCGGTGTGTTTGTAACCACCGAAAACATCCACAAACACGCCTAATTATGCTTTTCTGCAACTTTGCACCCCGTGCAACTGATCTGCACCCCGTGCAACTGATCTGCACGCCGTGCAAACTGGCCGACTTTCTATCCTATTTTTCTGTAACTTTGCACGCCGTGCAACCTGTGCAGAAACGGAAAACTCATTGAAGATGAACTCGATCAAAAACTAAGTCTAAATGACACGCACCAATTAACTAATTAGGGTCATCCTACATTAATAAATAAAATGTGCAAATCACTCTTAACCCTTGGTCGTGTGCCTTTTTACTTGATTAGATTAAATACATAGCTGGATTATTACCATCACTCGCTGTGATTAAACTTCAACGCTTGTTCTTGGAATTCGAGCCTACAATGTTAGCCCAAAAATTAATTTGATTGTATTGGATACAAGCAGGTTGTCTTCAACCTTGCAACCATGCACTGTAGCTGGGACTACAGCTGGGATTATTCGTTCGAATCGTGCAAGTCAAACAGTGAAACTGTGCATTTCCCTTTATCCCTTGAGATCGTGCATATGAATTTAAGATAAAAACATACACCTGACTCCTTCCAAATCGTACGCCAGGAAAACCCAAGCGTGAGCTACTAACAAGCAGCTTCATTATAAGAAAACAACAGATGCAATCGATATTCCATTTTTTTTTGTTTGTTAGAGTTGAATTCAATGACAGGGGTGAGTTTCTACTCACAGAGAAATGTGGCAGCTAAAATCTACTGGATTCCGCCCAAAAGAATCTGCTTCCAGGTGCCGCTGGGTCGTCTTCCTCCATGGAACTGCCCAGGCACGAACTCGCTTCACGCACAGGTTGGAAAGAGGCTCGATTGGATGCCTATTCGTTACTATTAGCTGTGGATTCCTGCTCCATCCTCTTAGCCGAGCTCAAAGCTGACCTTTGCTTGCCGTTTCGTGTGCCCAAGGGGCCTCTATCCGGCACCGCAGCAGCTGCAGCTGCTGGTCGGCCGGCAGGTGTCGCTGCCCTAGCGGCAGGTTGAGTTACAGGTGGGGCGCCACCCTGGGCAAGATGAGGAGGAAAGAAGGAGGTGAAAGGAAGTTGTTGTTGGATCGGAGCTCTAGGGCTCAAAGATTCGCCCCAAGGTCGCCCCTTCCTCTGATCGGCCTGCTTGTGATGCGCCGCTTTTGCGGCTCTGTGCTATCGGGTAGAGGAAGACGGATAAGTGAGAAAAGGAAGTAAAGGAAAGGGAAAAAGGGTATTAAACCAAATCTTTGGAAAAATTGCATTATTGGTCCAATGATTTTAAGATCATCATAATATTTGACTCGATGGTCCAAATTGAATGATTCTTCTTGCATCCTTTCAAGCACGAACTGCTCTACCTACCTAAGGCATGGAAGCATACTGATTAGACTGATTCACTGGATCAAAGCTCAAATTGCATATGTGTTTACTTGATTCAACTTAATGAACTTAATAATCAACATTGATATCATTAATTGCCTCAGGTGATTCAAACTCAACTATTGATTCACATATTAACTTATTTGATTAACCATGATATTTAATTTGATATTCAACACTAATTGAGGTGTTTCACGTAATTTGAGGTATTTATTGACTAACCCTGATATGGGTCGTAACATGGCATTTCTCCCAATTCAGGATAAGGTTGGTTTCCTCGCAGCGCTGTAGAACTTGTCCGAGGTTGATTAAGCAGCTATCGAAGGAGTCTCCAAAAACTGAGAAATCATCCATAAACACTTCCATAATGGATTCAGTTAGTCCAGTGAAGATGGCGGACATACACCGTTGGAACGTAGCGGGTGCGTTACACAACCCGAAAGGCATTCTTCTAAAGGCGTATGTCCCAAAAGGATAGGTGAAGGTAGTTTTTTCCTGGTCCTCTGGGTGTATAGGTATTTGATAGAACCCGGAGTAACCATCAAGATAGAAGAAATATTTCTGATGAGCTAAATGCTCTAGAACTTCATCGAGGAAGGGTAGAGGGTAATGGTCTTTCCTCGTGGCTTTGTTCAGCTTCCTATAGTCAATACACATCCGCCACCCTGTTACCGTTCTGGTGGGTACTAGCTCATTTTTGTCATTGAGCACTACGGTAGTGCCTCCTTTTTTTGGAACAACCTGGACAGGGTTGACCCACTGGGAGTCAGAGATAGGGTAGATTATACCAGCTTTGAGCAGTTTGAGGACCTCCAGGCGAACCACCTCCTTGAGATTAGGATTTAGTTTTCTTTGATGTTCGCGGGTTGTCTTGAATTCCTCAACCATTGGAAGTCTATGCATACACAGGGCTGGGTTTATGCCTGTTAGGTCAGTTATCTTATATCCAATGACCTTTTTATGCTTCTTCAGCTCATCCAGAAGCTTTTCTTCCTGATCTACTGTAAGGGTAGAGTTGATGATGACCAGGCAAAGTTTTTCCTTATCTAATAAAACATGTTTAAGCCCTGTGGGTAAAGTCTTCATTTCAGGAGCTTTTGGTGGCTCAGCTGCTTCTATAATGGTAATAGCTTTAAGTTCTTCAAAAGTGGCTGTTGATGCTTCTTCGGCCTTTTCTAAATGTTGCAGACACTATTGAACTAGTTCGTTCGCAGAGAATTCAACATCTGGATTGATTAGGACATTTTCTAGTTCGTCAGCTGGCTCGGATATTTCTAACTGAGACATTTGTTGTATTGCGTCAAGAAGAAAACCCTCCTCTTGGATACTAGGGCCTTTCATGCTATTAAGGACTCGGAATTGAATTTCTTCTTTCCCGAGCCTAAGGATGATGGTGCCAGCTTCGATTACAATAATCGCCCTGGCAGTAGCGAGGAAAGGTCTGCCGAAAATAATCGGGTATCTCAAGTCTTCTTTAATATCCATGATAATGAAGTCGCATGGGACGTAGGCATCCTTGCCTATCCTTACTGGGATACCTTCAATGATCCCCAGAGGTGCGGTTATGGTGGAATCAGCTAATTGAATAGTCATTGTTGTAGGAAGCAATTCGGTAAAACCCAGACGTTTTCACATGGAGTAAGGCATGATGGATATACTGGCCCCTAGGCCAGCTAATCCTTTTTTAGTGGATGCATTTCCAATGCAACATTGGATTCCGAAGGAGCCTGGGTCCTTCTTCTTTTTGGGCATCTTATTTAAGATGATGTCCGAAGTGGTCTGAGCAAGCTTAACAGTTTCTTGATCCTCAGTGATGTACTTTCTTGATAGTAATGTCTTGAGGTATTTCGCCCAGGCTGGCACCTCGGAAAGAGCATCAAGGAGCAGGATATCAATGTATAGTTTCTTCATTGCCTCTTTGAACTTTTGAAACCTGGTGTCCATCTTTATTTCTCGTAGTCTTCCTGGGTACGGGATTCTTGGTTTATATTGCAAAACTTTAGGTTCTGTGGACACTTTATCTTTGCCCTTTGTGCCCTCTGGGGGCTTCTCCATTCCTTGTGGCGGGCTCTCATTCGTCATGAAAGCAGGGGTATCATCATTATCCAGGGTGATCTTGGTGGTCTCATGAAGAGTGCGTCCCGATCTTGTGGTGACAACATTTAATTGTTCATGTCTGTTCTGTCCATGCTTAGTATTTGATTTGGTCTGCCCTGCAAAAGTGCCTATCGAAGGCTTCAATTGAGCAGCGATATGGGCAAGTTGGGCTTCTACTGCTTTTTTCTGTGCTTGCTGATTAGCGAGCATAGTCTGTTGAGATTGCAACATCTGCCTTATCAAGGATATTTCATCTTCTGATTGAGAAGGAGTGCTTTTCAAAGGACTCTATTGTTGGGTTTGTTGAGATTGTTGTGGTGGAAGCGCCAGCTGAGGTTGCTGAGTATGCAGTTGTGGATGGAGCGGAGGATGAGTGTACTGGTAGTAGGCTGATTGGTTCTTGGGGTAGTTGGCCCTAGGGAAGTTATTCCTGGAATTCCCTTGATTTTGGTTGAAATTGTTTGGGAATCTAGGTGGTAACCTACTAGAGGATCCCCCCTGTGTCTGATGTTGCAGATTAACGGTCCCAGCAGGGTTTCCATACTGAAATCCTAGATGATTCCTTGGCTGATTAGGGTTGTAATATACTTGTCAGGGATGGAATGGATGGAGTTGACTTGTTCCGGTAGTTGTTCTTCAGATTGGTCGTTGATGGGTTCATATGGTTGTGGTGGTGGATGCAGATCCATTATCACATTATAAAGCATGCCGCAGGAAAGGGTCAGATGGTCAGAAGCATGACAGGCCTCACAGGTTCCTGAGGCAGCCTTGACTTGTTGAACTAGAGGATTTTTCTTCTTATCAAATTCTCCGAGAGAAGTCTCGACAGCTTGTTGTTTATGAACTATGGTTTTCAGGACTTCAACTATTTCTTTCATCTCTATTGATTCTTCAGCTTTGTAGACCTTGAGGACACCTTTACCGGCTGACCGTCCCCAGTTAGACTGGTTTTCAGCTCCGAGTGTAACAATTTTCCAAGCGTCCTCATAATTCTTTCTCATGAAGTTTCCTCCAGATGAGGAATCCAAAAACTATTTGATATCGTCACTTACTCCCCGATAGAAGGTTTTGATCAATTGCATCTCGGAGATTCCATGATGGGGGCATTTCCGTAAAAGTTCCTTAAACCTTTCCCATGCTTCAACAAGGGATTCACCGGGTAACTGAGAGAAATGATTGATCTGCCCTCTGATCTCATAAGTCAATGAGGGGGGAAAGAACTTCTCTAAAAACGTTTCCTCTAGGGGAGCCCAGGTGGTTATTATGGGTTCCCTGTCAAGTGAGTTGTACCAACTCAGGGCCCTCCCAGACAGAGTGAAATGGAACAGATGAAGCATTATCACATCAAAAGCGACTCCGTCTTGCAGAACCAGGCGGCACAGTGCCTTAAACCTTTTTAGATGATCCATGCAATCATCTCCAGAAACTCTGGAGAAAGAGATGCCTCGCATGATCTGGATCCACTGGGTCCGAATCTCGAAGTTGGGGATATTAATAATCAGAGGTCGGACCGGGTGGTTATCCTCATAGTTCTTTGGGACAACATAGTCCCTCAGTTGCTTGTTTCTTAACTCCAACTGAGCAGCATGGGTTGTTGCCTCAGTTTAAGCTCTGATGCGAGCTTGCTCTTCCCCACAAATCTCCGCTTGGATTTGGGCACGTGTATCAGCGATGAGTTGTGCCCGTTGAGCGGCGATGGCGGCATTGACCCTCTCCATCACCAAAGCAGCCTGACGTTGACCGTCAACCATCTGCCTAGCTCTTTGGCGATTAAGACGGATGCGGCGGTGGAAGCTTCTCTCTACCTCAGAGTCAAACTCTGGATTAGGGGAGAATCCGAGGTTATGCACAGGTTGCATACACGTTTTCTACCTGAGTAGAGAGAAGAAAACACCTTTTAGATGATGATAAATATATAATGATTTCAAGAAGATATGGATTAATGATTAAATGAAAGTGTAAAACTCTAACCAACTAGCAAGATACTAAATGAAATTAAAACGTTCCGTTGTCCCTGGCAACGACGCCAATTTTTGATGGAGCTTCCACTTATGTGGAATTGCGAGCACCAACTAAAAATCCTAATGATGGTAAGTCTTTAGGTTTAGCCTTGCTTATACTAGATAGAAAACTCCACCCACGTACGCTAAGTTACGTGGAAGTCTTATCGCAGTATAGTTAAGGGTCAAATCCACGGGACAACAGTCTTGTTGTAAGCAACAAGATGGAAAACGCTAGAATTTCACTTAATCACTCAATAGTTGGTATTTAGATCAAAAGGTTGATTTGGTTGCTTTTAAGCTAAGTGCAAGTAAAGTAAAGGAAGCAAGTAAATTTAAGGAGTTATACTATTATAAAATTCACTAGGGTGTGATCGGTTTTTCACCGCCACTACACATGGATCAACACATGCAAAGCAAAACATAACCTGCAAAAAGAGTCTAGTCAGTTAGTATCTTTGTAGACTTAGCTTCCTTTCGGAGAACTAACTACGAGAAGTGCGGGAATGTTGCAAAGCCAGCCATTCCCGAACAAATGGTCACTTACTTTGCATCATTCCCTTCGCGAAGTGTGTTCCTCGATTTACCAAGGTTGCACTTTCATATGTCAACTGATTCCATTTCATAATATGAAAGTGCAACAAATGATAGTGAGTTTACTCCACTTCTTGAGATACACTTCTAGATACCGAAACAGATGCATGGTGGATACATGCACCAGGAGCCAACATACAAACGAGTTTCAAATCTAATAGTACAAACGTAGACAATTCATACTAAAAGATAAAGGATAACACAAGTTGGAGATCAAGCAACATGCATTCATTAAACGTTTGATGTCGAACTGAAAAGATAAGAACTCTATATTACAAATTATGGATTACATTTACATGATATGAAAACATGGATAGCGGGGCTACTCCCCGCACCCTAGTGAGAGAGTCTACTCGCTCATAACTAGGACAAAGAAGGAGGCAAGAAGAGAGAGAGAGAGCGTCAACCCCACAAAGGAGGGAGGAAAGTCAACCCCTTGGAGAGAGAGAAACGATCCACCAGCTTCACATGTTGCTTGATGACAAGATCCCCCTCTTCCCACCTTCTTCGACAGAGAGAGAGAAAGCAGCTTCAAGATGGAGTGTGGGTCTCAGACCGGCAGCCCCTGGGCGGAAGATGGAAGTCGGATTTGCTCTGGAGTGATTGAGACAGCCTTTGGACGTCTGAAAAACTCTGCCTTTCGTCCCCTTTGGGGTCTTATTTATAGGCCGTAAGTGAAGTCCAAACGGTTTGGAGACCGTTTGGACCTCAAGACCGTTTGGGACCTCAAGACCGTTCGGACCTTGAGACCATTTGGCTTCATGCGGTCTTGAGACCGTTTGAACTCCATGCGGTCTCGGGACCGGTTGGCTTCATGCGTTCTTGAGACTGTTTGACTCCATGCAATCTCGGGACCGTTTGGCTTCATGCGGTCTCGAGACCGTTTGAACTCCATGCGGTTTCGTGACCATTTGGCTTCACGCGGTCTTGGGACCGTTTGACTCCATGCGGTCTTGGGACCGTTTGGCTTCATGCGGTCTTGGGACCGTTTGACTCCATGTGGTCTCGAGACTATTTGAACTCCATGCGGTCTCGGGACCGTTTGGCTTCATGTGGTCTTGGGACCGTTTGACTCCATGCGGTCTCAGGACCGGTTGGCTTCATGCGGTCTTGGGACCGTTTGACTCCATGCGGTCTCGGGACCGGTTGGCTTCATGCGGTCTTGGGATCGTTTGACTCCATGCGGTCTCGAGATCGATTGGATTCATGCGGTCTTGGGACCGTTTGAATCCATGCGGTCTTGAGGTTGAGTTATTCTTTTATGATTTTTTTGTGCTTTTTCTGCATGTATAGAAAGGAAAAGTTAGTCTGATGGTATATTTACAAAAAAGGGTAAAATTAGGATTATGTATAGTTTAAACTTAGAAAGAGTATGAAAAAAAACTAAGAAAAAGGACTAAGATAATCGTCCAAAATAGGAGGTTATCAGCTCCTCAATTAATTTATTTATTTTTGTATTAAATTAAATTAAAGTTTCACATATGCTTAAACCTTGATTATTTTATTATTAAGATTCTCTCTCCTCCATGATAATTCAAATGAGGCGCCCCTCTCATTTTCGTTTCTCTATTTGATGCCAGGAGACATGAGGGACCATCTAGAGGTGATATTTTGCATATTGAACCCTAGATTTTGGGTAAATTGCACATCACAGCAAAACTAGGTTTAATTGCACAAGGATGGCTCTACAAGCTTTATCTTGATGCCCAAGCTTGTGGAAACAATACCACTACATCATATTCATTATTATGATGTCTCGATAGTAGATGAACATTTTATCATGAACAATTTGCAAGTTAACCCCTCAACTTAGGTAATTTGCATGCTAGTCCAAAATTAACAAAACAATATTTCAACATTATTTAAAAAGGACTGAAATTGAAATATAAGTTCCTCTTAAGCCTTAATTAATTTTCAAAGATAAGAGCAAGCATCTAATCAACTTTATTAAGCAAAACACCTAGGGTTAAAACATAACCCAGGTCAGGGATGTTACAAATTATCCACCCCTTATAAGGATTTTGTCCCCGAAATCATTAACAAGATATTTTAAGGATTTCTTCCTCTAATTCCCATGTAGCTTCTTCAATGCCACGATGATTCTATAGGACTTTTACAAGATTAATGTCTTTATTTTTCAACTTCTTGATCCTTCTGTCAAGAATCAACATAGGTCCTTCAACATAAGATATATCATCGTTTAATTCTACTTTCATAGGTTGCAGAACTGATTCTGTATCAGGATGACATTTCCTTAGAATGGAAATGTGGAACACTGGGTGCAACTTCTGCAGCTCAGGTGGTAACTCCAGCTTATAACCTACCTTTCCAATCCGTTCAATGATTGGATAAGGCCCCATAAATCTAGGAGCTAACTTTCCTTTTCTTCCAAACCTAAGAACTCCCTTCCAAAGTGAGACCTTGAGGTACACTCTATCTCCAACCTAGAATTCTAAAGGTCTACGACGCTTATCAGCGTAAGATTTCTACCTATCCTGTGCAGTTTTTAACTTTTGTTGTATTATTTTAATCTTCTCGGTGGTCTGTTGTATAAGATCAAGACCCAAAAGTTGGTATTCACCAGTTTCATACCAACATAGGGGAGATCTACAACGTATACCATACAAAGCTTCATAAGGTGCCATGTCGATATTGTGTTCATAGCTATTATTGTAGGCAAATGCTATCAAGCTTAGATGTAGATCCCAACTTCCTGTAAACTGGAGGACACGTGCCCTAAGCAAGTCCTCCAAGGTTTGTATAGTTCTTTCGGATTGTCCATCAGTCTGAGGATGAAAAGTTATACTAAACCTTAACTATGTGCCTAATGATTTATGAAGTCACTCCCAAAAATGACTCTGGTAACCTCCATTTTTGTGGTGTTATCTTAGTATTTTTATTCAGTTTTCCACACTCTTTCTCAGATAAAATTAGACAAAATCCCTAACTATCCTCTCTTATTGAAAATATAATGTTAGATTAACTTTTCCCCTTTTTACTTACAGAAAAAGACACAAAAAATCATAAAAGACTCAACCGTTCCCCAGACCGCACAGACTCACACGGTCCCAATACAGCATGAAGCCAAATGGTCCCTAGACCGCATGGACTCACACGGTCCCAAGACCGCATGAAGCCAAATGGTCCCCAAACCGCATGGACTCACACGGTCCCAAGACCGCATGTAGCCAATCGGTCCCAAGACCGCATGAAGCCAATCGGTCCCAAGACCGCATGAAGCCATCGATCCGAAGACCGCATGAAGCCAATCAGTCCCAAGACCGCATGAATCCAATCGGTCCCCAGACCACATGGACTCACACGGTCCCAAGACCGTATGAAGACAAACGGTCCCCAGACCGCATGAAGCCAATCGGTCCCAAGGCCGCATGAGTCAAAACTGTCTCGGAGTCCAAACGATCACGGATTCCAAACGGTCTCGGAGTCCAAACGGTCTCGGAGTCCAAACGGTCTCGGGGTCCAAATGGTTTCAGAGTCCAAACGGTTTCAGAATCCAAACGGTCTTCAAAACCGTTTGGATCCAAAACTGTCCAAACTATTTGGACTTCACTTAAGGCCTATAAATAAGACCCAAGGGTCCTCTCATGGCATTAAGTTTTTAGACGCCTAGAGGCTGCCTCTACTACACCAAAGCTAATCTGACTTCCATCCTCTACCCAAAGGCTGCCGGTCTGAGATCCACGCTCCATCCTGAAGTTGCTTTCTCTCTCTTTTCCAAAGAAGGTGGGAACAAGATACCTCACCACCAAGCAACCTGTGAAGTTTGAAGATCGTCTCTCTCTCTTTCCAAGGGGTTGACTTTCCTCTCTGCTTTGTGAGGATGACGCTCTCTCTCTCTTCTCGCCTCCTTCTTTGTCCTAGCTATGAGCGAGTAGTCTCTCTCACTAGGGTGCTGGGAGTAGCCCCGCTACCCATGTTTTCATTTCATGTAATGTAATCCATTGTTTTCAATATAGAGTTACTTTCTTTTTAGTTCAACATCAATCGTTTAATGAATGCTTGTTGCTTGATCACCAACTTGTGTTATGTTTTATCTTTTAGTATGAATTGTCTATGTTTGTACTACAAGATTTGAAACTCGGTTGAATGTTGGTTCTTGGTGCATGTATCCACCGTGCATCTATTTCGATATCTAGAAGTGTTTCTCAAGAAGTGGAGTAAACTCACTTTCATCGTTGTACTTTCATACTATGAAATGGAATCAGTTAACGTATGAAAGTACAACCTTGATGAGTCAAGGAACACACTTTGCGAAGGGAATGATGAAAAGTAGGTGACCATTAGTTCGAGAATGGATGACTTTGCAACATTCCCACACTTCTCGTAGTTAGTTCTCTGAAAGGAAACTAAGTCTACGAAGATACTAACTGATTAAACTCTTGTTACAGGTTGTGTTTTATATTGCATGCTTTGATCCATATGTACTGGCAGTGAAAGTTGATCACACCCTAGTGGTTCCATATCACTTTTTAACATCCTTAAATTTACTTTACTTTACTTTACTTGATCTTAATTTAAAACAACCAAACCAACCTTTTGATTTCAGCACCAACTATTAAGAGATTAAGTGAAATTCCAACATTTTCCATCTTGTTGCTCCCAACAAGACTGTTGTCCCGTGGATTCGACCCTTAACTATACTATGATAAGGCTTCCACGTATCTTAGCATACGTGAGTGGAGTTCTCAATCTAGTATAATCAAGTCTAAACTTAAAGACATACCATCTTTAGGATTTTTAGTGGTGCATGCAATTCCACATAAGTGGAAGCTCCATCAAAAATTAGCATTGTTGTCGGGGACAACGGAACATTTTAATATCATTTAGTATCTTGCTAGTTGGTTAGGGTTTTACGTTTTCTTTTAACCATAATCCCATATCTTCTTGAATCCATCATATCTCTTGCTTCATCTAAAAGGTGTGTCTCTTTTCTCTACTCAGGTAGAAGACGTGTATGCAATCATCGCATAACCTCAGATTCTCCCCTGATCCAGAGTATGACTCTGAGGTAGAGAGAAGCTTCCACCGCCGCATCAGACTCAACCACCAAAGAGCTAGGCAAATGGATGAAGATCAACGTCAAGATGAGCTAGTAATGGAAAGGGTCAATGACGCCATAGCCGCTCAAAGAGCACAACTCATCGCTGACACCCGTGCTCAGATTCAAGCGGAGATCCGAGCGGAAGAACATGCCCACATCCGAGCTGAAAATGAAGCAGCCAACCAAGTTGCCCAGCTAGAGATAAGAAACAAGAAATTGAGGGATTATGTTGTCCCTAAGAACTATGAACACAATCATCCAGTGCGGCCTCCGATCATCAACATACCCAACTTCGAGATCAGGACCCAATGGATTCAGATCATGTAGGGCATCTCATTCTCTGGAGGTTCTGGAGATGACTGCATGGATCACTTGAAGAGGTTCAAGGCACTTTGCCGACTTGTCTCGCAAGTTGGAGTCACTTTCGATGCAATAATGTTACATCTTTTCCTCTTCACTCTATCTGGAAGAGCATTGAGTTGGTACAGTTTGCTTGATAGGGAGCCAATCATCACCACATGGGCTCCCTTGGAAGAAAAGTTCCTGGAGAATTTCTTTCTCCCTTTGTTAACTTATGAAATTAGGGGGCAAATCAACCACTTCACCCAACTTCCTGGAGAATCACTCGCAGAAGCATGGGAAAGGTTCAAGGAGCTTCTAAGAAAATGTCCTCATCACGACATCTCCCAAAATCAATTAATAGAAACATTCTATAGTGGAGTGAGTGATGACATCAAGCAATTTCTGGACTCCTCATCTAGAGGAAATTTTATGAGAAAGAACTACGAGGATGCCTGGAAAATCATCACACTTGGAGCTGAGAATCAATCCAATTGGGGATGATCATCTGGCAAGGGAGTCCCCAAAGTTTACAAAGCTGAGGAATCAATGGAAATGAAGGCTATTGTTGAAACCTTAAAGACCATAGCTCAGAAATAGTAGGCTCTTGAAACTTTGCTTGGAGAGTTTGATAAGAAGAAAAACTCTCAAGTCCAATAGGTTAAAGCTGCCACAGGTACATGTGAAGCATGTCACGCATTCGATCACCCAACTCTGTCATGCGGTCTGCTTTACAATGTGATGATGGATATGCACCCACCACAGCAGCAGTACGAGCCAATCATTGAACAACCTGATGAGCTAATGCCAGAACAAGTTAATTCTATTCATTCCATCCCTGGACAAGTTTACTATAATCCTAATCAACCAAGAAACCACCCAGGATTTCAATACGGGAACCCTGTTGGGATTGCCAATCTGCAACACCAGACACAAGGAGGACCCTCCAATAGGTTGCCTCCTGGATTCCAAAGCAACTTTAATCAAAATCAAGGGAACCCCAAAAACAACTTCCCAACATCCAACTACCCTAGAAATCCATCCAACTACTATCAGTATAACAATCCTCCTCTTCACCCACAGTTGCACCCTCAGTTGCAGCAACCTCAGCTAGAACTGCCTCTACAACAACCACATCAAGGACAACAACAGTTCGCTCAAAAAAATACCCCCTCCCAGCCAGCAGATGAGATGACTTTGATAAGGCAGATGCTATAGTCCCAACAAACTATGCTCACTAATCAACAAGCTCAACAAAAGGCAATAGAAGCTCAACTAGCACAAATTGCTGCGCAACTAAAGCCTCCAGCAGGCACTTTTATAGGACAACCTAAGTCGAACCCTAGACACGACCAGAATAGACCTGAGCAGTTCAATGTAGTTACTACAAGATCTGGGCGCACCCTTCAAGAATCTACGACAATCTCTCATGATGATGATGATACACCTATCTTTATGTCAAATGTAAGCCCGAACCTAGGAACTAAGAAGACTGCAGATAACGTGAGAGGTGAAGAAGAATAGCAAGCTTCCAAAGAGCTAGAAATTCCGCAGTATAAACCAAGGATACCATACCCAGGAAGATTGAGAGAGACTAAAATGGACACTAGGTTCCAAAGTTTTAAGGAGGCAATGAAGAAACTCTATATCGACATTCCGCTCCTTGATGCTCTCTCTAAAGTACTAACCTGGGCTAAACATCTAAAAACTATGTTATCAAGGAAATACATTACCGAAGAGCAAGAGACTATTAAACTAGCTCAAACCACCTCCGATATCATCCTTAATAAGATGCCAAAGAAAAAGAAGGACCCAGGTTCCTTTGAGATTCAATGCTGCATTGGAAATGCCTCGAGCAAAAAGGGATTAGCTGACTTAGGGGATAGCATATCAATTATGCCATATTTGATGTGTAAACAATTAGGTTTCACTGACTAACTGCCCACAACGATGGCAATTCAGTTAGCTGATTCCACAATCACTACACCTCTAGGAATTATCGAAGATATTCCAGTCAGGATAGGCAAAGATGCCTATGTCCCATGCGATTTTGTCATCATGGATATTAAGGAGGATCTGAGATACCCAATAATTTTTGGCAGACCATTCCTTGCCACAGCCAGGGCGCTTATCGATGTTGAAGCTGGCGCAATCGTCCTTAGACTCGGAAAAGAAGCAATTCAATTCCGAATTCTCAACAACATGAAAGGTCCCAACATTCAAGAGGAGGTCTTTCTCTTAGATGTAATACATCAAATATCCCAATTAGAAATATTTGAGCCATCTGATGAGTTAGAGAATGTTCTAACCAACCCATAAGTCGAATTTTCTACAAATGAATTAGTTCAACAATGTTTGCAACATTTAGAGAAAGCTGAAGAAGCACCGACAGCCACCGTTGAGGAGCTCAAATCCGTCACCATTTTAGAAGCAACAGAAACACCCAAGGCTCCCGAGATGAAGACTCTACCCATGGGACTTAAACACGTCTTCTTGGACGAGGAAAAATTATGTCCGGTTATCATCAATTCCACCCTGATAGAAAACCAGGAAGAAAGACTTCTTGTTGAGCTGAAGAAGCACAAGAAAGCCATTGGGTACAAAATAACTATCCTGACAGGTATAAATCCAGCCTTATGCATGGATAAACTGCCAATGGTTGAAGAATTTAAGCCAACACGAGAACACCAGAGGAAGCTGAACCCCAGTCTTAAAGAAGTAGTTCGCCTTGAAGTCCTCAAATTGCTGAAAGCCAGGATAATCTACCCAATTTCAGACTCCTAGTGGGTCAGCCCCGTCCAAGTGGTTCCCAAAAAGGGAGGAACCACTTTCGTGCTAAACAAAAAGAAGGAGTTAGTACTGACAAGGACTGTGACGGGGTGGAGGATGTGTATCGACTATAGGAAACTTAACAAATCAATGCAAAAACATCACTACCCTCTTCCCTTTCTCGATGAAGTCCTTGAACAGTTAGCCCATCAGAAGTACTTCTGCTATCTAGATGTTTATTCAGGGTTCTACCAAATCCCCATACACCCGGAAGACAAAGAGAAAACTACCTTTACCTGCCCCTTTGGAACCTATGCTTTTAGAAGAATGCCATTCGGGCTGCACAACGCAGCCGCTACATTCCAAAGATGCATGTTTGCCATTTTTGCAGGATTAACCGAATCTATAATGGAGATATTCATGGATGATTTTTCAGTTTATGGGGATTCCTTCGATAACTGTCTAATCAACCTTGGACAAGTCTTACAACGATGTGATGAAATGAACCTCATCCTGAATTGGGAAAAATGTCATTTCATGGTAGCTGAAGGTGTCGTCCTTGGGCATAGAGTGAGTGACCGTGGAATTGAGGTCGATCAGGCAAAAATCGATGTTATCTCAAAGTTGTCACCACCAAAAGATATAAAAGGAGTTTGTGCATTCCTTTGTCATGTTGGGTTCTACAGAAGATTTATTAAAGATTTCTCAAAAATAGCAAAACCCATGACCCAACTTCTGACCAAAGAGACCGAGTTCAATTTCAATCAAGAATGCCTACAAAGCTTATCAATCTGAAAAATGCTTTAATCTATGCACCCATACTAAGAGCCCCAGATTGGTCACAACTTTTTGAAATCATGTGTGACGCAGCGATTATGCCATAGGGGTTGTATTAGGATAGAGAATCGACAAGAAACTGTATGTAATCTACTACGCGTCTAAAACGCTCGATGAAGCACAGAAGAACTACACTACTACAGAGAAAGAGTTCTTAGCTCTCATCTATGCGTTCGAGAAATTCCGCTCTTACTTGATTGGATCCAAGGTCATCGTCTACACTGACCACTCCGCCATACGATACCTAATTCAGAAGCAAGATGCAAAACCCAGACTTATCCGCTGGGTGTTGATGCTTCAGGAATTCGATTTGGAAATCAAAGACAAAAGCAGAGTGGAAAACGTTGTAGCTGACCATCTCAGTCGTATCTAAGTCAAAGAAGAAGATAAAGTCCCTATCTGAGACTCTCTTCCAGATGACCAACTAATGAAGATTACCAATGGATTTCCCTGGTATGCCGACATTGTTAATTATCTGGCTACATGAATCATTCATTTTTCCGCTTCCCATCACGACAAAAGGAAATTCCTCCACGATGCAAAGAAATTCCATTGGAATGAACCCTACCTTTTCCGCCTTTGCGCAGACGGACTTTTTTGTTGCTACTTACCTGAAGAAGAGATTACCCCCGTCCTAGAACATTGCCATTCCAGCCCCACTGGGGGGCACATGAGTGCGAAGAAAACTACTATGAAGGTTTTGCGATCAGGTTTCTTTTGGACAACCATAGCAAAAGACTCCTATGATTTTGTCAAATCTTGCAACAAATGTCAATTTTCTGGCAGCATATCTAAAAGGAATGAAATGCCACTCACCATGTGGCATGAGATTGAACTTTTCAACATGTGGGGGATATATTACATGGGCCCCTATCCTTCTTCATATGGCTTCTCCTACATTCTGGTTGCAGTAGACTATGTCTTGAAATGGGTCAAAGCTATACCCACAGTGTCCAGCGATTCCAAACCAGTCATTAAAATGTTTAAAGATATCATCTTTCCCAGATTTGGAGTCCCCCGAACTATCATATCCGATGGCGGGACCCATTTTCTGGAATGAAGTTTTGAAACCCTCTTAAAGAAATACAGAGTTAACCATAAAGTTGCCACGCCTTACCACCCATAGACCAGTGGTTAGGTTGAAGTTTCAAATAGACAACTGAAGGCAATTTTAGAAAAAGCAGTCAATAACCACTGCACTGACTGGTCCACCAAGCTTCCTGATGCCCTTTGGGCTTACCGAACAGCTTATAAAACAAAAATCGGGACAACCCCATTCCGTTTGGTATACAGGAAGTCACGTCATCTTCCAGTTGAACTGGAACATAAGGCTTGGTGGGCCATTAAACAACTGAATTTTGATTTCAAAAGTGCTGGAGAAAACAGACAACTACAATTACAAGAGCTAGAGCAACTCCGAATGACCGCTTATCAAAGTGCCAGGATTTATAAAGAACAAACCAAAATGTGGCATGACAACCATCTTAAAAGGAAAGACATCACCATGGGTGACAAAGTCCTCCTTTTCAATTCCAAGCTCAAATTGTTCCCTAGAAAACTCCGCACGAAGTGGTCCGGGCCTTTCACCATCAAACATATATACCCGACTGGAGCTGTCATAATTGTTGATGACAATGGTGGAGAAAGGACAGTCAATGGCCATCGATTAAAAAATACTACACTCCAGTAGATAAAATGCCGAGACAGACCATTGAAATCAGAGATGCCACAACATCATCACAACAACATCAAAACCTCGTCGAGCCAGCGACGTAAAACCATGCGCTACTTGGGAGGCAACCCAAGATCTGAGCTTCTTATTTTATATTTTGTTCTTTTAAGTTACCTTAGGATTATCTTCTGAAAATATAAAAATTTATATAACCAAAACAAATATAAAAATATAAAAATCAAAATAACCTTAACCCTCCCAAATGGTCCTGAAACCGTTTGGAGCCAAATGGTCTTGAAACCGTTTGGAGTCCAAACGGTCCTGAAACCGTTTGGAGCCAAATCGTCTTGAAACCATTTGGAGTCCAAACGGTCCCGAAACCGTTTGGAGCCAAACGGTCTTGAAACCGTTTGGAGTCCAAACGATCTCTAAATTGTTTGACCTAAGGGTTTTGCAAGGTCAACTCCCTGAATCCTATATATAACCCCCCTCCTTCTTCTTTCTTTCGACTCCAGACCTCTCGTAAACCCTCACGCGAACGGTTATTCCTGTTCCATCTCTGCCTCCGTTCCCATGCGACCCGCGACCAAGTTTCTCCTCGCCGACGCCACCTTCGCATCTGCATTACCAACGCTCTCGCCGTCGTCTTCCTCACCCACTGCAACAAGGTAGTCGTGCCACTTTCACCGACGCCTGTTTTACCACCGTAGCTACCTGCTCGACTGTACATTTGGCCTTTTCGCCTCTGCTACCGTCTTTCCCACCATCGACATCTACAGCGCCGCCGCGGCATTCCCCTTTCTATCACCACCGTCTTTGCTTCTACTGTCGATTCCACCTCTCTCCCATCCACAACGCCCCCGGCGTTTCTGCTTCCAAGTGGTCTTGAAACTATTTGGAGCCAAACGGTCCTGAAGCCGTTGGAACCAAACGGTCCTGAAACCATTTGGAGCCAAACGGTCTTGAAACTGTTTGGAGCCAAATGGTCTTGAAACTGTTTGGAGCTAAATGGTCCTGAAACCGTTTGGAGCCAAACGATCCTGAAACTATTTGCGGCCAAACGATCTTGAAATTTTTTGGTCCTTCAAAACCGCATACACTTCATTCAAACAAAAAAACACATAAACGATACCAAAATTTTCTTCTTCTTTTAAAACTTGTTATTCTAATGCATAACTTTCTATTTTCAGAAATAGCTTCATCAGCAAAGCAACCCACAGGAACTGCTGATGCTCCATTTTGGACAAAGGAGTAATTGATGGAAGACCGAGCCAAACTCCAACAGATCGTAGATAACTTCAAAAAGACTGGAAAGGCCCCACCAAAGGTCAACATCATAATGATCTTGTGTGAAATTGATCGCCTCAACAACTGCCTAGCTGAGGAGCCTACAGAAGAGGTGGAAAAAATTTCTTCTAGTGATGATGAAGGCTCTGAATACGATCCACACTCCGAGGAAGAATCCCCAGCCAAAAAATCTACGGGGAAGCAAAAAGTCCAAGAAGGTGCAACAAAACAACCCCCAACAAATCGGGCAAGAAAATAGGTCCACCCCGCCACTGCTAGGGAACAAACCCTAGCAGGCCATATCCCATCAACCACCACTACCACCGCCACTATCACCCCCGTCTTCCCAATGCTCACCACCACCGCACCACCACCAGAAAACCTTTACATCCACACCCTCCCATCCATCGAAAAAATGCTAAAACCAACAAAGTACGTCTGCTCCAGCGTACTACTCAAGATGGGGATTTACTATAGAATCCTCACCATCCTAGACAATGCTAACCTCTCTAGACTCTATTTCATCCCCAAAATATCATATATCGAACCCACCACAGAATTCTTTACCCATCTCACCAAAGAAATGGTGGACATTGCACACAGAGCAAGGGACGGAGGTGACCGCAGGCTGGTCACCAAACTTTTTGGTAACGACATCACTATAACAGAAAATCTTCTGAATGAAATCTTCATCGACAACCCGGAGCATCTCAAGATGGCCAAAGCTACAGGAATGGAAAATTCACAATTCAATAGACACACCTTCTGGAAAACATTAATAGGGTTCCCATGTTATGAGGCAAAGACATGCAAAGCCTCCAATATCCATTTTGGGTTCGTGCGTACACTTCCCAAGATCCTCACTGCTGCGCTCTTCCCCAGAACGGAGAGTGGAAATATCATAACCACTGACCTTTTTCTCCTATGGTCAATTCTAAATGGAAAACCGGTCAATATTTGCCAACACTTGATACAAAAATTCTCCGCCTACGCCATAGGGAAAGAAATTTGCATGGGTGGGCACATAACTTCGATAATCAAATATCTCAGGATGGACAGATTACTTCCACACTGCACGAAGGTCAAGGGCGACATCCTTACCAATGAACAGACCTTGAAGAATTCCTACATTATCAAATAAAAGGATGCCAAATTACATTACATCTTCTGCCCAACTGTCAAATCTTCCAGGACCCTATTACCGCTTCCGGAGCTAGCAGACTACAACAAAGACAAACTTCTCTTTACTGATGAAGAGATTACCAAACTCATAGCTCTGGTCAAAGCACAAGCTAAGACAACCCAAGCGGGGCAGACCGAGCTCAGTATCACAGCCTCGACAGATTGTATAACAAAAATTCCACTGAAACGACCTTCCAAAAGGCTTTCAAAGCAACAACAGCTGTCGGGGACACCAACATCAAAACAACATCCAGAGCCAGAACCCACCCTCCCCGAAGAACAAATCACCACCTCATCTCTAGACTCCTTCATTATGAGTCTAACCTCTGAGCTTACCACAACCACTTCACCACCCTCCACCTTTCTACAATCCACCACTCTTCCGTCTTTCTCCACAACTACACCATCATCCTCCACTTCACCCATTTTCTCCTCGGGCATCCCCTTCTCTACCACTACGCCCGAATTCACCACCTTTGCATCCATCTCCATAGTCTTTTCCCCACCACTATCAATACCACCATTTTCACCATCAACATCACCACCTTTCCCATCCACCACCACCCCATCACCGCTAGTGACACCATCTATAGTCACCACACAGTTTGTCGAACCATCAACAATGTCTCTTCTGCAAGACACTACACCCTTTCCATCCAGACCCCAACCATCCCACCCTTCCATAATCGGGGTCCCTTTCACTAATGTCGGTGAGGAATTCGGACGTCAATTCGACACCAATTGAAACCTCCTCACTGACCTTTCTAACATTATGAATTCCATTTTTTCTTATGTGTAGGGACTATGTCAGTAGGTAGCCAAGATCGACGAACAAAACCATACCTTGCCAAGCATCCTCCAAGGTTTTCAGCAATGACAAGATGTAATGGTCAGGCAAGTTGATCACGTCGACAACCACTTCAACAATTTCCTTGAGCTGATCCTTGGGGTAAAATGCAAGCAAGAAGCGATGCCCAAGCAAGTCGATGAGATCTCTACGCAGACTGAACCTCTACCTGAGACTCTCCGTGAGCTCAAGCAGTACCAAACAACTCTTAGCACGTGCTTGGATAACATCAGCAACACTCTCACACAATTCAACAATTGCCAAGAGGAGTCGACGAATAATGAAATCCAACAATTACGAGCTACAGTAATAGATCTTACAGCACGAGTCCTCTCTGCCGAGGACTGATACAAAGATCTCAAGGAAACACATGATTCACTGCTCGAAACACACGAGCATGTGCAAGTGGCGTTTGACGAGTTAAAACTATCCATCGGCAGTGCAAAAAGATAGCACACAAGAAACTCACAGACAAAGCAACACCTGACAAAGAAGGCGATGATGAAGACAAAGATGACTCCGACTCCTCTACAGATTCTAACAACGATACCACCTCCTCAGATGACAAATATGATGCCCCAGACAACGTTGGGGAGGGCCCAAGCCAAGGAGCAGAACCTTCTCAGAAAGGATATGACAAAGACCACCAAGACGGTGGACATCATCCCAAATCCCCCACCCACAACGAAAATGTAAATATATCATATGGGGACCAATTCCTAGATTACTCTACCTTGGGATCTATAGGGGAGTCTGCAAAAGATGCGGCCTTTGCTGAGTTCCACCAATGTATTTTAGGAACCAGCACAAGCCCACCAGCAACAACCATTCATCCTTTTTCCGCACCTGACCAATCAGAACCCTTTCCTGCAAAACTGGAAGAATCAAAACGAGTACGTTTAGATACAGATGAAGAACTCGATTCTTCTTCCGATTCAGATGAAGATCTGTAAGGCTATATAGAAGATTTGGAACAACCTTCTTCACCCCCTCCGCCGAAGCTTCCCCCACCACCGCCTCTACCACATAAGATGCACGATTTAGATATGGCAGCCATTTCTACACTAGATGCTCAGGACATCTTTATCCTGAACACTATTGTCGACGATGCCAAAGAGGGGGAAGACATCATCTACCACAATACAAAGACTAAGCACAAGTTGACACGTGAAGATTTCCGCAACATCCTGCGACCACGATCAATGATGTCAATGGAAATCTTCCGTGTCCTACTTGCCAACTACATAGAAGTTTACAGAAGATCTAAGAGGCAGTAGCCAAATTTTAACGCCTCACCTGCTCTATCCATAGGCTTTTTATACAAAGAAATATGAGAAAAGTCAATAGAGCAGCTGCGTGCTGGTTTAGCACGGAGGGCATGATATCTCACTGTGCCATTTCAAGTTTCCAATCACTGGTTGTTTATGATTGTGGACACCGAGGCTCGGGACGCCAAGGTGTACAATTTTTGCGCAACGGAGCTACCAGCCAGAACAATAAATTTTGTTGGAGAAGAAACATGAGAGGCAAGATGTATACCTTTCCAGCTTCTTAAGCTAATTTGGGTTGCACGCCCATCCCTACGTCAGGACTGGAGCCAAACTTGGCTCCAAATAATAAACCCACAAGTCCAAACAACTGAGGGATCTGGGATTGCACTTTTTGCACTATCTGTCACATTCAAGCGCTAAACCCAGAAATCCCCTTTACAAAGCTGATCGTTGAAGATTTTCACTCCCTGCGAGGGCGTTACGCCATGGAGCTTATTTGTGATAGAAGGTTCTTCATGGACCCGTCAATGGCACCAGATGACATCCCCCGTTACCTCTTTTCAATGATCCAACATCTGCAACGACGACCTTTCAGACAAACTTTAAAAGAATTGGAGAAAAACAAACAGCCAACCATAGTTCCCGAGCAAAGAAAATGGGACCCTTCCCACTTTGATCTGGAACAAGATAAAGGGGAAACAAATCTTTTGTCAGGGGCAAACATTAGGAGATCGCCATCACAAATGGTGCCCCTATCTACCATAGAACCCACTTTCCCAGATTTCGACCTCAGTGCTTGCAAAAGTCTCTCTGACAATGAACTTCGTCTCATCATGTCCAGGCTCCACGCCAAGAAAGATGACCTCGTTTTCATGTCCGGTGACATTTTGGTCATGGAAGACGCGTTACGAGAAATCATACAGTGTAAAGGGTCTTTATCCATGAGCTTGATGGATGTGTATCAATTTCTTATTGGACAGAATCACCCTACAACCTATATGGCATCCGCATATATGAAGGACGATCTCTTACAACTAAAGAACTTCAGAACAACTAAAGCACTAATTTACTTCCTACAACATACAACACTGAAGTTTATCATGCTCCCCTTCCTTTATCATGAGCACTGGATGCTTCTGGCAACAAACCTACCCGAAGGAACAACTACTATCTATAACAGTTCTGACAGCCAGTTCAATCCCCGACAAAAGAGTTATGTAGTGACACCAAAGACACCCATACAGGTGGTGGTGAAGGAATGTGCAGATAGACTAATCAATCTTCTAAGTCAACACATAAGGGCTTACGACAAAGAACACTTTCATCGCCCATCCTTCAACCACAAATGTCCCCAACAAATTCGGGAATCCAACGATTGTGACTTCCACGTCCTCTACTGGATGTACACCATCATGGTACTTCAAAGACAAGTAGAGGATATGACAGATGTGGATTACCACACCCTACGCGGAAAGTTTGCAACTAATTTACTCAGAACACCAGGGGCAAACTCAGGATTAACAGAAGCCTGACGCCCTTGTCTGTGTACTTCTCAACCTATCACTTTGACACTCTAAGGACAGAGTGAATGATAAGTTCGGGGGAGTACATTAGACAAGGGTGAGGTATCACTTCTATATCTCCATCTTCTCTTTCAATTTCATACAAAGTTTTCTTAATTTCCCTTACACATTTAGTTTTGTTTTAAATAATTCACCCAATAAGAAATCTTTGGAATAAAGTCACCCCCTGCTAACTTTAGAATCAAGTCAATCTTTAAGAATAATAACTAGAATAGCACTTAGACATATAATGGTGACTTAATAATCTCTCTTCACTCTTGATTTTCATGTTCTTGTTTCACTTCTACATCTGACTCTCCACAGGTCAATATCAAGGTCAAAATAAGCCAAACTCTCAAGGATGAGATGGGCATCAGGCGATTTCCAAATCAAGAAGTCTCGCAAGTGGACCATTAAAAAGAAACCAAATAAGTGCATGTTGAAAAAACTCTAAGAACAACTTTCCTTTCTTCAAATAAAAGAGGCTTGGCCGCCCAAAATAAATTCCCTAAAAAAAAACCCCAAATCCTAAGCCTGTGAGTCTACGAATAAAAGCCAGAGAGTTGATTAAAACTATGAGAGTTGTGCCATAAATAAGGATCTATATAAAGAACCAATGAAGGTCTCACCCGGCTGGTACATTCAGCTAACCTCATGAAGGCAGATGTGTCATTTCTGGTATTGGAACCCTAAGGTATCTTAATATATGAAAGGCTTTATAAGGGACTCACCCGGCCGGTACATTTAGCTACCCTCACAAAGGCAGATGTGTCGTGCCCATTAGTGAACTCCTAGAAGCATAGACAACCCCTCCCCCACTTGAGGGGGAGTCACACATCAAGCCTTTAGCCAACCCTCATACCCACTCTAGCTTCCAGTAGGTCTTTCAGAAAGGTATAAAGCTGATTAGAGTCAACAACATGCACAAAATAAAAAAAGTGGTCCCAATGCAGGCTACGAGATACGGAAGAAACCTAAGACCTAAGCAACTCTCAAATACCTAAACGAGTCAATGCAAGCAATAAGACCTGATACAACCTTAGGAGAGCTCGGGTTTATAATTGAAGCAAGAATATGAAAATTTTAACTAAATAAAATCGCCTCGCCATTACATGCCTCAGCTCTATCTAACTTGAGGACAAGCTAGACTCTAAGTTAGGGGGGGTGATAACCTCTATTTTTGTGGTGTTATCTTAGTATTTTTCTTCAGTTTTCGACACTCTTTCTCAGATAAAATTAGACAAAATCCCTAACTATCCTCTCTTATTGAAAATATACTGTTAGATTAACTTTTCCCCTTTTTACTTATAGAAAAAGACACAAAAAAATCATAAAAGACTCAACCGGTCCCTAGAACGCATGGACTCACACGGTCCCAAGACCGCATGAAGCCAAACGGTCCCCAGACCGCATGGACTCACACGGTCCCAAGACCGCATGAAGCCAATTGGTCCCAAGACCGCATGATGCCAATCGGTCCCAAGGCCGCATGAAGCCAATCGGTCCCAAGACCGCATGAAGCGAATCGGTCCCCAGACCGCATGGACTCACACGGTCCCAAGACCGCATGAAGTCAAATGGTCCCCAGACCGCATGAAGCCAATCGGTCCCAAGACCGCATGAGTCCAAATGGTCTCGGAGTCCAAATGGTCACGGAGTCCAAACGGTCTCGGAGTCCAAACGGTCTCGGGGTCCAAACGGTCTTGGGGTCCAAACGGTCTTGGGGTCCAAATGGTCTTGGGGTCCAAATGGTTTCAGAGTCCAAACAGTTTTACAATCCAAACAGTCTTCAAAACTATTTGGATCCAAAATTGTCCAAACCGTTTGGACTTCACTTAAGGCCTATAAATAAGACCCAAGGGGTCCTCTCAAGGCATCAATTTTTCAGATGCCCAGAGGCTGCCTCTACTACTCCAGAGCTAATCCGACTTCCATCCTCCACGCAAAGGATGCCGGTCTAAGATCCACACTCCATCCTGAAGCTACTTTCTCTCTCTTTGCCAAAGAAGGTGGGAACAAGAGACCTCGTCACCAAGAAACATGTGAAGTTTGAAGATTGTCTCTCTCTCTTTCCAAGGGGTTGACATTCCTCTCTACTTTGTGGGGATGACGCTCTCTCTCTCTCTTCTCACCTCCTTCTTTGTGCTAGCTATGAGTGAGTAGTCTCTCTTACTAGGGTGTGGGGAGTAGCCCCGCTACCCATGTTTTCATTTCATGTAATGTAATCCATAGTTTGCAATATAGAGTTACTTTCTTTTCAGTTCAACATAAATCGTTTAATGAATGCTTGTTGGTTGATCACCAACTTGTGTTATCTTTTATCATTTAGTATGAATTGTCTATGTTTGTACTACTAGATTCGAAACTTGATTGAATGTTGGTTCTTGGTGCATGTATCCACCATGCATCTGTTTTGGTGTCTAGAAGTGTTTCTCAAGAAGTGGAGTAAACTCACGTTCATCGTTTTACTTTCATACTATGAAATGGAATCAGTTGACGTATGAAAGTACAACCTTGATGAGTCGAGGAACACACTTTGTGAAGGGAATGATACAAAGTAGATGACCATTCATTCGGGAATGGCTGACTTTGCAACATTCCCACACTTCTCGTATTTAGTTCTCCGAAAGGAAACTAAGTCTATGAAGATACTAACTGATTAAACTCTTGTTGCAGGTTGTGTTTTATATTGCATGTTTTGATCCATGTGTAGTGGCGGTGAAAGCCGATCACACCCTAGTGGTTCCTTATCACTGTTTAACATCCTTAAATTTACTTTACTTTACTTTACTTTACTTGATCTTAATTTAAAACAACCAAACCAACCTTTTGATTTAAGCACCAACTATTAAGAGATTAAGTGAAATTCCAACGTTTTCCATCTTATTGCTCCAGACAAGACCGTTGTCCCATGAATTCGACCCTTAACTATACTACGATAAGGCTTCCACGTATCTTAGCATACGTGGGTGGAGTTCTCGATCTAGTATAAACAAGGCTAAACTTAAAGACTTACCATCTTTAGGATTTTTAGTGGTGCACGCAATTCCACGTAAGTGGAAGCTCCATCAGACTCATAAACTGGGGACCTCTGTCAGAAACAATGGTAACTAGGACCACGTACAGACATACTATCTCATCCACATATAATTGTGCCAGTCTCTCTATAGAATAGGTTGTTTTGACATGTAAGAAATGTGTTGTCTTTGTCAACCTATCAACTATTACCCAAATGGAATCATGACCTTTGGCTATTCTGGGCAGACAAACCACGAAGTCCATGGTTACATGATCCCACTTCCACTTTGGTATAGTCAAAGGCTGCATTGTTCCTACGAGCTTTTGGTGTTTAGCTTTAACTTGATGACACACTGGACACCGCATAACGAACTCAATAACATCCTTCTTCAAACCAGGCCACCATTACATATCTTTCAAGTTATGATACATCTTGGTGCTTCCTGGATGCATAGCATACATTGAAGAATGAGCCTCTTCCAGGTCTAACATCCTTAAGTTATCAACATCAGGCACTATCATTTTACTATGATAATAGGTCACCTGATCATCTGAATCATGGAAACCATCTCATTTCTCACTACCATACTCTGACTTAATCTACTGAACTACAACATCAACTTGTTGTGCCTCCTTAATATGCTGTCTCAGAGTAGGTTTTATGTGCATCTCAGCTAGCAATCCAGATAACAATGATACTTTAAACTATACATTTTTTTGCTTTAAAGAGATAAGCATATCCCTCCTAGAGTACACCAAAGAATTCAACTATGCTCTATCTAAGGATGGTGTTGCTGATTTTCTACTTAATACAACAACAACCACATTGGCCTTCCCTAGATGATAATGAATTGTATAATCGTAGTCCTTGATTAACTCCATCCAGTGATGTTGCCTAATGTTTAGCTCATGTTGAGAGAAGATATACTTTAGGTTCTTATGGTCTGTGAAAATCTGGAATGTCTCTCCATAGAGATAATGTCTCCATATCTTCAAAGCATGGACTACATCAACTAGTTATAGGTCATGTGTCAGATAATTCTCCCCGTATTTCTTAAGTTGTCGAGAAGCAAAAGAAATCACTTGTTTATCCTACATCAACACACATCCTAGTCCATTCTTAGAGGTGTCACAAAAAACTATATACCCTTTCCCTTGCTCAGGTAGCACCAACACAGGTGCACTTGTCAACCTTTCCTTCAACAACTGCAATGATTGTTTACACTTGTTATTCCAGACAAAAGAAACATCCTTTCTAGTCAACTTAGTTAAGGGTAAGGCCATAGAACTGAAGCTCTTAATGAACCTCCTGTAATAGCCTACCAAACCTAAGAAACTGTGAATTTCCTTTGGTGTCTTCGCCTATTCCCATTGCAGGACAGATTCTACCTTTTTAGGGTCAACATGAATACCTGAAGCAGATATTACGTGTCCAAGAAAAGAAACTTTAGATAACCAGAACTCACACTTGCTAAACTTAGTATACAACTTATGCTCTCTTAGCAAAGTTAGAGCCTGACGAAGATGTTGTTCATGTTGTTGAGCATCTCTACTATAGATTAGGATGTCATCTATGAAGACAACTACACATTGATCAAGAAAAGGTCGAAAGATTCTATTCATGAGTTCCATACATGCAGCTGGTGCATTAGTTAGTCCAAATGACATAACTGTGAACTCATAGTGACCATACCTTGTCCTAAAGGCAGACTTAGGTATGTCACCCTCCTTAATACACAGATGATGATATCCCGACCATAGATCTGTCTTTGAGAAGATAGTTTCACCACGCAACTGGTCAAACATATCGTCAATCCTTGGAAAACGATACTTATTATTTATAGTTACTTTATTTAATTGTCTGTAATCAATGCATAATCGCATCGATCCATCCTTATTTTTAACAAATAGGACCGGAGAACCCCAAGGTGAAGTGCTTGGTCGGATAAAACCCTTCACAAGCAACTCTTGCAGTTGTTTCTTGAGTGCTACCATCTCAGTAGGCACCATCCTATACGGTGTTTGTGCTATTGGTTGTGTTCCTGGGATTAGATTAACCTCAAAATCAATCTCCCGGGGTGGAGGTACACCTGGAAGTTCTTCAGGAAACACATCTTCGAATTCCCTGACTATCGAAACTTCAATAAGATCAGAACTCTCCATGGTGGTATCTACCACATGGACCAAGAATGCAAAACATCCTTGCCTCATCATCTTATCAGCTACCATAGCTGACACAACACAGGTCGAAAGAATCTTTCTATCTCGTTGAAAGATCCATGTGTCACTTTCATTTGTGAAAACAGCTTGCTTGGATTCACAATCCAAGACAACCTTATACCTTTCTAAGGTATCCATCCTCAGGATTATATTGAACTTGTGCATCTCAAGTGGTATAAGATCCACTTGAATGTGATGTTTAGAAAAGAAGAGAATGCAGGAAGAACACGCCTCCCGCAACACAAAAGATCCCATCAAAGGAGTTTTCTAACAACAGACTATATGCTCTATGATTGGTAGTCATGTTGCAGTCAAGAATCACTCTTCGAGCGATAAAGGAATGCATAGCACCTAGATCAATTAAACAGATACGATGCAGGATGTAGACATATAAAAATAAAACAATTCCATTTGACCGGTCACAACCCGAGGGTTGATCACTGCATCAGGTGGATTCATCGCATAGAATCTTGTTGTCACCTGTGGTTGATTCGGTGCTTGATGACTGGGTGTCGATGATCCAGCTAGGGATGCTTGTCCATGTCCTCTAGCACCACCTGGAAACTATCTCCATTGAGAACCTTGTTGATTATGTCTCTAAGGTTGAGTCATACTTGCCTCTCTGGCTCTACAATCCTTCATCAGATGCCCCATCTTTCGACATATGAAACAACTTCTGATCCCTGACTGTGGTTTGGATGGTTCTGTAACCAACACAGATGCTAAGTTGTGGGCTCCTTCTGGTAGTAAACTTCATCCTCTACCCCTATTCGACGTCCATTGTGTCTGGGTATTGAACCTAGGTGGTGCCATTGGTGTAGAAAACCTCAGTTTCTTGAAACTCTTGGATGAGGACCCTTAGAACTGGGGGTACTCCTTCTTGTTCTTGGTCTGCCACTTCTCAATCACAGACCTCTCTATCCTTCTGACAGACTCTACAAAAGTAGCAAATCTTTCCCTGTTCTCCAGAGCAGACACAAGGGTGGTCAACTCAGCGTTTAATCCCTTCTCAAAATGCCGAATCCTTTCTTCATTTGCAGTTGACATATGCGGATAGAACCGCAAAAGCTCCATGAACTTAGCCTCGTACTCACTAATGATCATTGGTCCTTGTCTTAACCTCACAAACTGAGAAATTTTCTCATCTAGTAACGTCTTAGGGAAGTATTTATTGACAAATTCTCGTCAAAATACTTCCCATTCAATCTCCACACCGGGCCTGTTCCCCTCCTCTATGGTCCACCAGTGACCAGCACTCCCTTTAAGAAGGTACACATCATGTCTAACCTTCTCAGCTTCTGGGATGTTCAGGATTCTAAAGGCCTTCTCTAATCCACTTAGCCATATGTCAACATATGTTGGGTCAATTGTCCCGACATATTTTGTGGCTCCAACCTGACGAAGTCGTTCAAATGTCTTATCAGTTCCCTATCTTTCATCATGGGTAGGTGCCCTAGGTGCATATATGGGCATCCTATCGGTCATATGCATCATGACAGCCATAAACTTCCCAAAAATGGATTGGAAGGTTGGGTTCCCCATGTCATCTTGATTGAACTGGGGTGGTTCAGGCACATGCTCTTCCCTTCCATGGTCTCTTGCCCCTCCTCTGGGTGTAGCAACACTACTTTCAACAACATGTTCATCATGTGATCCACACATCTTTAGTTTTCTCTTCTCCTCCTATATGAGCAAAAGACAATATCAGATATACTGGAAAACACTAGAACATACTCAACAACCTTAGTCCTATGTCTCTATAGACTCAGCAAACCTAGAGCTCTGATACCACTAAATTGTGACGTATGTTACCAAACATCAGATAAGATTAAAACGGAAGCAATCATTAGCAGCGAAATTACTGAAAATCACTAAAAATTAAAACTTTTTACAATGAGATCCACAAACTATAGAACTCTTTCATAAAGAACCAAAGTAAGTTATTTACATTCTGATTCATCAGTACATTTTTGTTTCATTCCATCTCGAGAGTCACAAACATTAACTACCTTGTTAAACTGTACATAAGCAGATACAAAAATCTCGAGGCATCAAGCAAAAAATCTCAGATCTATATCAAACCATCTACTAACTCCTAGTACCTGAGAGTACAGAGACGACACATAAGACTCTATATACACAGGACTTGACAAAGAGTGTCTCCACCTGAGGATCACTATTGTCCTTGTTGTGGCTGTTTCTGATGTTGTTTATGCTCACCTACTATAGGGTTTCTTCTTCCTCGGCTTCTACCTAAAAATTTGAATCCCATAGGGGTGAGACAATTGAAAAATTGCCCCAGCGAGAGATATAATTCTCCGCCAGAAACATTGTTATTGCAAATAATAGAATAACACTGAGCAGAAGAATTATAATATTCAGCAATAGGTAAATCATTGATATATATTGTATAGTAGTATTCTCTATGCAGTTCATTTCAATTATAACTTGATAAGAAGCTTGTCATTTATTTAATAAG
The DNA here is from genome assembly GCA_963693085.1 of Alisma plantago-aquatica. NCBI lineage: Eukaryota > Viridiplantae > Streptophyta > Magnoliopsida > Alismatales > Alismataceae > Alisma > Alisma plantago-aquatica. Next base: position 1,112,921,901 of record OY856412.1, read on the forward strand.
GAATATGAAGAACATGTATAACATTTATTCAGCTAGGGTATAATAAACAATGTATCACCAATCATTGATTCTCGTAATTCAACCCTAAGAAAATATGTTACATGGATGATTACATTTTACAAACGTACTTATGCCCTGAGGAGATGAGGTATACCACTCATACTCTAACCGACCATTGCAAAATATAAATCGGTACCATACATAGGTCAATAGAAGAGCCAGATTTCTATGACCTCATCCTCCTCAGTCAGTGTGAGGAACAACTTGCAGGACATCTCGTGTCTTTTCCAAATAGCTTTCCAGGGTACACTGGCAGCTTCGCTCTTAGAGTTACAGTTGCATGTTGTACTCTCTTCGCAATCGAGAGATTTCATGTTTATCTCACATCGATTTGACATTCACATCATCATCAGGAGATTATTGAGACATCATCCAGGCATATAAATATATAAAGGATTATTGAGACATTAAATGTTTATCTCACATCAATTTCTCCATTAGGGTGTAAGGATATTCGCGCCCATAACCCCCACATACTCAAAAGTTTGCCCTCCAGGAGTTCCCTTAGGAAAACTTGTTTCACCATCACCTAACTACTAATGATGATGGATCTATGGTTAGGGATCTACATGATATCATTTCACTTGATTAGTTAAGTACATTACAATATTCTTTTAGCCTCAAACATGTTTTCAAACATGAATCATTATAACAATTGCTATAAAGAATGAGTACTATTTCTATCAAGTTCATTTCACAACTTTATTAACATTGGGATCTGAGTCCCTCATCATCTCATCATCATCATTCAAGAATATGGGTGTTCAAACCCTTAGATCATCAAAACACTTGTTACCACTTTAATAGGTAACTTGATGCCATCAAGTCATCTGACAATATAAACATGATAATTACAGTGTAGGTATTTCACATGGCTCTTACATTTATTAATCTCTTTTGTTACCTCTCACTAGGCAACATAGCATATCATTCCTCACCAGGCTCATAAAGCACTTTTTAATAAACAAAGCATCATATCTCATACCTGGCTATGTTCATTATCCCATAAAACATGCATGATTAGTACAGATGATAATAGATACATCAATTTCATATCAGCACAATGCAAAACAATTATAACATCACTATTCATGGGGTTACACCACTATGCACGTGCTAGGGTTAGGGTTTCCCTTTTCATTTCAATTGGGGTTAATCATCCCCTTAGCTCAACTAGAATTAATGACATATCATCTCATTGTCCAAGATTAGGGTTTCATGCTATATAGTATAACCCAGAGTTAGGGTTTCACATGTACCTTCACCTTATTTGAAATTAGGGTTTACTATTCACATCACATCACTCTAGATTAGGATTTATATTAAATAACCCACAATTAGGGCTTACTATTCACATCACATCACCCTAGATTAGGGTATATATTCATTAACCCACAATTAGGGTTTACTATTCACATTGCATCACTCTATATTAGGATTTATATTCAATAATCTGAAATTAGGGTTTACTATTCACATCACATCAACCTAGATTAGGGTTTATAATCATTAACCCACAATTAGGGTTTACTATTCACCCCAAATAGGGTTAATCATCAAAATACCCTGAATTAAGGTTTCCCATATCATTACCATGAATTAAGATCATGCCATCATCATGTATTAGGATTTCCCTATCAATAACCTCAATTAGGGTTATACTTCATTAATCTTCATAATTAGGGTTTCATGATCTCATTATTAAGGATCATACCCTAATTAGACATTCATTCATATTGAAAGTCCACTACATGATTATCATTCATGTATGAACTCTCCTCTCTCATCTTCTATAAGATGCTTATTTTAGCCATGATTAGACGAAGTCAACTCAACTTGAAAGAAGAATTGACACATGAGTTATATCATTATCACCATGATAATTAAAGCTTAATTATTTAAAGGGTACTAATCACCCTATATCATTAACAGAACCATTATTATAATCACCCTTGGTTTACATCATGTAATTGTTCATATAAACAATTGACCTTCAACCACTTTAAGAGTTCATACGATTTAGTTGATTAACTTCCAAACGATCTTGGTCTCTTAGACCTCAAATGGTCCTGACCAATCAGACCTCAAATGGTCTTGCTTGTGTATCCTCCAAACGGTCTTGATTGCACACTTGAAACCGTTTAATAAAGTTGAGGTTGAAACTGTTTGCTAAAGTTAATGTTGAAACCGTTTGTTAAAGTTGATGTTGAAACTGCATGAGACTCAACCGATTTGGGATCGTTTGGTCCCAAACGTTCTTGAGACCGTTTCGTCCAAACCTCCTCAAAACCGATTGGACCAAAGATGGTCTCAACCAATCAAATTGATTTAGGGTTTCCAAGATTATTAATTCCTTCATTGATTGAATTCATATAATCATCCATCAATTGGACCTATCACCATACTTCAAGTGAGCTTAATAGGTCATCCTTCAACTGATTTAACCCCCAATTTATCATCAATTAGGGTTTTGAATCAATTGGATTAAGGATTGAAATCGATGAACCTTCAATGTTGATCATTGTAGAACTAATTACTTGGAAATCATTAGATTACCATACAAATTGGAAATGACCTGACCTAAAACGGTCTTGAGGTCATTTGGATAACTTCCAAACGGTCTTGAGACCATTTTCCCATGACATCATCAAATTCCATGTCATCCAATTAGGGTTTGGATCAATGGATTGATCATCAAATCGATTATTGATTGTATTCCACTCTGGTATCATTGGATCTTTAATTGGTCAACCATGCTTAATCCTAGACCTCCAAACGGTCGTGGGTGACCCCCAAATGGTCTTGAGACCATTTCGGTGATCTCCAAATGGTTTTGAAACCGTTTGGGTCAATCAACCCAAATTTCCAAATTAATCAATTAAGAAATCAGCACTTACCCGATTAGGGTTTGGTGATTGAAGGATCTTCAACTAATGAACCATTTGAAACTAGTCAATTATATTTAATGAGTCATTAACCATCAACCTTGTCAACATATTCCCAAACATTCAACCATGGTCAATGCCTCCAAATGGTTTGAAATTGTTTCCTTTCAAACGGTTTGATGAAACTGTTTCCTCTCAAATGGTTTGAAAGCGTTTGTTCCCAAACGGTTTGGGAAACCGCTTGAGAAACTTATGGAAACCATTTGGCATAATAATTTATTGGGAAATGTGTCAAGATGATGTCATCATCATCTTCCTTCGTACATCCAAGAACAATAACCATTTTTCTTGGGAATTTTAGCAATGAATCACAAGAGTTCCAAATAGAAGAAAATAACCAACAAATCGTGGAAAATGGAATGCAATACTAATGTTAATGGTTAAAGTTATAAAACTCACCTTTGAATCTGATATTCAATCTCCAATATCCACATATCTAATGGTGGATGATGTTCTAGCAACTGCCGAAGGTCCGTTGTTGAGCTTTTGGATGAACAAGTTGGCTAGGATTGGAAATCAAGTGAAGAAAACCAAGAATCAAGCATTGATTTAGGGTTTTCACCATGAATCCAAGGTGGAAGACAATCAAAGCTTACCAACAGGTTAGATTCATCCTTCTCCTGCTCCTGAGCTCTCCCATGGTCGTCCAAAGAAATATGAGAAAAGAAGTTTCCAAGAAAGGTCCTTGATTGGATAGGAAAAAAGATATGTATAAGGATTTTCAAGGAAAGAGAAAAAGAATTATTTTCTTTAAATTCCAAAATTATTTCCACCTCTTTCCCCTCCATTCCTTGGCCATGAATCCACCTTCATTCTCTTGCAAAACCTATTCATTATCCAAGAATTAATGGAAAAGTAATTAAGCACCTTAATGAGTTTTGTATTAATATCCAACTTTTAGTGGATAATACTTTTTATTATGTTAATGTGAGTGGGCTTCCACTCAACCAACATCTTTTTGTGCCATAGCAAGGCACAAACTCGTCCAGCGCTTTGCTATTTCATCCCTCAACTTTTGGTTGAAGGGCTCCTCAATTAATTTATTTCTTTTTGTATTAAATTCAATTAAAGTTTCATATATGCTTAAACCTTGATTATTTTATTATCAAGATTCTCTCTCCTCCATGATAATTCGAATGAGGTGCCCCTCTCATTTTCTTTGCTCTATTTGATGCCAAGAAACATGAGGGACCCTATAGAGGAGATATTTTGCATATTAAACCACATATTTTGGGTAAATTGCACATCACACCAAAGCTAGATTTTAATGCACAAGGATTGCTCTACAAGCTTTATCTTGGTGCCCAAGATTGTGGAAACCATACCACTACATCATATTCATTCTTATGATGTCTCAACATCATAGGAACATTTTATCATGAACAATTTGCAAGTTAACCCCTCAACTTGGGTAATTTGCACTCTAGTCCAAAATTAACAAAAAAATATTTCAACATTATTTAAAAAGGATTGAAATTGAAATATAAGTTCCCCTTAAGCCTTAATTACTTTTCAAAGATAAGAGCAAGCATCTAATCAACTTTATTAAGAAAAACACCTAGGGTTAAAACATAACCCAGGTCAGGGATGTTACAGTTACAATCTGTTCTTGAATAGGAGTGGAAAAATAAAAATCTTGAATCATCCTAGGTACCTGTACACAACATGTTGAGCAACAAATTTACCCTTCGGGGTGCTATATATGACATAAGTAACTTTGCATTGAGGTTTAGCCCATACATTTCGTAGAGTATGTATAGTTGGGCTATTGTTCATATCTTTCACTGAAAAAGATGTTATGTGTGTACGAATTTGACCCCACTATGTACTTGTCACTGGGCTCAATTAGTATGCTTGCCATTTTTCTAGAATAGGTCGAAGGTTTGATATCTCATCCAGCTCCATGCAAGTTGTGAAAAGCAACAACCTAGTGTAGATTCATTCATAACTATTAGCTTTTGTGTTTCTAGTTAAACTTTAGTTTTGATCAATATAATGAATGTTGGCCTCTCAAGGACCAATATAGGGTTCGATTCACACTAAGAAAGTAGCAGGAGAGGTTGTGCAATGAGTGAGATCTAAGAGAAGAATCACTCCTTACTTTTGGTTAAAAAGATGTACAAAATCCTATCTAAACAAGCACAATATATATTTTACATTATAAAGTGTGCCTGCCAATTTGTTAGTAAGTATGATAAGGAAAGTAGAATATTGTAAAAAAGATTTAAAATAGAATATCATAAAACTTAAACATTGTTCATTAACTTGATCCATTAAGGAAGAACAAAAGGAAAAGGTAATCTAGATGGAGAGATCGGTTGTAGTAAGAAACCTACCCATCTAGGTACTCCACATCTACTCAATTTTAGAATAATTACCAAACTCTTGATTCACAAGCTACTTGTATCCTAGATGGGATGGGAACAACACCCAGAAGAAGGAAACCAAAAAGAGTGTGAATAGATATAAACTGAGTAAGTGTAATAAGTAAAGATCGCATATTAAATAAGATATGCTAAAACAACTAATAAAGTCCTCATTTAAGAGGGGTTCATATAATTTAGGTATGTCCAAGAGAATGAAATTTCATGAGAATATTCAAGTTAAAAGATGTGACATTAAATTCAATGAGAGATAACCATCAAATAAGAGTTCTTTCATATACAAATTATTTCAGCAAGATTTCAATAACAAAAATGCATAATCTTGGAAACAGGATTAGAACCCATAACTTCCAAACCAAAGGGCGCGAAGTTTAAAACATCATTGCCAAATAAATATATCATTGTAGGAGTAATAAAACCCAGGCTAAATATAGCATGTGGTAGGGGAAATAATAGCTGATTACTTGAAAGTATGGTGTGTCTAATTTTTAGACATGACTAGTCAAGTCACAAACGTAAAATAAAATAGAAAAGATAATGATGGTTCCTCATTGACATATCTTTCCAAACAAAGGCATGTGAACATTCATATAGTATCATGTTCAGGTCAAGTGACTCACCAAAAATTTAGTATCCAAATAGACCTAAAGCATCACAACAAAAGATCTTTTAGAAAATTGCAAGAGATAAGAAAAAGAGATTCACTTTCAAAAAATATGACTCTTATAGGAAGTGTATGGTTTGAATTAATGAAATTCTTAAAAGATAGAACGGATGCACAAACATTGTATTCAGTCTTAGAGTCCTTTCAAGATTCCAAAACACCTATATTAAAAGTTCACACAAGACTACGGAAAATATCACCAAGTATTCAAACCCTAAAAATTAACTTTCACACTTGGTTCGGTTAGGTCAAATAACGTATATCAATGTATATAGCATATTTTATTGATTATAGATCATATTTTACTATTTTCTTAACAATATAATAATTTTAAGTCAACGAATAGAGCATATTTTCTTGACTAATGCAAGCAATGAGATTATAAACAAAATAAAAAAATTATATTTTAACAAAATAGTTTTACGTCCACTTAACCACTCCAAACAATGGATCTAAATTTGAACTATAAAACATGTTTTGTTTTGTTTTTATGGCATTCGTGTGAATTGTTATCAATTTTCTAAGAGTACTAGTATATAAATAGAATAACCTACTAGAAATACCATAATACGCCTCACGTGAAAATGTAAAGTTTGAGCGTGACACATGGATCCTTGTAATCTCAGCGACCCAATTCCCGTGCCTCAAGCAAGAAAGTTAAAGAGGCAAAGAGAATAAATTATTCCCGACTTAGTGACCGAGCTATATACAAGAGAGGAGAGCTAAACCAATAAAAGTACACCTGGTCATGTTGTCAAATGAGAACTAGTCAGCCGCTCATCCCGGAGCCTTAACATTCCGACCAACAACAAGATCCTCGATCCCCAATCACAAAGAACTCAGAAGAAGGAAACGAACGAGAGTGTGAATCAATATAAAATTAGCATGTGCAATACGTAAATATTCGACATTAAATAGTTAAAGGTAAAACAAGTTACGATGTTCCAAATCAAGATGGGTTCACATAATTTAGTCTAAGAGAAAGCAGATTCAAGAGAATACTCAAGTAAATAGATCAAACATTTTGTTCAATGAGAGATAGTAATCGAACAAGAGTTCTTTCCTTGACAATTTATTTAAATAACATTTCAATAACAACATGGTATGTTGTTACAATAAATACTAGCATTATTGAAAAAGTAAGCCTGGACTTGTAAATTCAAAAATAAGGGTAGAAGGAATAAAATCTTAGTGTCAAATAAAATTAGCATTATATTATGAATTAAACCTTACTGCATGCTAGGAGAAAAAAAAACCAAAATCCCTAAATATGTCACATGTGGTAGGCGGAATAAAATCAAGTTCCTAAAAGAGCAATAAAATCTTGTGCCGAAAATATTACCTATCATCTTCTAGATATAGTTAGTCAAATCATACGTGCAAAACAAATCATACAAGATAATGATGGTTTGTCAATTTCATATCTTTCCCAATAAAGTGATAGGAACATTTATATAATATGAAATAGAGGTCAAATGACTAATCAATGATAATTTCACAAATTTTGGGATGACAAGATAGAGAATGTCTCACAATAAGAGGTTTTCGAAAAGATTGCTAGAGATAAGAAAAAGAGATACATGTTCAAAAGAAATGCCTCATATAGGAAGTTTAGAGTTTTTGTCAATTAAATTCTTAACGGGATGCTAATGAATGTAAATACCCAATATTCAATCTTAGAAACTCTAGAATCAAACCCTAAGTCCATGTAAAGGTACCAAAACACATAGTAATAAGTTCACTGTTTATATTCCCCTAAATATATAAATTCTAAAAATCAACTTGTACACTTAGTCAAATGAAGTCCAATACCCCATATCAATCATTAAACCACATTTTTTTATTTTGTATAATGTTCTATTATTATTTTCTGGCAATGTAATAGATAGTTAGGATATATTTAGATTAATGTAATTAATGAGCCATATGAAATAGAAAATATAAAACAACTTCTAAAACAAATATATTTAGGTCCATAAACCAGATGAAACAATGTGTCATTTTCAAGGATTTTTGTTTAATTTTTATGACAATCCTAGGATTTGTTATAAAGTTTATAAGATTACTGATTTATAAGAAGAATAACCTATGCATAAAACCACAACACCCCTTATAAGAAAAAAAAAAAATTGGTCGGTCAAAAAGCGTGTTATTTTTAATACCAAAAACTTTGGGCACTAAGTACCCCATTACATCAATAGAGAGCTAAATAGCTCGATAAGGTTCAAAATCCCCACACAGGGGGACATACAAACTTTCTAGGCAAAGAACAAAACTAAGAAAACCAAAACAAACTAGACAAGCTAGATCCAGGTAGACTAACTAGAAGAAGACTACAACAAGCCACTATTACATAGATTTAGTGTACCCACAAAGAGTAATAGTAACTTGACATAGAACAAACACTAGCAATCCAGCCTGTAGCTAGACATGAAGCTTTTGGCCTTCTCAGCATCCCAACTCCAGGTAACTTAATGGGCAAAACCCAATAAAAGGACCCCTAGCAACATATCAGCATGCAGCTGAAACAAAACGCAAAAGAAGCAAGAACCAACGCATTATAACAACGAAGATTTAGACAAACAAGTTACCTCCAAATCATTCCTTCATACGTTGCACAACACCAGCTATCTAATAAAAATACCCCCAAATTGTGGTACTATGCCAAGATAAGGGAGATCCTTCGAGATGACAACCCCCAAACAACATAGTTGTGCATTAGCACTGGACCTTGATCTATCAGTAGATGATGTTTACACATCAGCAATCACAAACACCCAAGGGTGTTTCCTACATACAAGAGCAAAACAGCCAAAGAAGAAGAGAAGAGGAAAGCCCCCTCTTAATCCCAACCCACGTGATGCACCTGAATGCATATAGAATTTCGTCAAACACCTTAAAGGTGTTCCGGACCAGCTTTATCTGAGAACCACCGTGAGCATGAGGCACAGCTGCAACAAAGCTAGACCAGCTTGGGGGCGACTAGAACTGTGGTTGTAGAGCACATCAGTGCGCGCCATAGTGTTGCTCTGCCATCACTGGATGGATGGAGCATGTCGCCAATCGCCAAGAGGGACGAAGAGGGAACGCTCCACCCATCAAAAGAGGCCATCCACTGCCACCAGTCGCCAAGGAACGCCGGTGGAGGGAGCACACCATCGCCCATGAGCAGTTGACTGACGACCCAGTCCAGGACCTAGAACAGGTCACAGATCTGAGCCCCGAAAATGGTCCGCCACAGCCACATCTCTAAGGTCGAGATACCCAGAAGTGAGTATCGCCACTGGAGCATAGCCACCTGGAAGACTATCAGGTGAACTGGGGTGAGCCCTAGTCGCCCACCCGCCGTCGTAGCCACCGAGGAAGGCCTAAGTCGATGTCGAAGGTGCTTCATCAACCTAGTAGGACTAGGTCACACTCGGGAGGTGAGGATGAGATGCGCGAGAGAAAGGGCAAAGAACCCCTTTCATCAACAACGACAGGGAGAAGGAAACTAGGTGGGCACACTCATTCCATCTGCCTCTCTTGGACAAGCTGGAAGTCGACCAAATTGACAACGCGAACCTCAGACCACGACCTCGCTCCACGCGACATTCCGTGAATCCCTTCCAAAACCGCCGAGGAGACCCCCAATGATCCAGACTACCTACATCTCTTCCACAAGGATTCACACCACCCCTCACAGGGATACTACCATGGATGTTGAAGGGCCAGGGGGAGGAAAGTTCCAAGGGCACTCCCCCCCAGTGACGACAGCCGGGAGGAAGCTAGAGAGAAGAGGGAGAGAAAACCCTAGAGAGAGAGAAGCGGGTTGTGAAATCTATCAAAGGTTACATCTTAGAAATGTTATACTATTATCTTAGTAATATTAGGGGCCCATTGTCCACTCATAAAGCAAGATAATCATAAAGGTGAAAACACTCAAATTACCCCTTGTCCTGTCAATGAGCCATATACAATCGGGGAGGGCTATATCAATAGAAATACACCAGGCTATGTTCTCAATTGAGAATAAAAACCCATGCAACTTGGATCCCCCAAAGCCATAAATTCACAAAACCATGATCTTCATTCATAGACAACACCTTCATTAACTTTAGGACATCGAATCAGAGACAAAAAGCTAAAGAATGACTGCCTCAAGTGGTTGAAACTCCACAAAGACCATCTACCATGAATATAAGAGATGTAGGTCCATCTAAAATGCAAAATACATGAGTTCCCAAAGATCCAATAATATAGGCAAGTTAATGAGGTCAAACACAAAGAAAGAGAGAAAATTAGGCACAACCAGAATATAGACTAATACTTAGGTCAATTTTTTTAGATGCATAGAAGAAGGGATCAAAACAGAATAAAAGTTGAAAATAGTCAAAGAGGCTAATTGTAAGATTTAATACTTTGTGGGGGCTAGGATTGATTCCAGATGAACATTGACCCTTGTGGTGGTCAATAACCTCATGTTGAACTACATGAGTCAACTAGAGATAGAACGGGTTGTTTGAACTACCTAGGAGAGCATGAGATTGTGTTGATGATTGGGAATGATAAAAAAGGATGTGGAGGAGATGTAAAGATAATTTTTATAGGAAGTTTATAAGCTAGGGTTTTAGGGGAGTCATCTGGATATGGAAAATAAAGGGAAAGGGATGTTCATGTTAGATAATGGGTTATACAACACCCCACCTAAGGGAAGTTGGGTTGATCATCTTCAAAACATGTGTAAACACTGAAAAGACCAAAATTAGAGAAAGGATGATATGAGAGAGATATGATTGTGCTTTATCAGGTAGTGATATTAAAGATGGAAAGATTGAGATGAGAGTTAGATGGTAGTTAAATTAGGTTTGGATAGGACCTAGTCTAGTAAATAAATATGAAGGATATTCTTTTCCATTCAATCAATGGTCCAAGCATGAAAGAGAGAAAAATAAATGTGTGAAAACATGCAAATTGGGTTTTGTATAAGAATTAATTAGTCTAATAACCTATAATTACATCATTTTTAAACTCTTGAATTTCCTAATTTAGTTAAGAGAGTAAATAAGGTACAATAAGAATGAAATTTGACATGTTAACTAATTAAACAATGAGGAATTCAATTTTTTATTTTATCATTAGATGTGGTGATTTTATATATCAAATAAAATATAATGGTTTTGTGGTACTTTTCTCATATCATGTATAATGGCTATCATATTCCTCTTATATCTGGGAAACAAATTTGATTTATAGTTAATTTCTTATTATTGAAATTGAATAACATCTATTTACCATTTTGTTATTATTTTTCTTTTTTTTTTGGAAAAACGGAGAGGTTATTATTTATCCTGCTCTCTGATGCAGGTCAAAATTGAGTTCATGGGTACATCAATATCGATATTAATCCAAGCATGCTTGTTTCTAGAAAATAAAAAGGGCTAGTTAGATTGCGCAACATGCTTAGCCAGTGCATCTACAACATTATTCAGGTTTCTAGGGCTGAAGCTCACTTTTAGCCTTGGTCCATTGCTCAGAAGCTTTTTTATCCTAGAAATGTTTGGTCTCAGTTTGATAGGTGGAGTTGTTCCTAACTCCAGTAGTTGTACAGCTTGTTGTGAGTCCGAGAGAAGATGGTAGCTGCTCCAATTCTCTCTTCTAACTAAGGACACTACGATGAAGATGGCCTACAACTCAGATTCAAGCACGCATGTTGCTGCAGATTGCTCCCCTAAACCACTGAAACATGTCCCACTGGGGTCAACGACATGGATGCCTACTCCAGAGGGTGTGGTAGGGTTGATATAAGAAGCATCTGTGAAGATGAACCAGTCACAATGATACAAGACAGAGGTCTGACAGCCGGCTTGAATCTCCCTGCCATTAACGATTTCCCTGGGAAGGTTAGCAATGGTGGACGCTCATCCTCTGATGAAGGATATAACGAGCCCAGTGTCTTTCGAGTTTCCTTGATGTATACTTTCATTTCGATAGGTCCAAATGTGCCAGCAGGCTACAGGCCAGGTTAAGGAATCAACAGAGGTTTTAGATGCCTCAGATATGATAAAAGAGATCCATGCGTCTTCCGACATATGAAGATGGAAAGAGGCCATGTTGAGGGCTGCCTAGACTTTCCTGCTTGATGGGCAGTCTCTGAGAGCGTGGAGTAGTGTATCACTATCATTTTGACATAAGGAACAAATCTCCTCAATATCGATATGACGACGGTGCTTCTCAACATTTGTGAGGAGGGCATGATGCAAGAGTAGCCACAAAAAGGTTTTGATGCGGGCTAGCAGAAAGGATTTCCAGATCTAAGACCAGGCACCATCAATATGGTACTCATTGCTATTACATATCCAATTGTTGGCAGACTTTGATGTAAAATCACCAGATGCCTCTAACGGCCAGCTCCATTCATCAGGACATGCTTCGCTCTCTGGGGGTGGACACGCTTGGATAGCAGACCAAGTCTGGGTAGGGAGGAAGTGATGGATAAAATCCCAATCCCATGTAAATGGGGCTGAGAGCATAGAGCTAACCTTCAGGGTTTGAAGGCCCTCGGGGATTTGGAAGGAAGGGACAAAGTCCTATACAGAACGACCGAGTATCCATTCTTCACCATTGTTGATCATGCGATGACCCATGTGTTTGAGAACCGGGATTGCCTTTTTGATGAAACTCCATGCTGAGGAGCACAGTTTCCTGGAGATGGTATCTCCTCGAACATACTTGTTACAACCCCAATTTTGGGGTTCATTTGGTCAGAAATGTGATTTCTCATAATAATGATAATTGAACAAATAATGATGTCTTTGATTGAATGCACGAATTTTGTTTAAAATAGCCTTGATGTTTGTGTTGTGGGCTTTATTGGCTATTGGGCCCAATAACAAGGAAATTCAATTAATTAATGAATAACTGAGAATTTGAGAAAAGAAAGATGTGGAAACCTCTAGAAGGAAAATCCAAAGAGGGATTTCATGCCTCTTGGGTTCCTTGGGTCCCAAGGAGTCTAAAGTTGCATAGAGGATTCAATAAGAAAAGAAAAGACTAATTAAGTATTTCCTTGTTAAGAAAGAAATTGAAAATAATGATAAAATGTGGAAAATATGTGAAAAGAGGTATAATCAAGTTATCCTTGGTGGATTTTCGCATCCCAAGGATTCCTAATGTTAAAAATAATTCCAATAGGAAAATATAAGAGAGGTAAAGAGAAATCCTTGAAAAGAGAAATAAAAAGGAAAAGAATTTGTTAAATAAAAAGGAAATATGAGAAATAGACTCTTAAAAGAAGATAAAGGCAAACCAATATTCCCCAATATGGGAATTCGTGCCTTTAGGATTTCTTGAGGTCCAAGGGACCCAAAATAACAAGATAATCACAAAGGAAAAAGGAATATAAATTAAATTAGATTAATTTATGAGAAAAGTTGGGAGAGAAGGAAGCCTTCTCATCCCTTGCTTTTTGTTTCCCAATTTTTGTACAGAGCTAGATAATGACAAGACAAACCTTCCCTTAAAATTTGAGTTAAAAAGGAGCAACGATTTGGGAGATACGAATTTTGTAAGTTTCCTAAAGTGTACAGGAAACATTAAATGTCACAATTCAATTGTTCTTATTCGTGGCCCGACAGCCGTTGGATTCAAATCCAACGGTGGCTGCTTTTCGCCTAAGATAAGGAAAGGATGATCAAGACAGGGATTTTTCCAATCAATTCTCTCGATGCACAATCCCTGTGCAAACTTGGGGATCGCTCCATTGGATGCGGGAGAGGAAACTGAACCCAATGGTCCGTAATTCCCCATGTTTCCATATGGAAAAGAGATTTGCCCAAATCCTTGTTCAAACCGGACATCTGGACTTTTGTTGGGAATCTTGACCATTGTGAGCCCTGCCTATATAAGGCTTGGGATATCCTGTTAGTTTCGCCCAATGATTCCGCATGGAAGGATGCCAGTTGAAGGCGCCATCACGCCTGGGAGAGGTGTCGTCTTGGAGCAGAATCCTCCTCTGTTTCTGGCAGCAGGACCCTTGCATGACCAGCTTGATGAGGACGATGGTGGGGGTAAAGAAGTGGCTCGCAGGGATCGCCAGAGGCTGGTGGAGCCAAAGGAGCAAGCTCCTGGGCCGTGGCTGCGGCGGAGGCAGGAGTCAACCCTCCGGTTGACCGACAACTGGCCTGGCTCGCGAACAGGAGTCGAGCGCTGGGTTGAAGACGGGTTAGGGGAGGAATAGACCTCCTTGCCCCCGACCCTAATGAAGAGAAGAAGGGGCAAAAACGTCCAAGTGAAAAACTTCTTTACATAGTGTGTGAAATGACGTGGATCGTCTGATCACATGTGGTCCAAGCAGACCACTGATCGTGCGGCCCAATATTTTGGTAAAAATCTTCTCTCTATCAAATATTCTAGGAAAAGGACTTTACTTTGCAAAAATCATAACTTCTGCTAGGAAGCTCGAATGAATAAAGTTAAAATATGAAAGTTGCTTAGAAAAATACGAGGAATAAGATAAAAATGGTTTTACAGCTTAAATTTTTCTGCTTTAACATAAGTGTAGTATTTTGATAGAAAATGGATTAATTTGTGGTTAGAAAACCCTAATGGTTGATAAAAGATATATTTAGTCTTGCAATTAGGTTAATTCAAATATGTTTAACCTGATTAATGATTAAGATGGTTTTTAACCTGTTTTGATGATAGAATTACATGTTTAGGGATTTTAACCTAGTATGTTGATTAATATGTTTAGAAACCCTAGAATAGAGAAAAGAAAATGAAAGGTGATTATAATATGAAATTAGAGTTTCCTTTTTGATAAAAGATAAAATTAGATCTTTTGATGAAAAGTTAGGGTTTGCAAATGATTTGGTGAAATTAGGGTTTAAAGTAATAAATATGAAGTAGAACCCTAATTATGCTCAAAATCCTAAAAAGGGGCAAATAACCTAGGCAACAACTAGGATGAATGAATCAAGATGACGAGTTTAATGATAAAGAAATTGGATGCCTTTTTCAGGAATAATTGTGTGTGTGCTTACTTGAATCCTGATTGATTTGTTATTTCTGCATTCAAATCTGCTTAACAGGTATGTGGTTAATTATGAATAACCGCTTTAGTTACCCGATGGATTCCCGGATGTTTAATCGCATTTAATGCAACTAAACTGTTTGGATGTTCATATTGCAATTATAAAGTGACTATGACTATCACAATTTAATGTAAATGTGTATTCCTGCACCTACATGCCACCCTGATGGAAGATGTCGTAAAGGTCAGGCCCAGGAGGGTAGACCAATGGGTACCAGGAAAAGTGATCCAAGACACCAAGCTCGGGAATGAGAAGATGGTCGATGAGGCATGACTAAGGAGCACCATGAGAGGTGACTCCCAGGCACCAAGCTCGGGATTGAGAAGGTGGCCTTAAGTCAAATCCAGGGTTAGGGCAAAAGCGATGGGGATTGTCACATGGAAAATGTAAATTGACTTGCTAATTATCTTGATTGCAATAATTATATTGTTAGACTTAATTGTGAACATTTTGGTTGCCTCCACATACCAGCAATTGTTGATCGATGTTTTGTTTGTCGGCGTTTTATGTATGATCCTGAAAAAAACAAATAGTAAAGTGATACATCGTGAAATTAAGAAATAAAGTGAAAGGAGGATTAGATAGAGTATTTCAAGCTGTGGATAGTTAGATTTCCAAGTTTTATAAAGGTAAGTGAAAGTTTTAATTTTTGTACCCAATTCCAGTTTAGTTAGTAGAATTTTATAATTATTGTTGATTATATGTTGAACCTTTGATCCTATAAATTGATTAACGGCTCTGACTTTTGGGTCTCCCTTAATTGGGGGTTACCGGGAGGTGGGGTCATTACAATTGGTATCAGAGCGTAGGTTCCCCATTTAATCTTTAATAATTATTAGATTTTACAAATTCCATAGAACCAAGGGAGTTATTAGAGGATTGTCAAAAAGATTGAGGTGTCTAGAAAAGGATCACATCTGGGGGCTGGCAATATTTTCCTCCGCAACGCTAGTCGGAATACGAGGACTCCCAGATTGTGTGACTGCCTGGACGATGTCTTAGGATATGACTCGAAATAAGATACCTTTAGGACTCTCTCATCTTGTTCATCCCTTCTCAACTCAAATTCTGTTAAGGACCTTAAGGATTAGGGTTTTCACTGTCCTCCTCACCCTCTTGAGGTATGGGTAAGGTTGATAAGGATTAAGGAATCCTCCACCAAATTAATAAAAAGTGTGTAAATAAGATGTCATGGACATAAGCTTAATAGAGTAAGCGTAAAAGAATAGATACATGCTTAGGTCGTATGACATAAGTTGTCATTGCCCTCAGGAGATACCTGAGGCTAGACCTTCTTGTAAGGAGGATGAGTGGAGAAAGTGAGTCTTGGAGGTAGAGATCTCCATTAAAGTAGAGACCTAGCATATCCTTTAAGGATGATGTTAACCCTAACCCTAAGTGGAGGTTAGAGAGAGATGACATGATGAGTTAGATGACATGGTTGACTGGATGTTTGGATAGATCTGCTTTTGGATTGCCATACGAGCCATGAGAGGTTGGATGACCTAGAACCTTTGGCAGCCCAACCTTGGGAAGGATCAAGCATCTTAGAGTGAAGGATAGCTCCTTCATGGATGAGGTTAGTGAAGGACCTATAGAAACCCTATGGCTTATGCAAGTAGGGGATAGCATGCACCCAGAGTACGTCGGTGGTATAGTGGTAGGTTGAAACCCTGGCCAGAAGGGCATGATGGATGGCTTATGAGATAAGAATAAAGAGATATGGATAGGCTTCACCCACTTAGGGGTATGCTTGTAAACATGAGACTTCATGGAGAGAGAACCTCTAGTGGTACAGTTGGATGTGGAGTTAGCTCTAGAAAGCAAGAACCCAGCAAGGAGGTTGGAAGCCTAAAACCCTGAGATATGAGGAACAATGGGGACTCGAGAATGATGTGACCTAATTGGATGATAGTGGTTTCCTTATGCTGGATTCCTGGAGGTTGATGATATCGTGGTTTCCTTTAGGGGAACCAAACCCTAAAGAGAGGATGATTCTTCTGGAACCTATGTGCCTATGGAGATGAGACAAAGAGTGCCTTAGACCTAAGGAGGTTCAAGTAACCAGTTGTGGGGGCTTTATACCTGGTTGGTTGTCCTTGAGGAGGACTCAACTCTGAGGTGTTGCTCATATAAAAGGATCATGGGAGTACATGGAATACCTTGGACATGCTTGATTCGTGGTTAAGAGGTTGAGCATGTAGTTGTATATCCAAAAGTTAACCTAGGGTTCCTAGCCGAAGAGGGGAAGTGGTGTACCTAATGCTCATGATGAGAATTGAGTCTTTGTAGTTTCAAGCATGGTACTCTTCATGTATAGAGGAAAGGAAAACCCCTTAATGTAAAGGTAGGTTTGATGAACCCCTCACAACTAAGTTGACCTAATGTTGAGGAAAGAGAACAAGTATGACCTAGTATGGTTTAATAGGTGACCTGCTTGTGCCTTAGTAGTTGCAGGGTTAGGCATGTTCATGTGAATGTAAACCCTAAGAACGGTTGTGACCTTGTTGTCAGGAGTTGTAGTTTCCTCCCATCCCAGGAGAGGGACCCTTTGGTAGGGTGTACACCAGTTTTGCTGGTTTTGAGGTAACCTAAAGAAGTTTCATAGGATCTTGAGAAGCTAAGTGGAAAGTACTGGGAATGAGAATGAACCGGTAGACCCATAGAAAACCATCTCTAAGTGGATGTGGATGTGTTACCATGGAGGTAACCGGTATGGGGCCTGACCAGGGTAGGCAGGTTGCCATGACCCCTATGAAGGAATGAAAGTTAGTTGAGAATGCAGAGAGAGATGATGAAGGCTTGGGTATGGTTCTAAGTTGGACATGTACTATAATGGAATCCTAAGTCTATCATAGGGTCAGGTAGGGATGAGACCGATGGAAGAAGCAGTATCCTAATTCCCTAGTCGCACATGACCATAGGGTCAGGAGGTAACAACTATAATTGTCTGAGGGCCATGAGTCAGGAGATTGATTACCTTCATAAACTCATGGGACCCAAAGGGTAGATGAGTAGGGCACTCTGTAGATGCATGAGGGAAGAGGGATGATCCCAAAAGTACCGGCACCCTATAGACCTAGAGGAGATGACAAAGGATTATGTGTGGATCCAAGTAGGTTCGAGACCAGTTTTCCATGAAGGAAATGTTGATATCATGATGTTTGTGATATAAAGACATGAGTTGCACGTTTCAACTTAGATTTGAAGGTGTACTGGCAAGATGGGATGTACCATATCTACTCTTGGAATGGGAAGAACTCTATATTTGGACGGCCTCCAAATGCTTATTTCTTCTTGTTATGGGAGTGAGAGATAGGACAGTACACATTCCACACACCAAGGGTAAAGATAATGTGAGTTGGAACGTTGCTATAAGGAATGAGGACAAAGATGATAACATACCCTAGTGGAGTGTTTGATACATGGATGTGTATGTCTTCAACATTACCTAAACACCTAAGTATAAGAAGTGGTAATGAATGCTCTGGTTGAGATATAGCTGCCTAGTTAGTTGGAAGCTAGAAGAAGTTGAGGTTGTTTGATTAACCCTATGTTTGAAAAGAATATGTGTTTTGGATAATACACAGATATAACAAGATATGTTGAATAAGTTAATGGTTGTTTGGTTAGCCAGTTTAGTCTTTGATGTAGTGGAAGGATGGTGATAGGACCTCAGGTACACTTCTTTGGTAAGAAAACCCTGATGAGAATAGTTTAGGGTTTCTGAGGAATCAATCTTAAGGAATCATGACATACATGAGATCATGGTTTAAGATACCAAACACCGTGATACTACAAATATAGTAAGAGATAGTAGCACTTTGGATTCTTGGGATGAAGATGCATGTGGCTTGTGGCCATGCATGATAGTAGGTGAAGGATGAACACCAATAACCCAATGCTTTGACATAGAGGATAAAGAGAGTCTGTAAAGGGAGTGGGAGTTCACCATTATGGAAGTTGTGGTAAGTCTCCCCTTGACCAAGGAAGGTCAACATGCAATATGGGTTATGGTAGATCGCCTTACCTAAATAACATGAGAAAGAAAGGAGTACTGTCAAGAGACAGATTCTATTGAACTACATAAGAGAGAGAGAGATGGTTCGACTACACCATGAAGCAAGTTCAAAAGTTCTTGAGTATGACCTAAAGGTTCACTTCCATGAGATGGAAGTAGAAACATGCAAAACTCAGTGTTGGTATAGTTTATTACCCCATACTAATGGACAGTATGATCCAGACTAGAGGGTCTAATGAGAGCATGTGTGCACATTCAGGGTTATACATAGAGACAGTTCTTAAGATGTGATGTTAACCACCATAGCCTTTATCGGGATGCAAGAGTCTTATAGAGAGGTTGTGTCGGTCACCACTTCATTAAGATGATGTTGGTGAAGGAGGCCTCACGAAGGTCAGAAAAGAACTATAGTGTGTGCAGATGAAGTCGCTTTGATCGTGCAATGGCCGAGAGAGAGCCCAGTGGTGACATGAGTTACGAGATGATGCGAAGCAGACTGACATACAGTTTACTATGGGAAATAAGAGATGTGAAAATCCAACCCCTCTAAGCTACAACTAAGAAAGCTGAGTCCCCAATATATGGGTCCATTTGAGATGGATTGGGAGAGATGGTTGTGTTTAACCTTACCCCGCAGGATAACATGATGTGTGATGAGTTCTATATGTCTGGTCTAGAGCACTATGTGAGGTAACCAAGCCATGTGGAGCCCTGAACCTATTCATCTTTTGAGAGGCTGAAATATCCTGAGTCACCTATGAGGGTACGATATACCAAGGTAAGAAATGACTCAGATGGAAGAATATGAGATGATGAAGGTTCTTGGGAAGAACCATGGAAGGGGTGAAGTCACATGGGATCCATGATGAACATATGAAAGGCTTATCCTATTTGTTTGTTTGATGGAATTTTGAGGTAAAAATTCTTGTAAGAGGGGAAGGATGTTACAACCCCAATTTTTGGGTTCATTTGGTCAGAAATGTGATTTCTCATAATAATGATAACTGAACAAATAATGATGTATTTGATTGAATGCACAAATTTTGTTTAAAATAGCCTTGATGCTTGTGTTGTGGGCTTTATTGGCTATTGGGCCCAATAACAAGGAAATTCAATTAATTAATGAATAACTGAGAATTTGAGAAAAGAAAGATGTGCAAACCTCTAGAAGGTAAATCTAAAGAGGGATTTCGTGCCTCTTTGGTTCCTTGGGTCCCAAGGAGTCTAAAGTTGCATAGAGGATTCAATAAGAAAAGAAAAGACTAATTAAGTATTTCCTTGTTAAGAAAGAAATTGAAAATAATGATTAAATGTGGAAAATATGTGAAAAGAGGTATAATCGAGTTATCTTTGGTGGATTTTTGCATCCCAAGGATTCCTAATGTTAAAAATAATTCCAATAGGAAAATAGAAGAGAGGTAAAGAGAAATCCTTGAAAAGAGAAATAAAAAGGAAAAGAATTTGTTAAATAAAAAGGAAGTATGAGAAATAGACTCTTAAAAGAAGATAAAGGCAAACCAATATTCCCCAATATGGGAATTCGTTCCTTTAGGTTTTGTTGAGGTCCAAGGGACCCAAAATAACAAGATAATCACAAAGGAAAATGGAATATAAATTAAATTAGATTAATTGATGAGAACAGTTGGGAGAGAAGGAAGCCTTCTCATCCATTGCTTTTTGTTTCCCAATTTTTGTACAAAGCTAGATAATGAAAAGACAAACCGTCCCTTCAAATTTGAGTTAAAAAAGAGCAACGGTTTGGGAGATACGAATTTTCAAAGTTTCCTAAAGTGTAAAGGAAACATTAAATGTCACAATTCAATTGTTCTTATTTGTGGCCCGACAACCGTTGGATTTAAATCCAACGGTGGCTGCTTTTCACCTAAGATAAGGAAAGGAGGATCAAGACAGGGATTTTTCCAATCAATTCTCTCAATGCACAATCCCTGTGCAAACTTGGGGATCGCTCCATTAGATGCGGGAGAGGAAACTGAATCCAATGGTCCGTAATTCCCCATGTTTCCATACGGGAAAGAGATTTGCCCAAATCCCTGTTCAAACCGGACATCTAGACTTTTGTTGGGAATCCTGAACATCGTGAGCCCTGCCTATATAAGGCTTGGGATATCCTGTTAGTTTCACCCAATGATTCCGCATGGAAGGATGCCAGTTGAAGGTGCCATCGTGCCTGGGAGAGGTGTCGTCTTGGAGCAGAATCCTGCTCTATTTCCAGCAGCAGGACCCTTGCACGACTATCTTGATGACGCCGATGGTGGGGGTAAAGAAGTGGCTCGCAGGGATCGCCAGAGGCTGGCGGAGCCAAAGGAGCAAGCTCCCGGGTCGTGGTTGTGGCGGAGGCAGGAGTCAACCCTTCGGTTGACCGGCAACTGGCCTGGCTCGTGAATAGGAGTCGAGCGCTAGGTTGAAGACGGGTTAGGGGGGGAATAGACCTCCTTGCCCCCGACCCTAATGAAGAGAAGAAGGGGCAAAAACGTCCAAGTGAAAAACTTCTTTACATAGTGTGTGAAATGACGTGGATCGTCTGATTATGTGTGGTCCAAGCGGACCACTGATCGTGCGGCCCAGTATTTTGGTAAAAATCTTCTCTCTATCAAATATTCTAGGAAAAGGACTTTACTTTGCAAAAATCATAACTTCTGCTAGGAAGCTCGAATGAATAAAGTTAAAATATGAAAGTTGCTTAGAAAAATACGATGAATAAGTTAAAAATGGTTTTAAAGCTTAAATATTTCTGCTTTAACATAAGTGTAGTATTTTGATATAAAAGGGATTAATTTGTGTTTAGAAAACCCTAATGGTTGATAAAAGATATATTTAGTCTTGCAATTAGGTTAATTCAAATATGTTTAACCTGATTAATGATTAAGATGGTTTTTAACCTGTTTTGATGATAGAATTACATGTTTAGGGTTTTTAACCTAGTATGTTGATTAATATGTTTAGAAAGCCTAGAATAGAGAAAAGAAAATTAAAGGTGATTATAATCTGAAATTAGAGCTTCCTTTTTGATAAAAGATAAAATTAGATGTTTTGATGAAAAGTTAGGGTTTGCAAATGATTTGGTGAAATTAGGGTTTAAAGTAATAAATATGAAGTAGAACCCTAATTATGCTCAAAATCCTAAAAAGGGGCAAATAACCTAGGCAACAACTAAGATGAATGAATCAAGATGACGAGTTTAATGATAAAGAAATTGGATGCCTTTTTTAGGAATAATTGTGTGTGTGCTTACTTGAATCTTGATTGATTCGTTATTTCTGCATTCAAATCTGCTTAACAAGTATGTGGTTAATTATGAATAACCGCTTTAGTTTCCCGATAGATTCCTGGATGTTTAATCGCATTAAATGCAACTAAACTATTTGGATGTTCATATTGCAATTATAAAGTGACTATGACTATCACAAGTTAATGTAAATGTGTATTCCTGCACCTACATGCCACCCTGATGGAAGATGTCGTAATGGTCAGGCCCAGGAGGGTAGACCAATGGGCACCATGAAAGGTGATCCTAGACACCAAGCTCGGGAATGAGAAGGTGGTTGATGAGGCATGACTAAGGAGCACCATGAGAGGTGACTCCCAGGCACCAAGATCGGGATTGAGAAGGTGGCCTTAATTCAAATCTAGGGTTAGGGCAAAAGTGGTGGGGATTGTCACATGGAAAATGTAAATTGACTTGCTAATTATCTTGATTGCAATAATTATATTGTTAGACTTAATTGTGAAAATTTTGGTTGCCTCCACATACCAGCAATTGTTGATCGATGTTTTGTTTGTCAGCGTTTTAGGTAAGATCCTGAAAAAAATAAACAGTAAAGTGACACATCATGAAATTAAGAAATAAAGTGCAAGGAGGATTAGATAGAGTATTTCAAGCTGTGGATAGTTAGATTTCCAAGTTTTATAAAGTTAAGTAAAAGTTTTAATTTTTGTACCCAATCCCAGTTTAGTTAGTAGAATTTCATAATTATTGTTGATTATATGCTGAACCTTTGATCCTGTAAATTGATTAACGGCTCTGACTTTCGGGTCTCCCTTAATTGGGGGTTACCGGGAGGCGGGGTCGTTACAATACTTCTCCGATATGATCTTGACCCACAAGATGTTGGGGTTGTTAATGAACTTCCATGCATTCTTCAGCATAAGGGCATGATTCTGATCTCGGGCTTCCTTTATGCCAAGGCCTCCTGAGGATTTGCTAGAAGTAACTTTGTTCCACGAAACAAGGGATAGCTTACTATGTTCCCAGTTCCCTAACCATATGAAGTGACGAATATGTCTATTAAGATCATCACATAGGGAGGGAGAGAGACGAAATGATTGCATTGTATATGCAGGCAGGGCTTGTAAGGTTATTTGAGCAAGGGTGATACGTCCAGCGAGGGACAAATGTCTCATAGTCCAGCTGTTCATACGATCCTTAATGTTATTCATAATACTGGCATAAGTATCCTTATTGATTCAATGATGCAAGATCGACACTCCGAGATAATTTCCTGTCTCTAAGTATTGGTACTGAAGTAGCATCTGGATTTTTCTTTAGAGATGATTTTCCCTGATGCGATGGTGAATCTTTTGAGCACCTTCTTCATGACACTAGTTTGGGAGAGAGTAGCTTCCACCATAAGTAGGATATCATCGGCGAAGAAGACATGGCTGAGAGGGGTCCCGCCTCTAGAAAGGATAATAGGTTTCCAAGAACCGTTGTTTACTTCCTTGATGATTTCTTAACTGAGACGTTCCATACAGAGTACAAACACATACGGGATGATGGGGTCCCCTTCTCTAACCCCTTGTGTGGCTTTGAATGGTTTAAGAGGAACACCTTCCCAGAGAATCGAAGTAGAGCCCTGCGTGATGATCTGCATTATAATGTTACAAATCTTTGACGGCATACCAGTTCGCCTTAGGGTATCGCTGATGAAGTTCCAGCTCATGCGGTCGAATGCTTTGGACAAAGTCCAATTTAATACAGAAAAAATGCTTTCTAAATGCTTTCATATGCATGAAATGGATGACCTCCTATACTAGAAGGATGTTGTCATAGATTTGCCTTCCCGGAATGAAGCTTGATTGTTTCGGGGATATCCACTCATTGAGGATTGGCTTGATGTGTTCAGCTAAGACCTTAGAAATCAATTTGAGGCAGTTGTTTGATAAAGAGATCGGTCGGAGATCACCGCAGTTCTGGGGCGTCTTCACTTTTGGTATAAGCACTATGTGTGTGTTAGCAAGCTTGGAAGGGATATGTTCGGATCGGAATACCTCTCTAACTGTTTTCATCATCGATGTATTCACAGTAGACCAGTTTATTTGTAGAAAGTCAGTATATACCCCATCTGGACCAGGGGCCTTGGAGGGGGCCATCTTGAAGAGAGTCATGTATACTTCTTCAGTGGAGGGTGTGCTTTGTAGGAGCTGGTAATAGTCCTGCGACAGAGGAGGAAAAGAGCCTGCAAAATTGTTTATGGACAACGGACAGCTGGTAGTATGTGTAGTAAGCAAGTTTTCAATCCATTTTGTTATTATTTTTCATAAGTTAAATATTTATATTATTTTGGGTATAATATCTACCAACTAAAGCTCAAGGCTATTAGTAAGTAGTTTGAATATTCCTACATATATTCCTAAGTACCATTTTGTACACATTTATTTTTGTTGATTTACTAGGTTAGAGAATGACCTACAATTCACTTTTTTAATAGAAAAATCAATGATGCATTGAATTTGCATTCAGACCCTTTTTTAACAAACTTAGATAATATACATGAAAACCTCTTGTTAGTGAGCATTTCACAAATACATTACATACCTAAAATCCTAGTATTTCAACTACGATCTAATACAGAAATGGGAAGTATTAATATTATTTCTAATGGGGAAAGAAATAAGAAATATGTACATCAGAATGTTCTTAATGTCAGGTATGGTACAATACTCCACCCTTAAAGTGGATGTCATCCTCAATATCAAACCCTCCATACTTATTAACCAACAAATCTTCACCCCATAAGAAACTTCAACCTAACATGTCAAACTAAATATTTGGGGTTTTTCTAATACTGGTAGTTTCCAGATGTGTGTAGGTCAAGAAAACTAACCTCATGGTGATCCTATAGTAGGTTAGGGAAAGGACCTTGTGATTTCCTACTTTTCTAAACAACCATATGTTTCCCATAGACAACTAGTGATTCACTTGGTACACTGCTCCCCACCTTAAAAGGTTAATGTGGGGTTGTCCACTCTACTCTAAACCCTAGGGTTTAGGGATTTTTCCTAACCAAATATAGGGTTACTCTTCCACTACTATACATTGTTCCTCATTGTGACATAGTTTAAGAAAACATTGTTAAAATCCAGATTAAATTTTTTGTTTGTATCTATAGTATTGAATTGGAATGTTACTTTTAAGAAAAATAAATTGTATAACAAAAGATGGTAACATAGTATAACATCCCAATTTTGACATAATAAATTTAAGTCCTTAATTGAGTTCTCATAAAAGAACCATAAGTTTTGGGAACATTTTTATACTAACGATGGAGAGAGGAAGGTCGGGAGTGACGATCAAAAGGGTGATTGTCTTGGGTGAATGGTTGAGGATCTAGTAGACCACCAAAGAAGTCAAGTGAAGTTGCCACTTCTCTTTGATCTTTGAGTGGTGGAAATGGAGGCTGCTATGCGGAAAATAGTAGCAGCAGTAGAATGGTTCTCCCTCAGAGTGCTGACCCGAAGGAGGGACATGAAGCACAATTTGTGGCAACCAGTGGATATTCAGGTGGCACAATAGGCATTCAATCATATTCAACTTCCTTAGCCATGCATGCTTATATGATGTGTAGCCGAATCAAGAAGGGTTTCTCAGTTCAAGCACTGATCTCTATTTCCAAGGAAGAGAAGTCATGGGTGGATCTTCTAAAGAAAGGAAAGATGGACGTTCTCATAAATCTCAAGAATGCACATGTGGCATCCAAGTCACAAAAACATAATTTATTTTAGCGGAAGTGATCAATTGTATCAGATTACTGAAAATCACTACAAATTAAAACTTTTTACAAAGAGATCCATGTATTAGAAAAATCTTTCAAAAATAACCAAAGTAATTCAGTTACATTTTGGTTCACAAGTACATATCTTGTACCATTTCATCTCAATATTACAACATTAACTGCTCACTTAAACTGTACACATGCAACTTAAAAACATTGAGGCCTTATACCAAAATCTCAGATCAGTTCATTAAACTAACTATTGACTCTGAGGACTTGAGAGTACAGAGACGACACATAGAACTCTATATACAAAGCATGACAGCTAGTGTCTCCACCTATATGTCACTTTTGTCCCTGCTGCTACTGCTATTGTTCTTCACCCGCTATAGGGTTTCTGCTTCTTCTTCTATGTCTACCTAAAAAGTTGGATCCCACGGGGGTGAGACAATTGAAATTGCCCCAACGAGAGATATAACTCTCCGCCAGAAACATTATTATCACAATTAACTGAATAAAACTGAGTAGAAGAATCATAAGTATTCAACAGCAGATAAATCAATGTCTAAATAGATTAGAGCATTATTCTCTATTCTGTTCATTTCAACTATATCTTGATAAAGCAGCATGTCACTTATTCAATAAGGAATATGAAGAACATGTATAACATTTATCCATTTAAGATATACTAAGTAATATATCATCAACCAATGATTCTCATATTTCAACCTTAAGCAAATATGCTACACGGCTGATTACATTTTACAATCATACTTAAGTCCTGAGGAGATGAGCTATACCGCTCATACTCCAACCGACCATTGTGAAATCAAAATCGGTACCATACATAGGTCAACAAAAGAGCCCAATTTCCATGATCTCATCTTCCTCAATCAGTGTGAGGACCAAATGCAGGACATCTAGTGTCTCTGCTAAATAGCTTTCCAGGGTATATTGGCAACTTTGTTATTAGAGTTACAGTGGCATGTTGTACTCTCTTCGCAATCGAGAGATATTATGTTTATCTCACATCAATCCGACATTAAGATCATCGGGAGATTAATGATACATCCATCCTCGCATTTGGGAGATTAGTGATACATCCATCCTGGCATATATAATGAAGGATTGAGAGATTTAATATTTACCTCACATCAATTCCTCCATTAGGGAGTAAGGATATTTGCGCCCATAACCCCCACATACTCAATAGTATGCCCTCCAGGAGTTTCAATAGAAAAACCTATTTCACCATCACCAGTTACTGATGATGATGGATCTATGGTCAGGGCTCTACATGATAAGATTTCACTTGTTTAAATAAGTACATTACCATTTTCTTTTAGCATCAGTCATGTTTTCAAACATAAATCATTATAACAATTGCTACTCAGAATAAGTAATACTTTTATCAAGTACTTTTCAAGCTTTATGAAACATTGGGATCTCAATCCCTTGTCACATCAGGAGCATGCTCATCCCTTAACATCTAATCATTAAGATTATGAAATATGGGTATTCAAACCCTCAATTTATCAAGAACACTTGTTACCACTTATTAGGTAACTAACACCTTCAGGTCATCTGACCAAGGTAAACATGATACTTGCAATACATGTATTTCACATGGCTCCTAAATCCCATTAATCTCTTGTTACCTTTCACTAGGAAACACAACATATTATAACTCACAAGGCCCATAAAGCAATTCCAATAGTAAAACATCATAGCTCATACCTGGATATGTCCAACATCTCATGATACCTTCTTGATTAGTGCACATGATAACAGTTATATCAATTACATATCAACACTTATGCAATGTAAGAGTAACATCACTATTTCCTCATTAAAGTTAGAATTTCCCAATTTCTGTCAATTAGAAATACTCATCCCATTACCCAAACTAGGGTTATGGTTTATCATCATATTGCCCAAAATTAGGATTTCATTCACTATAACCCAAGATAAGGGCTCCACATACCTTTACCCTATATCAGGGTAGGATTTCATATCAAAGCATCACATGTCAGTACATAGCATCACCTTGAGTTAGAGTTTCACATCGCATCATTGCATTAAGGTTTCACTTTAACATCACCCTTAATTAGGGTTCCACATGACATCATAACATTAAGGTTTCACTTTAACATCACCCTTGATTAGGGTTTTACATAACATCTCAGTATTAGGGTTTCTCATAACCTAACCCTCGATTAGGGTTTTACATAACATCTATGTATTATGGTTTCACTTAACCAAACCCTTGATTAGGGTTTCTCATAACACCACCCTCAATTAGGGTTTCTCATGACATTACCCTTAATTAGAATTTCTCATGACATTACCCTTAATTAGGGTTTCTCATGACATTGCCCTTAATTAGGGTTTCTCATGACATCACCCTCAATTAGGGTTACACCGAGTATTGCCCTAAATTAGGGTTGGTGTTCATCAACCTTCTCAATTAGGGTTTCATGATCACTTTATCAAGGATCATACCTTAATTACATATTTTATTCATGTTTTGAATATTGAGATTTAACCATTACATGATTATTATACATGTATGGACCCTCTCTCTCTTTCATCCTCTTTTAGGATAATACTTACTTCAAAATTGATTAGATTAGGTCAACTCAACTTGAATGAATGGTTGACATAGTGTATTAAGTCATTACTTCCATAAACATCAAAGGTTAACCCATCTAAGGGTACCAATCATCTAAGTACATTAGGGATTCAATCATTGTACTTATATTTCATAATCATCATTATCAATCATGGGATCAACTGATATTTCATCACTTTAAGTCTTCAATCAACTTTTGTATATGTTGAACCTCTATTCGGTTTTGACCTTTGAATCTCCAAATTGTTTGAAGTCAATTGCCCTCCAAACGGTTTTGAAACCATTTTGGCATCTAGGGTTAAGCCATTTTCCCTCCAAGCAGTTTTGAAACTGTTTGGGCACTCAACATTAGAAACCATTTGAACAATTCATCCCTAAGATCAATTGGACAAACCAATAGTTGGAACTGTTTCAAAATTGAAACCACTAGGTCATTCAAATGATTTTGAAACCGTTTGATTCCAAATGGTTTCAAGACTATTTGTTCTCAAACGGTCTCAAGACCGTTTGGTTCAAAACATCTTGAAACTGAATGAATCATTTTGTGTTACTTTCAATCAATCAAATAGGGTTCCAATTGTTGAATCCATCAATTATTGTAATCATTGGAATTACTTCAATTGAAATAATTGAATCACCATTCAATCATGACCTCAAATGATCTTAAACGGTCCTGAGGTCGTTTGACCTCAAACGGTCCTGAGACCATTTGGTGTCAAATGATTTTGAGACCATTAGACACATCCAACCAATGAAATTGATTGAATTCAATTAGGGATTCTTCTACAAATTGATTTTGGGTTTGCAATCAAGAAGCCCTAAAGTATTGACCCATTTTGAAATTCATTCAATTGAAAACCATTGGATTGTCATCAATTTATAACAACACATGACCTCAAACGGTTTTGAGGTCATTTGACCTCAAACGGTCTTGAGACCATTATATCCCAAACGGTTTTGAAACTGTTTGGTTTCAAACAATCTTGAGACTGTTTGGTCTCAAGTCATTGAAACCGTTTGCCCAAGATATTAAATGAGGTGTGTGCTTAAGATGACATCATCATCTTCAAGCTACAAACCATCAAAACATGTTGTGATCTTTGTAGTGATTTCATCAATCAACCAAATAAAATTTCGGGAATGAAGAAAGAATGAACAATTGATAAAAGAGTGAAATCAACAACAATGTTTGAGGGTTCAAGTTATATAACCCACCTTCAAAGAACCTTCAAATCTCCAAACTCCACGTCTTTAATGGTGTAAGAAGCTTTCTCATTTATCCCAAGCTCGTTCTCAAGTCTTTGAGTGAAAAGAATGGCCAAAGTTGAAGATTGAATGGAGAAAAGAAGAAATCAAGCATTGATTTTCGATTTCCACCACGAAATCAAGGTGAAAGAAGAACATGGAGCTTACCTATAGGTTGGGGATCCTACTCCTCCTGCTCCTAATATCCTTGTTTTTTGTTTTAGCAAAGAGTGAAAGAAGGGTCAAAAATTCCTTTCATTTGAGTTGTAAATGGTGTTTTTATAAAGAAATTCAATGAGAGAGAAAGTAATAAATTAATTCCTTTATTTTCTTAAATTGATGCCAAATATCACCCTCAACTCCTTTCCCACGAAGCCATCCTCTTCCCCTTTGAAATCCTCTTCTTTATCCATGAATTAAAGGAAAAGAAATTAAGCACCTTCATTCATATAATAATAATATCCATTTTTTAGTGGATATTACTTTTTGGTTTACTAATGTGAGTGGGCTCTCCACTCACTTAGGATATTTCGTGGCCTTTGCAAGGAAAAAAGACGTTCCAACTTATTCAAATTAAACCATATCAATTTTGGTTGAAGGGTACAATAATTAATATATTTATTTTTGCATTAAAACGAATTAGGGTTTCAATTATGCTTAAATCTTGATTATTTTAATATCAAGATTCTCTCTCCTCCAAAGTGATTCAAATGAGGTGCCCCTCTCATTTTCTTTTCTCTACATGATGCCAAGAAAAATTAGGGACTCTCTAGAAGTGGTATTTTGCATATTGAACCCTAGGTTTTGGGTAAATTGCACATTACACCAAAACTAGGTTTTATTGCACAAACATTTCTTAATAAGCTCTTTCTTGGTTCTCAGGCTATCACAAGTCATAAATCTGCATCATTCTCACTCTTATGATGCTTCAACACTTGAGGAACATTTTACCATGTAACATTTTCAAGTTAACCCCTCAGCTTGGGTAACTTGCACTTTAGTCCAAAACAAATAAGACATTGTTTAAACATTATTCAAAAAGGACTAAAATGAAACATAAGTTCCTCTTGAGCCTTAATTACTTTTCAAAGGATAAGAGAAAGAATATAATCAACTTTATTAAGCAAAACATCTAGGGTTAAGGCATAACCCAGGTCAGGGATGTTACAACACAAATAGATCTAAAGGATAGTAAGTTGAACTATCCTAAGGACATTGTAGAAAGGAACAAGGAAAGATGGCGTAGAACAGTAGTAGGATACATTGTTGGTCTTAAACCTCATTGGAAACCCCTAGTCATTCACCTTATACAAATATGGAAGGTTAAGGTAGGATTGAGGTTAGATCTAGGGGGAATGGATTCTTTCTTATTATGTTCTCAAATAATGAATATATGGAGATGGATCTGGAAGGTGGCCCATGGTTAGTAGCGGTAAAATTGAAGTTGATGGAGATTACTATCTAGTTGAAAGACTATAATCTTCCTCTAGTACTTTGGGATGAAGAAATATTTTCCTACATTTGTTCATGGGAAACTGGTGAGAACAGATAATCCGACGCTAACCTTGAAGATACTGGAGTATGCAAGAATGCAAGTGCTTTTTCCTGTAGATTTCAACTATCCAAAAGAATTGGAAATCATTAGTGAGGATGGAGTTGTTGACGCGATCGGTTTTTTATATGAATGGGAACCAAAAATGTTGTTTGGAGTGTGTAAATTTTGGCCATGAATCCACCGTGTATAGTGAATGGGATTCTTCAGTGATGAACCAAAGGAAGATGTCAAATTAGGCTAATAGTAAAATCAGGAAGCCAATGCAGGAACAATCAACTGGGGTAACTGAGCATGCTATTATGGATACAATTATTCTGAATGAATATTTTGTTGTTGAAATAGATGATTGAGATATTATTATTCCTATTAAAAGTCACATAGCTAAAAGAATGTGCTCAAAGTGCAAGTGGAGGTTATCTGTTGTCAACTGAAGTCATAAGAACTCATGTGCATAACTCATTAATTGACTGGCAGACTATACACAAATAAAAAAAAACCCTCCCAAATGATTCACAAAAGGTTTCCATGTGAATTCAGTTATCCCAGTGAAGTCAATTGAGATTATGCCAAACAAGTTTTAATTACTAGACCAAGTGGAGGATGAGTTTGAGGACTCAAGGTTCATTGGAGGGGGATTTCTTGTTTCACAAATGGATAGATCATTTTCCATAATATCTTGGAAAGAAAAGGGCACTCACCACAAGATCCCTTGCATTTAGAAGGAGTTGAGAAGACTGAATATTGATTTTTTGTCCATTTTGAATCCATATTTAGCAAAAGCAATTTTACATCTTGTGTTGACTCCTTGTGGAATAATTCTAAGTTCTTTGAGAATTTGGACTTTTGTTCTTATACTAGACTTGTTATTGCAAGGAACAAACATGTTACACATATCACTAAAGTCCTAGATAATTAGCAAGTTATTCACTGTGATATTTTATATGGTGACTGCTATCTTCATTTGATTTTTTAGTATGGTGCAAATGATGATTCTCACAAAAATCATCTGTAGAAGGGGTTGACTTAGATTTCTAAAAGTATTATCAGGGAGTGGTGTGTTGTAGGTAACTTGAATTATGCTTGTGATTATTGTGAAAAATTGGGTAGAAAACCTCCTACATATTCTAGTATGAATGGATTCAATAACGCCCTTAGTATTATTGCCATGTTGGAAATGCCTTTAAAGGGTCCTTGGTTCACTTGGGATAGTATAAGTAAAGATGGTAGAAACACTTATTCCAAGATTGATCATCTTATTTGTAATTTTTAGCTTTTAAAAATTTTCCCTAACTCCTAGGGTATATCCATCTCTAACCTCATCAATGATCATAAGATTATTAATATTCACTTGCTTGCATATAGAAAAAAGGTTACCACTTTTAGATTCATAAATTGTTGGACTTCTCATCCTAGGTATATGGTTTTTGTTTCTTCATCCTGGGTATTACTATTAGTGGCCCTCCTATGTACAACATTTACAAAAAAACTATACTCTATGAAAATGTCTCTTAGTATTGGGAATAAAGAGCATGTGAAGAATTTGTATTCTAGCACAAGATTTATTGAGGAATAGGTTTCTCTTTGCAATTTATGGTAGATAATAATCACAATAACGCTAAGTTTCAACCTAAATAAAACAAACTAAGTAAGGAGGCTTTATCTTCTATGCATGATGAAGAAGTCTTTACTAGACATAATTTTCACTATTTGTGGCTTAAGGCTAGTGATCAGAACTCACATTTTTCTATGCTTATTTATAGACTAGAAGATTGAGGAATAATATCTACAAATTGAATATTGAAGATTCCTTCTATTTTGATCTTGAGATCATCTATAAACATATTACCTCCTATTATGAGAATGCTTTTAACTCTTCTACTACTATTGATTTATTCTGGGATAAGTAATGGCTTTTTCTTAACCTCCTATGAACCAAGCTTCTAACCTAAGGAAATGGGTCATGAGGAATGAATTCATGGAAGTCATGAACAATATGAATGACGACAAGGCTCCAAGTCCTAATGGATCAGCTCTTTATTTTATTGTTGGCGAAGAGGTGATTAGTGTTGTGCTTAATTTCTTTGATAATTCTAAGCTTCTTATAGAGTGTAACAATTCCTTCATTGTTCTTATTCCTAAAATCAAAGAGGCATCTTCTATCAAACAATCCATCCTATCTCACTTTGTAACATCATTTACAAATTTACTATAGAGATCCTTGCAATTAAGCTTAAAAAATATCATGTCTGACATATAAGCCAAAATCAAGTTGCATTCCTTAAGTACAAGAAAATTGGTTAAGCTATTCTTTTGTACAATGAGATACTAAGTTCCTTTAACTATCTCAGATCTCTGAAGATTTACTTGAAGGCTGATTTGTCTAAAGCTTTTGATTCAATCAATAGCGAATTTATCCTCCTGCTTCTCTAGAAGATCAACTTCCCAAAGTATTGGATTCAATGGATTGAGACGTGCTCTTCCTCTACTTCTTTTCAAATCTTAATCAATGGTACTCCTTCAAAAACCTTTTGTGTCCAAGGAAGGGAGACAGGGAGACCCATATTCTCCATACTTGTTTGTTATTGCCATGTAGGGGTGCACATCAGTTCTTGATGCTTCTATTAAAAAGGGTTTGATTAAGTATTTCTTCGCCTAAAAAAGAAATAGTCTATATGTTTTAATAATCATCTTTACAGATGATTTTTTTGTCTATTCTATAGCTGAATTTGATAGTCTTAATCGTACTAATGATTCTTTGAATTATTTTGGTAAGACATCGAGTCTCATCTCAACAACACAAAAAATTAAATCTTCTTGAGTAAAGGATATGTTGATTCTTTTACTAATACCTATGTATTCCTATTATTTGTTTACATGTTAACTATTTGGGTCTTCCTTAAAAAGATTTTGTGCGCCCCAATTGTTGACAAAATGAAGAAAAGGCTTGGCACATGGAAGATAAGGCTTCTCTTAGTTGTCGGAAGGGTTGAGCTTGCCATTTCCACTTTCTCCTCCTTTTACATTTCTTGGACTGCAACATTTTCTATCCCCAAGCTAGTTATTATAGATCCTGAGAATCCTATTTGGAACTTCATCTGTTGTGACAATGAAGAAAGAAGGAAGCTTCATACAATTTCTTGGGAATCCATTTGTAGACCTAGTGACGAAGGGGCTCTTGGTTTGTGTAGTATTTCTAAGTGGACCAAGGTTGGCATTCTACAAAATCTTTGGAATATTACAAACTGCAAGTCATCCCTTTGGGTCAAATGGATCCATGAAAGGGATATTGGTGATGATTCTTTGTGGATAGTCAATCCTAGAAACAAAAATTCCTAGATGTGGAACAGATTAATGAACCATAAAAGTGACCTTTTAGCTGGCACTATATTCAAAATTGGCAACAAGAAAACTTTTCTTCTCTAGGTAGACCACTGGTGCTAGAACAAAATCTCCTTGTTGGATAATATAGACAATCGGCTTATCTTCAGGCTCGGTAAAGGATTGAAATGTAAACTGAGTAGCACTGCTAATTGGTCTTTATTGGATGTAAAAGGTGCTGACATTGCCCTATATTTTCTTAAATCTATTCCCAAGCCAAATATTTTGGTTGATGATTCTTTTGAGCGAAATGGGCTAACAAGAGTATCTACTAAAGAATTGTGGAACTTGATTTGAATCTACCACTCTAAGGTTGATTGGGTAAGGTGGATTTGGTCTACGTCCTTATCTTGAAGAATTACAATTTTCCTTTTGAATTTTTTTCTGAATAGGTAGGAGACTATTGATGAGCTTCAATTTTTTTGGCTTATCTATGGTTTCTTGGTACTCTTTATGTCACAATGATGAAGAAAGTTGCAAACATTTGTTCTTCACTTTCCCTTTCTCCTCTCAATTCTATGACAAGTATAGTTAGTTGTTTTGTACTGATGCAAAGGACAATCTAGAACTTCTAAAGTTGTCTGGGAAAGATAAAGTATGTGCTTGCATCACTCTTTACAATATCTGGCTTGAACGAAATAATAGAATATTCTATAGTAATAGTAGGTAGATTTGATATGTTCTGGATCACTTTCTCCATGATATGGAGAACACATACCATTAGGCATGTATAATTTTCTTCTTTTTTCATAGCTTGTCAATAATTTTGAGATAGTAATAAAAAAGGAGGCACATTGGTTTCATTAAAAAACATAAGTTTTGGATCTAATGAAGATATAACAAATAATGAATATTGAATTTGAATTACAATGTAAGATAAGGAAATAAAACATCTTCTCTCTTTTCCCGTTACAAAAAAATAATTTTCCTTAATCTCAAAATATAAAGAAATGAATTTAATTTCATTATTTTCTCTATCCCATGTATAAATTTTCCAAAATGTATTAATATATTGATAAATCCATTAATAGAAGAAACACTTTTTACACAAATCATGACCCCAATTAATTAACAATGGAAAGCTTCAACTTATCCATCCTTTTAGATATATAAAAATCAAGGATAATACTTATATAGAAAATGATTAGTATTTGATCAAAACCTAAAACTAATCATCTAGTAGTATTCTAGACCATGTATGTAACATGTCGTCAAATTGTAAAGTAACTATCACTTTATTTGACCCCTTAAACTAATTAGGAAAGACTGGAATATAGTTTAAATATGATGAAAATAGATATACATTCAGTGCATTGGTAAATCTAAAGTATCAGACAATTCAATGTCACGTGCCCCTTTCTTTTTTTGTCATCTATCCTACACCATGAGAAAATATATAAATTGATATAACGACTCAACCTTCATCTTCTACCCAAATTTCTCTCTATAAGAAACCATTTTTGTAGTGATCCTCTTGTGATCTATCTCTCTACTCTCCACCTTATCCCATAAAGACTTCATTGTGGAGTCGAAAATCCTCTCCTAAATCAAACAAGCTACCTCAAACCCTCCCTATTGACCTAATGACATAACACCCAACTATGTCTTTGACCCCCTCTCCATTGCACCAGTATATAATGGTACCTAAAGTACCCTCAAACCCCACACTTTTGTCCTCCACTATCAATTCCCGCTCCAACAACTTGAGCCACCCCAACCTACACTATATTCCTCTCTGACAACCACCATTGTGCCTCTACCTTCTATTCTTCCTGTGATGCAATTGGGGCGTTGATAATCATCTTTGACACCCTGTTTCGTCTTCCCAATATTTTCTATGGCATCACTTTTAGCCCAAATATGGTATTGATTTCCTAATTCTTCACCTACATCTGTGGGTTTTGGAAGGAGCATCCAATGGTCCTTTGACCCTATAAAGGCCAAGAATGAACCTATTGGATCCCAAGTATGATTTCTTTGACTTGAGTTTGTAGTTTTATGGCATGATTCTTGAATTCTCAACTTCAAGCCGCACCTTTGTTTTTTTGTTTGTTGGCCTATTCTAGGGACATGTTGTCCTTTCACAATGGTGTTTGTTTCCCTATCTTTCTTGGTCCCCCATGAAGCATTTTTGTTCTCTAGCTTGCCTAACTATGCCAAAATAGATAATCTTAATCTTTACTAGTGATCATACTTAGATGTGATGTGATGTTCCTAACTATGCCAAAATAGATAATTTTAATCTTAATCGAGCTTTGGCTTGTTGGCATCATCTTGGTGGGAGGAAGTCCCTAAAGATCTCAATATCCCTCGAATATTTTTACTCCTCCAACTCCACACAGAGCTTTGAACTCAATGACTACACATTCATTAGAGAGTGATGGAGATTATTGTCAAGGGTTATTTTACCCCTATGTCATTGTTGGTTTAGTTGGTTGATTTATTTCTGAAGGGTATCATAATATGTCAAGCCACATGATTTGTTTTCCTAACCACACATACATTTGATCCAGATGATGTTTTTACTGTAACTGATTAAATTAGGTGTAACACATGATATGAATTTCTTGGTCTTATCACCTTTCATTTAAACTTGTTTTATTTTCATTTGAATCGATGCCATACAAATATTTTCCTTTCTCGTGATTGGTCAATAAGGTGAAATCCATAGAAAATGCAAACGACCTCAAAAAAATATGGAAAATATGTCTTTAGAAGATTTTCTACAAACTATTGGTCTAGCCTATTTACAAACCCTATTTTCCACATCCAAACTCTTCAATAAATAAAGGAAAAAAATAGGGTTAATGTAGATGAACTAATATAAATATTTTATTATTAACCAACATTACATGTTCTTAAAGCTTAATTAGGACAGGAGAAGTTTGAGTTAAGTGTCTTCCTAGATGCAAACAGGCCATGTTGGTGTGCACTTTCATTTGTATGATGGTTTATATGTTAATAACATGATTACATTTCTTGAAAGTATAAGCTATTTCAATTGATGCTTCATATTATTCATGTTTTGATGATTGTTATATATAGATTTTATGATATCATATTCCATAAGATCATGTTTTGTGATCATGCAAGTAAATGATTATGAGTTCATGTTATGATTTAAAAGGGAGAAACCCCATTATATTGTAAGAGGGAGAAATCCTATTCTTCTCAAGATCCAATATGTTCATTTTAATTTCCAGATCAAGTTTAATTAGAAATGTTTAATTTTTATACGCTCTGACAATTATTGACCTTAAGAGGTCGTTATGGCTTCCTAGAAATCATGGGATTTCCTAGAATTATGTGTCCTTAAGTGGGTGATCATAGAGATGCATACATTATCATTCAATTTTTTATGTTAATAAATGCTAAAATTCTAAATGATGTGAGGTTTTCTTTTGGTCAATTATACGTACTTTTACTTGTTTATATAACTTGATGATACTTTTTTTATGTGTATGTTTTCCTTTGCATGAATGGGGATGATATGTCCCTATATATTGGATCAAGTCACGAGTAGAGAAGGATATTTCAAGGACTAGAAGACCTAAAGTTCAGCCTAGTGGGGTTACATATACCTAGATTATCCTATTAATTAGCCATCTTTCTATTATGGCTTAATTTATGTTGGCCATTATTGACTTAGTTAGATCTTAGAATTGAATACTAAGTTGTATTTTTCATTTCTAGAGAGCTATAGATGAATCATTTCAAGTTAATTCATAGTGACAATTTCTTTATTTGCAAAGTTATAATGTTTGTGACATTTCTCCAACCCCAAGTACCCCATCTTATTAAAAACATGGGAAATGCTTCCTCTATCATGTGTATATTTGGGAGGGGTATTACAAAAAGTAATTGTGAGGACAAATTAAAATTCCTACAATAACAACATCGTGTTGGTCTGCTATTCTACAATACTCACCACTTTGCTTCACCTTAAAGTCATATCATCTAACAAAATAAGGGTTATCTGGACACCTCATTTATATTATAAACAAAATGCACACAACGGTTTACCAATTATAGGTTAACAAAAAAAGATCCTTGATGTCACCTCAATAGATTCTATAACTTTTTTATCCTAACATGTAATATATAGGTTCATTCTAGAGTAAATGTCATATACAAAGGGTTTCACTATATCAAGATTTATTGGCATAATCCATAGATAGTCAATTCACTAACTATAATTTCTATAATATTGTTTTGAAAGGAGTAGGACTTGAGAGGGTATCTAGTCCTTGATTATTATATAAAAATATTGTAAGGCCCCTAAACTTTCTTAATGAGTTTAATAAGTTGAATTATCCTAATTGAACTCTTATAACCCTAATCTTACATTGCTATATGCTTTGAAATCATAATACAAGCTTAAGTTTCAAATTTGGTCTAATTTGGACACTGTTTGAGCAAGTTATGCAATTTTATGCACATTCAGGACTTTTCTACAATTTACCCAATTGAGAGGTTTTCTTTGCAATTTATCACTTGAATTATGTTCCTTGGATATTATCTCATCATTCTTGATTTTTTTGAGCCTTGGGGCACCTATACAAACCTTGGTTTGAAGGTGTTTTCTCCATGGTATTTTACGGTTTACCCATGCATGGATGAGCTACCTTTAGTAGCTATCAACTAATGAGTTATTTATTTTGTTTGAAAATTCAATAAACAAGGGATAATAATTTCTCTATGGATGGTAGGGGAGTTGATTGTGTGTGTTCATGTATATTCTTAATATTTTAAGGGTGTGGACACTTGGAAAGATACTAGCACTTCAACTTTTTCTTTTTCTTTATCTTAAAGCTTCATATACTTATCCCTAAGTACCAAAAAGAGCAATTTTCTCTCCACCACTTCCCTCCCATTACAAACCTCTTCCTCCCTCTGTTCTTCTTTGAATTTCCTATCCAAGGATGAATAAAGAGGGGACCTTCTTGGAAAAAAAATCTAGGGTTCCAATTGACTTCCTTTTAGGGTTTAAAAAGCTTCCTTTTAGTGATCTTGACCTAAAAGAGTAAGAATTCCTTCTTGACTCCGTTTATTTATTTTTTATCCTTCGTCCTACCTTTCTCCAGGTTTAAACCTTGCTGTTCCATGGTATAAATTGCGCTAAAGCTCTAAAACCCTACCTTTCTTGCTCCTTATGCTTAGAGTTTGCTGATTTGATGAAGAAAGGTGTTAGATGGATGTGTTCACAACATATGCTTGGATATTCTACCCTACCTGATCTATTTTTCTTCTGTTTGTAGTTTCATCTTCTAATTATAGGCAAGTTTTATAACTTGATCCACGTTTATTGCTTACCATAAGCTTGCTAGCTCATGTTCTTGCTTGAAAATGATGATCCATGCACTAAAAAGCTATGCTTGACTTGGATTTTAATTTTTATAATGTTCCCTGATCTAATTTCAGTTCCAGATGAAACTTTGATCATGTGTACATTATTCCTAAGGTATAATATGACTTGGATCAGGTTAGTTTGGCAACTTATGGTGCTAAGAACCTATCAACCAATGGTCAATTTTAGGGTTCAAAGATGATTTCTTCTAAAAACCCATGACCCAATGATGGTACCATTGCAACAAACCTATAGTGTTTTTTTTATGACAACTGATGGTCAGGATCAAAGGTGTCAGATGATGGTGACAACCTATGGTTACCAACTTAGGTCAAGTATTGGATCAATTAGAAGTTTAATGATCAACCATTAAGTACCCTACTGATATTATCAATCAATGATGACATCGACTTAATATTTGATGTTGATTAATGAATATGGTGTTGATCTAACAACCTATGGTGACTTAATGGTCACTAATGATGGTATATCAGGTCTTTAAGACCTATGGTGAGTTAATCATATAATTTTAGCATCAATTAAGCCTTAGACCAATGGTTTCTTGGGTCACTTGATGCAATGGTCGAACCTATACTGTAATTGATGGTTTTAACAATGAACTTGACCCAATGGTCAAGATCTAATGTTTATTCCTCCAATAAAGTGGAATGATGGATAATATAATATGTTGGTCATAATAATGTGATTTATATCGTTTCCTTTATATGATCAACTTAAGGAGCTTACTTGTGGACATTGGATTGCTTGTTTTAAATGAACAGTCGATTATGGGTTTTACCCAAATCTCAATGGAACATTTTGTGTTGTTAATAAAGGGATGTCTAGGGTTGAATGGTGACTCTTTCTAGAGCACAAATCATGTACTTCATAGGTGGTTTATCCAAGGTGTTTACGTATGTAAACAACCAATGGTCTTACCTTTTAAACATCCAATGGTTCTGGGTGACATTGTGGTATGGTGATATGGGTTGAATGATGATGGAATAAATGGAGGGTTACCCTTAATAAGTTAGTCTTACCTATTCACTCATATGATTAGAAGGGATCATAACCATATTGTGTTGATATGTAACCCTAATGAGGTATATCTTGTTATACCTAGCTTTAATATAACTAAATGATGGTAATTGGGTATGAATAGTCCTTGAATGACTTATACAACCATGGAGTACCCTATTACTATTGTTAAAACCCTAGTATGCTATAACCCGATGGTCACACCATGATTTATGTGTGGGTTCATACTTGAGAATAGTATGGAATGTGATGGTGATTCTTCACCTTATGCATCCACGATCCAATTGGGATGTCGTGAGTTAGGGTTTGGGTATAAGTGCTTATTAGTTAGATTGATATAATTTATCATGTTGAACCAAACTCTAATGCAAATAGATAAATATGAGTATTCATGTTTAATATTGTTATATGATGGAATGATTGTTGAATAACCTCCTTAACATGATCATAAATGTATTGTGTTAATTGGTGGTTATCATAGCCACATGGTTGATACTTTCTTATGCTAAACATGTGCATTAAAAATATGATGCATGTTAATCATATCTAGATTCCTTGCATGTTGATGTAATAAATTAATGTTCTTAATGTTAATATAACACTGTTATGATAGTTTATGAATATCTCCTAGCTCATTAATGCAATATTGTGCTAATCTGGTGTATTATATGTAAGTGATGTTGTTGAGCCTTGTTTTAAGGCATGGAAAGATAATGATGATCTTGCATGGAATAATATGATGGTCTTAATGACCTTTGGGTACGGTTGAGCTCTAAATGAGGTGTAAACCTCGTGTGTTGATAAGGGTTGATACCCTGTGTTATTGAGAAAAGGATTTATATCCTGTGATAGTATGATGGTCTTAATGACCTTTGGGCATGTTTGAGCCGTGAATGAGGTGTAATCCTCTTATGTTGATAAGGGTTGTTACCCTATGATATTGTGAAAAGGATTTATATCTTGTTATAGTATGATGCCTAGTGTAGTCTCATGAATGTCAAGTGAGTAGTATAATGTGATAATGAGATGAGAAATTATGCTTCACATGTTTTATATCTTTTGTAGTTGTGATATGTATATGCTTGATAGAAGTGAATTAGGGTTTGTATGTCCACTTGTTTGAAGCAGCATTAATTCACCCAATTGGCATAACAAATGAAGTGCAACTCTAATCACATAGTGCCTTGTGCCATAGAGCCATCTTTAGTGTCAGAACTTGTTGGATGGTGAAATGAGTATTCCTAAGGGAAACTCGGAGTGCATACTATTGAGTATGTGGGGGTAGAAGGTTGAGGATATATCCTTGTCATCCACAATGTAGATTGTAGAGGATGGCTATGGTCATGCCTCATACATCTGATGTGATTGAGAATGGCTATGGTTGTGTCTCGGTGATTATAACATGATGTGATTAGAGGACAACTATGGTTGTACCTGAGTGATTGGGTTTGAATACCCTAGATGCTAGCGTCATGACCTGTACCAAGGTGGGTAGTTACATGACTATATGTCGCTATGGTGGTAGCTTTGACTGATATGTCACTACCTTTTACTCATAATGACCGAGGGGAGGAGATCTTAGGATACTGACACTCCTAGATCTTGTAAAAAAATCGAATAGCCCTTCACAGGGGTCAGTTGGACTTTGAGTGGTACGATTCAAATTCCCCAAGGCGTAATAAAAGATGTAATACAACCATGTAGCATATTTTTTAGGGTTATACACAACATTTCACATTGGATGATAACACTTGTTTGTTATCTTTACATAAAGATGATGCTTAATGCAATTAAGAGATAGTAGATATACATAGGTTGTGGATATGCCTAAGATTGTAGATGCGTACATATAGTGGCTATGCTTGTGTTGATAACTATATTGTTACTGCTAATTATAATCATGATGCTAGCTATCTCATGTTGTTAGTTATGTTTAGCATGCTAGCTATCTCATGTTGTTAGTTATGTTTAGCATGCTAGCCATGCCCTTGTAACTAGACATGCATATACTGCTAATCATGCTTATCCAAATAGTTGTGCTTATGTTGTTAGCTCTTTTTATGATGTTGATATGTTCATCCAATTAGAAATGTTCATGTTGTTAGCTATGCTATGTTACTAGACTTTCTCATGATGCTAGATATGCATATGCTATTGAATTGCTTATATTGTCAACAAGATAAAGGATGATAGTATGTCTAATGATGATAGTTATTATCTGCTCCTTTATGTATTTTGTTAATCATCAGTACTGCTGAGATTATTTGTTATATCTGATTAAACTGCTTAACTATTTAATTACTTTAAAATGTTGTTGGAGGTTATATCTCCTGTTGGGACATGGGTCTCACCCTTATGGTTCGCCACATTTTTTTAGGTAATCAGAAGTGATAAAAACAAACATGTGGTAGCAAAGAGGATCCATATTAATGAATCTTTGATAAAGTTTATTGGATGTCTAGTGTGTCCTAGAGTCGTACTTGTACTCTCAGGTCTGGATAGGAAATGTTTGTATATGGTGTTTCAAACAAATCAGACTTTTGTTAGCATATTAATGCTTGTTTGTGTGGCATATACAAATATTGTTCTCCTGTATATATATGTTGTGGCTAAGATTATAGAACGATTTATATCAAATTCTTGGAAAGTATGGATACAAGAAAGATGTTGGGCTCTAATGCAAATGTTTCTGAGCTGGTGCTGACGTTGAAATCGGTTTTAATTTACCCATATTTTTGGGTATGTGGTTAATTGGGGATTGATTGTGCTTTATGTTTTGAGTAATCTTGTTTAATGTAATAGGTTCTCACAAATACATACCAAACCCCCACCCGAACAACAATAACATAAATTTTGTAGACATAAGTGGATGAATGACAATTTCTTAATAATTATGCTATAAAAGATAGCATTATAGCTATATAATTTAAGTAGATATTAGAAAATTTGAGTGTTGTTCATTGACTTGGCTCGTAATAGATGAACACAAAGGAAAGGTCATATATGTAGAGAAAT
Source organism: Alisma plantago-aquatica (assembly GCA_963693085.1). Lineage (NCBI taxonomy): Eukaryota > Viridiplantae > Streptophyta > Magnoliopsida > Alismatales > Alismataceae > Alisma > Alisma plantago-aquatica. Next base: position 1,112,966,272 of record OY856412.1, read on the forward strand.
TGGATAAGTGGGAACTCTAGGGTTCTCAAAACTACTCAACAACTAAACTTGAGTAGCTTATCATAAACTCATGATCCATGTGATACTCGTCTCCTTGGTGGGTTGGGAAAACCCCCCAGAATAAGGAAACAAGTGAGGTTGTGAATCAATATACATTTAGTATGTGTAATATGAAAATATTAGACATTAAATAGGAAAACATAAAAAAGTAATAAGTTCCCAATCATGATGAGATGAGATCATTTAGGTATGTCCCAATGAAAGTACATTCAATAGAATATTTAGATCAAGAGATGATGCATTGAATTAATGAGAGACAACCATTAAATAAGATTTCTTTCATTTAGATATTATTTCATGAATCTGAATAACAATACTGCATAAATTAAAAATCAAATGTGGAACCCATAAAACCCCAACCTAAGGTAGGAGAATTATTACCTCATGTCCAAATAAATATATCTTTGTAGGAATAATAATAACCATAAAATCAATGCCTTGTAAGAGGAATAAAATAATGCCTAGATATATAACATGTGGCAAGGGGGAATAAAAACCAACACCTAAAATAGTAGAGTATCTGCTTCTAGAGTGACTAGTGAAATCACTCATGCAAAATAGAGTATGCAAGATAATGATGGTTCATCAATGTCATATATAAGGGTTCATAACATCAATATAATATCATGACGAGATTAAAGGACCCACAATAATCGTTCAACACATTTTAGTAATGTAAGTGAGATAAAGTCTCACAATAAACAATCTTTTTAAAATATTTTCAAAGATAAGAAAAAGAGAGTGATTTTTCAAATATATAACTATTATAGGAAGTTTAGGGTTTTAGTAAATGAAATAGAATGGATGCACATACATTGTATTCATTCCTAGAAAATCAAGGGTCAAACACTAGGTCCATGTCAAGGTTCCAAAACATGTAGTAATATGTTCATAGAAGACAAGGGTTAAGTTCAGCTAAATAAATGAACTTTAAAATCAAGTTTTACACTTAGTCCCATTAGGTTTAATAACCTATATGAATCAATATATCATATTTTCCTATTTTAATATAATATTGTTATTATTATTTAATAATGGAATAAATGGATAGTATTTTGTGTCTATAAATGCATCTAATGAGATTTATACAACAAAAATCTAAGGAAATATATTTGAGTCTATTGAACCATGCCAAACAATAGATCTCATTTTGGTGACTTCAAAACATGTTTCATTTTATTTTTTATCACTCCTCTATGTTTTATGAATTTTCTAGGAGTATTGATTTATAAGAAGAATATGCATCTAGAAATACCATATTAACTCACACATAAAAATTAAAACAATTTGAGTATGACACTGGTATACTTGTAATTTTAGTTTTCCAATGCTCACGGATCACATAAGAAAATAGAAAAAAGGAAAAGAGAATCAATCAACCCTAACTATTTCACTAAACAATATACAAGTGGGAAGGGTAGAACCATTAAAAATGCACATGGTGATGTTATTAAATAATTATCAGTCATCCATTCAACATGGTGCCCCAAGATTTTAATCAACAATAAGAAATCTAGATTTCCACTGACAGAGAACCCCTTGTGAGTCTACGGGTCTGTATAGTAGTAATAGGAGGAGGATTGAGAGAGTGTGATGATAGGGGTCCAAAACAAAGGACCTTGACCTAGTGTTTTGTCTAGATCAAGAAATCATTTGACAGAGAGGTAGTGTCACACTCAAAACCATATGAAAATCAATCGAGGTCTAATTAAACAAAGTTTGATCCTTACATAGAATTCATATTTAAGGATTATTCTCTTCAATTAAATTGAGATATTTGCATTACCTATGGAATAAAATCATGTATCTTAACCAATTAGGACCCAAGGAATCTGAGTTTGGAGTTATATTAAATTTTTAAGGTTATCTTGTTTGATCTAATACAACAAGGTTTTGACTCCATTATCTCAATAATTATTATTTTAAGTAAAAATTATGATTTAGAATTTGCATGAATTTTCATATTACTTATTTAGCTCTAAAATTAAACATTTGTGTTTACAATTATACTAATGCATTACTCAAATTCAACTATTCAACATTATCTATGTTAATGTTTTGTGTTTACAAGTCCATCAATTCAACATTAAAATAGATAAGGAACTTTATTTATGCCATATACATTAAATGTTCCAGAATTACTCCTATATCTATGTTGAGCACATAATAGCCCACATTAAACATTTGTGTATATTCGTCTCCGTCCAATTACTTATTAACCATATTTTAGTCAGTATAAGTGAATTATTAAGAAAAGTGTCATGAATTAGATATTTAATGAGCTCACATACATAGAAATACATATTTAGTTTATTAGGTTAATTTTGTATAGACTAAGATATGCAATGTGATTATAACACCTAATGTTACTAATGCATTAGATGTGGTACCATACCTTTTTAGGTTAATGTTAGTAGTCTAAAATGTAGTCTATAGGTCAACATGATTAATATTCATACAATACACATCATCACCATATATAGAGTCTGGTATTAGGTTTCATACATCCAAATGTTTCTGCTAGGATTTACTGATCCATGGCATGGTTAGGGTTATATTAATCCATAGTTAGGGTTTACATTTGACTTACTCCGTTTATGTGAAATATATGTGCGGATAGAATTCTGAACATTTGAGTATATTTCTAACCATGTTTGGCCATTCTAGTGATCCAACCAAATTAACCTTCTAATCATGGGATTAGGTTTCTATATCAAATATAGGTAGATCTATTCATGTTACATTATCCTATGATTGTAACCCTATAGGATCAAAATACATTGGTAATTGTGGCATCCAACTTACAAAAACAAGATTTACTTAAGAGGAAGCATTTGTTTACAGCAGAATTACTGAAAATAACTAAAAATTAAAAATTTATACAAAGAGATCCATAAACTAAAAAACTCTTTCATAAAGAACCAAAGTATCTCAAGTACATTCTGGTTTACTAGTACGTCCCGTATACCAGTTCTTCTCGAGAGTTACAAGCATCAGCTGCCCTATTAGGCTATACATAGGAAGTATAAAAATCTCGAGGCATCAAGCCAAAATCTCATATTCATATTAAACTAACTACTGACTCCTAGGACCTGATAGTATAGAGACGACACATAGGACTCTATATGTATATATAGGACATGACAACCAGTGTTTCCACCTGAGGATTCACTGCTATCCTTGGTTTTGATGCTGCTACTGTTATTCTTCCCTTACTGTAGGGTTCCTACCTCTTCTTCGGTGTCTACCTAAAACGTTGGATCCCATGGGAGTGAGACAATTGAAAAAAAATTGTCCCAACGAGATATATAACTCTCTTCCAAAAACATTATTATTGCAATTAATGGTATAAAACTGAGTAGAAAAATCATAAGCATTTAACAACAGATAATTCGATATATAAACAGATTAGAGCAGTATTCTCTATCAAATTCCTTTCAGCTATATCTTGATAAAGCATCCTGTTACTTATCCAATAAGGAATTGAAGAGCATAAATAACATTTGTATATTTAGAACATATTATGCAAAGTAACATCAACCTATGATTCTCATATTTCAACCTTAAGCAAATATACTACACGGCTGATTACATTTTACAAGCATACTTAAGCCCAGGGGAGATGAGGTATACTGCTCATACTCCAACCGACCATTGCGAAATCGAAATCGGTACCATACGTAGGTCAATAGAAGAGCTGGATTTCCATGACCTCATCTTCCTCAGTCAGTATGAGGACCAAATGCAGGACATCTTGTGTCTCTGCTAAATAGCTTTCCAGGGTATATTGGAAACTTCGCTATTAGAGTTACAGTGGCATGTTGTACTCTCTTTGCAATCGAGCGATATTATATTTTTCTCACATCGATCTGACATTAAGATCATTGGAAGATTAATGATACATCCATCCCGGTCTTCAGGAGATTAGTGCTACATCCATCCCGGCATAAAAAACGAAGGATTGAGAGATTTAATGTCAATCTCACATCAATTCCTCCATTAGGGTATAAGGATATTCGCGCCCATAACCCCCACATACTCAAAAGTATGCCCTCCAGGAGTTCCTGTAGGAAAACCTGTTTCACCATCACCAAAGAACTCATGATGATGGATCTATTGTCAGGGCTCTACATGATACCATTTCACTTGATTAATTAAGTACATTACAATATTCTTTTAGCATCAAACATTTTTTTCAAACATAAAACATTATAGCGGTTGCTGCAAAGAATGAATACTATTTCTATCAAATTCTTTTCAAAGATTTGTTAAACATTGGGATCTCAATCCCTTATCACATCAGGGTATTCTCATCCCTTATCATCTCATCATCATGATTATGAAACGTGGGTGTATAAACCCTTAGTTCATCAAAACACTTTTTACCGCATTATCATGTAACTTAATGCCTTCAGATTATTTAATCATTGTAAACATATTACTTGTAGTGAAGGTATTTCACATGGCTCTTAAAGCCCAATAATATCTTTTGTTACCTCTCACTAGGCAACACATCATATTTATGGCTTACAAGGCCCATAAACCAATTTCAATAATAAAACATCGTAGCTCATACCTAGCTATGTTTACCATCTCATGAAACCTTCATAATTAGTGCACATGATAACCATTATATTAATTACAAATCAGCACTATGCATTGTATGAGTAACCTCACTATTTCCTCATTTGAGTTAGGATTTCCCAATTTATGTCAATTAGGAATACTTTATCCCATTACCCAGATTTGGGTCATGATTTACCATCATATTTCCCAAAATTAGGGTTTCATACATTACAACCCAAGATTAGGGCTCCACATATCATTATCCTATATCAGTATAGGATTTCATATCAAAGTGTCACATATCAACGCATGGCATTACCTTGAATCAAGTTTTTACGTCACATCATTGTATTAAGGTTTGATTTTAACCTTACCCTTGTCTAGGGTTCCACATGACATCACCCTCACTTTAGGATTTCATATGGCTTCACCCTTGATTAGGGTTTCTCATAACATCATTCTCAATTAGGGTTTACTATTTACATTCAATCAGGGTTTATTATTGAAATACCCTAAATTAGGGTTTCTCATGTCATTATCCTAAATTAGGGTCATACCATTACCATCTATTAGGTTTTCACCAATCATTCCCCTCAATTAGGGTTATACCATCACCATAGAATAGGGTTTTACCTATCATTGCCCTCAATTAGGGATTAGGGTTCATCAACCTTCCTAATTAGGGTTCATGATCTCTTTATGAAGGATCATACCCTAATTACACATTCATTCATGTTGGAAGTGTTGAGACTTAACCACTACATAATTATCATTCATGTAGGAAGTCCTCTCTCTCTTTCATCTTCTATAAGATGATATATACTTCAGACCTTATTAGATTAGGTTAACTCAACTTGATTGGAGAGATGACGCATGTATTGTGTCATTACTTCTATAATAATCAAAGTTTAATCATTTAAAAGGTACCAATCCCCCTATCTTATTAAGAGTACAATTATCATAATCATCCTTGAATTACATCATGTAATGATCAATTAAACAATTGACCTTTAATCACCTTAATTATCCATACAGTTTTGGTTAATTACTTCCAAACGGTCTTGGTCTCTTAGACACCAAATGGTCTTGACCAACCAGACCTTAAACGGTCTTTCTTGAAATACCTCTAAATGGTCTAATACCATTTAGACCTCCAATCGGTCTTGGTCTAACGGTTTGAAACCATTAAACAAAGTTGGTGCTTGAAACCGTTTAACAAAGTTGGTGCTTGAAACCGTTTAGAACATATGTAATTGGGATCATTTAAGACTCAATTGGTTTGGGATCATTTGGTCCCAAATGGTGTTGAGACCGTTTGGACTCAAACAGTCTTGAGACCGTTAGGTCCAAACCTCCTCAAAACTGATTGGACAAAAAATGGTCTCAACCACTCATATTGATTTAGGGTTTCCAAGATTAATTCCTTCATCAATTGAATCCATGTAATTACTCATCAATTGAACCAAAGCACAATACTTAAATTGAGCTTAATGAATCATCTTTCAATTGATTAGACTTTCAATTGATCATCAATTAGGGTTTTGAACCCAATTGAATTAGGGTTGAAATCGATGAGCTTTCAATATTAGTCATTGTGGAACTAATTGTTTTGAAATTATTGGACCATCATTCAAATTGGGCATGAACTGACCTCAAATGGTCTTTAGGTCATTTGTATGACCTCCAAATGGTCTTGAGACCGTTTGCCCCATCCCAACACTTAAAATTGTGAAATTCAATTAAGGTTTGGATCATTAGATTGATCAACAATTGAACTATTGATTGTGTTACCATTTGCTATCTTTGGACCTTCAAAAACTCAACCATACTCAACCATAGACTTACAAACGGTCTTGGTTGACCTCCAAACGTTCTTGAGACCATTTGGGTGATCTTCAAATGGTCTTGATACCATTTGGGTTAATCAACCCAAAGATTTAATTCATTCAATTGCAAAATCAACACTTAACTTGATTAGGGTTTCTTATTGGATCATTGTCCATATATTGATTCAATCAATTGGAACCATTACATCCTCATACAACATGTACTAGGGTCCTGACCTCAAATGTTCAACCCATCCAAACGGTCAACTCATCTAAATGGTTTGGGGTTCAAGACTCTAAACGGTTTGCAAATCATTTAGTCTCCAAACGGTTTGGTGAAACCGTTTGGACCAAAGTCTTAAAACCGTTTGCAAGGGAAACTTGTTGGAATATGTACCTAAGATGATGTCATCATTATCTACCTTCGTTCATTCAAAAGCTACTGCCGTTTTCATGGTAATTACAACAATGGATCAAGGGAATTTCAAATAGAACAAAACGTTCAACAAATAATGGAGATTTGAACGCAATAACAATATTTAAGGGATTGAGTTATATAACCCGCCTCCAATTGAGCTTCAAATCTTGGAGCTTGACATCAACAATGGTGGAGGAAGCTTTTGCAACTCTCCCAAGGCTCATCCTCAGGCTTTGGAGTGAAAAGATTGGCTAGGATTGAAGATGGAGTGAAATAGAGAAGAAATCATGCATTATTTTGTGATTTCCACCATGAAATCAAGGTGAAAGAGGATCAAGAAGCTTACCAACAGGTTGGGGGTCTTCCTCCTGCTGCTCCTAGCTCCCTTGGTCATTTTTGCTAGCAAATAGAGGAAGTGGATTCGAAAAAGCCTTTGATTTGGGTTGTAAAAGGTGTTTTTATAAGAAAAAGTCGATGAGAGAGAAAATGCCTTATAAAAATCTTTTAGTTCCAAAATTAGTGCCGCCTCTTCCCACTCAATTACTTGGCCACGAATCCATATTCTCCCACTTGCAAAACTTCTTCATTATCCAAGAATTAAAAGAAAAGAAATTAAGCACCTTAATCATATTATACTAATATCCCAATTTTAGTGGATATTTCTTTTTATTAACTTAATGTGAGTGGGCTTTCCACTCACTCCAGATATTTTCGTGCCTTTGCAAGGCACAAGATCGTCCAACCCTTTTGCAAATTCATCCCTCACCTTTTGGTTGAAGGGTTCTTCAATTAATATATTTCTTTTTGCATTAAATTGAAATAAAGTTCCTTTTATGCTTAAATCTTGATTATTTTAATACCAAGATTCACTCTCCTCCAAGATAATTCAAATGAGGCGTCCCTCTCATTTTATTTTTTCTACATGATGCCAAGAAATATGGGGGACCCTCTAGAAGTGGTATTTTACATATTGAACCCTAGGTTTTGAGTAAATTGCACATTATACGGAAACTAGGTTTTAATACACAAGGATTACTTAGCAAGCTTTATCTTGGTGCTCAAACATGTGGAAACCATAACACTACATCATTCTCATTATTATGATGCTTCAACACTTGAAAAACATTTTTTTCATGTACAATTTGCAAGTTAACCACTCAACTTGGGTAATTTGCACTTTAGTCCAAAACTAACAAAACAATGTTTCAACATTATTCAAAAAGGACTAAAATTGAAATATAACTTCCTCTTGAGCCTTAATTACTTTCCAAGAAATATGAACAAGCATCTAATCAACATTATGAAGCAAAACATCTAGGGTTAGAGCATAACCCAGGTCAGGGATGTTTAAAATTAACCACCCCTTACAAGGATTTTGTCCCCAAAATCATCAACAAAAACATTTAAGAGAAAAGAGTAGGGTATTTCCTCCTCATCTCTTCTTCTAGTTCCCATGTAGCTTCTTCAATGCCACGGTGATTCCAGAGGATTTTTACAAGACAAATGTCTTTCTTTTTCAGCTTTTTAATTCTTTTATCAAGGATCATCATAGGTCCTTCAACATATGATATAGCATTATTTAATTCTACCTCCACTGGTTGTAGAACTAATTCTGTGTCAGGGTGACACTTCCTCAACATAGAGATGTGGAACACTGGATGCAACTTATGAAACTTCGATGGTAACTCCAGCTTATAAGCTACCTTTCCAATTCATTCAATGATTGGATAAGGCCCCATAAATATAGGACATAACTTTCCCTTCCTTCCAAATCTAAAGACTCTTTTCTAGGGTGAGACCCTGAGATAAACTATGTCTCCAACTTGTGATTCTAAAGGTCTTCGCCGTTTGTTGGCATATGATTTCTGTCTATCATGTGTAGTGTTTAAATGTTGTTGTATTACTTTAATCTTCTCAGTTGTCTGCTGCACCAACTTAGGACCCAAAAGTTGATTTTCTCCAGTTTCATACCAACATAAAGGAGATCTACATCATCTACCATATAATGCTTCATATGGTGCCATGTCAATACTGTGCTGATAGCTATTATTGTAAGCAAATTCTATCAAGCTCAGGTGTAGATCCCAACTTCCTACTAATTGAAGGACACATGCCCTAAGCAAGTCCTCCAAAGATTGTATGGTCCTTTCAGATTGTCCATCTATCTGAGGGTGAAATGTTGTACTAAGCCTTAACTGTGTACCCAAAGCTTTATGAAGTCATTCCCAAAAAATGACTCATGAACTGGGGACCTCTATCAGAAACGATAGTGGCTGGAACCCCATGCTACTGCACTATCTCATCTACATATAATTGTGCCAGCTTCTCAGTAGAGTAGGTTGTTTTGACAGGTAAGAAATGTGTTGTCTTTGTCAGCCTTTCGACTATCACCCATATGGAATCATGACCTTTGGTTGTTCTAGGAAAACCAACCACAAAGTCCATGGTTACATGATCCCACTTCCACTTTGGTATAGGCACAAATTGCATTGTTCCTACAAGCTTCTGTTGTTCAGCTTTAACCTGCTGACACATTGGACACCACATAACAAACTCAACTACATCTTTCTTCAATCCAGGCCACCAATACATGTCTTTTAAGTTATCATACATCTTGGTTCTCCCTGGATGCATAGCATACATCAAAGAATGAGATTCTTCCAGAACTAACTGACGTGTATTTTACTACGCGCTAAAAATGCAAGTATACGCGTCGAGTAGTACAGGCCTTTGTGAGGCCCGAGTCGAACACAGGGATACTCAGAATTGTCGGAGACTCCTACTAACTATTTGGGATCAGCTAAGCCGAATAACAAATTGGGGTTTGTTGTCAAAATTAAAAGAAAATAAAAATAAAACAAAGCAAACAATCGATTAAAGGTTAATTTAATCAATTCAAAAAGGAATCTTTAGGATTGCGGTTTCACCGCGGGTTTTCACCCGTAGGAGAACCTATTTCAATATAATGCCTCAATCTTTTCTCTCTATCCGGGTAGTGGCCTGAAAACAGAATTGCCCACTATCGTGGTACAATTCACTACTTAGGTTTAGGTCGGTTCCACCGTCGTAGTAACCTATTCCCTAAACTAAGTGCATTACGAAAGATCTCTCAGTATCCACCATTAATTTTACACCACCTTATTCAAGGGATTTATTGATTAATGTAGGTTTTGTCTCTTTTCAGTTGTTAATCCTTCTGTCGAAGTGATTAAGGGCATTAGATTATTATTATGGTGATCAAACATAACAATATATGGAGAAAACGAAGCTATACTACGGATTTAAGAGAGAAAATATGAATTACTATTATAAACTTGTCATACAATGAATTCCCGAGCTACTCCCGGTCCTAAAGATGGAGGGGATTAGCCCCGCATGTTCATCTCACACAAGTACATGGTAGAAATAGGGGAAATCAAATGAAAAACATGTATTGAATGGGAAAACCCCTGAACGGAGAAGAACCGATTGATCCTTTGTGTAGAACACGTGCTTTCCCGCCTCTCGGTGGTGAAATCCGTCTTCGGCAGCGTCCGGATCGACTGGTATGAACTTCTGGCCTCCGTTCTCCTTTCTCTCGCTCCTCGACACTTGTGCAATGGCTAATCCGATCTTCCTCTTTCTGGGCGGCCGTCATTAGGTATAAGTCCCTAATTAGGTCGCTAATTAACTCCAGTCGTCCGATTGAGATCATTAGAAAGCAAACTCATATCCTACGGCGTCGATACCATCGACGCGAGTCGATGGTATCGACCCGCTACAGTAGCGGCTGGCTGCAAGCCCTTTCTTTGTCGTGCCCGACATTATCTCGATACCATCGACGCGGGTCGATGGTATCGACTTCCTTTTGGCGTCGGTTTTATCATTTTGCAACGTTGTAGCATCCATGTGTCGATGGTATCGACTTGGTGTCGATACTATCGACTACTTCTCCGCCAGCAACCTGAAAGTATCTCGATACCATCAACATCAATGTCGATGGTATCGACTCTTTGCTGCTCCTTTCGGCTGGCAACCTGTGACCATGTCGATGGTATCGACTGCCGTCGATGGTATCGATGGGAGTAAATACTCGTTTTTCCTGAAATTCAAAGACGGGATCAAATAAATCCACACAAATAATAATAATTTGACAAATAATGCTTAAAATGATGAAATAAAGGGAATTTGACATAAAATAGCAACAAAGACCAAATTGGATGAATTATGCGATATTAACCATAGAAATGACTAATTAAAGCATAAAACACATATAAAACAGTTCTATAAATGCGAATCAAAATCATCGCATCAAACTCCCCTAAGCTTGAACGTTGCTCGCCCTCGAGCAACTAATCCTTAGAATAGAATTGCTGATGTCAACTGAAAAACAACACGCCAACCCAACATCCCATATGACTCCCACTGAATATTCACAAACCGGCATTCTCTAACCACAGAACGGTAATTACCCTAAAGGCAACAATAATCATCAATAAAAGAAATTGACCTCCAAACCAATGAACACTATCACATAAGGCAGTTAACATAATAAGATTTGCCGGTTCAGACTTGGTGCATCCTGTGATCGCCTATACTACGTTGCTCACCCTAACGACCATCTACATGGAAGCAGTTCTCCTGATATTCATTAGTGAGGAGAAAATTCATGGTGGCCTACCAATCCGAGCAACAGGTGGATGAAAATGGGTGGCTCATGGAAGAAAGTGGAAGTATTGTACAATTTCAACCTGCATAAAACAAAAATGTCCTATATGATGCAAATGCACATTAGAAATTCCCTAATGCCTAAAATTGGGTGGAATGATGCATGCACTAACCATCCATCTCAAAATGAGATGGATATCTAGTCAAGCTACATCATGTACTCAATTATCCTGAAATGCAAGTGATATTACGTTCCTTTCTCCTTCTTATTTCACTTTCTTCTAAATTCTTTTTTTCTTTTCTTTTTTTTTCTATTGCAGATTTTCCGATTTTTTTCCAGCCCACATATCCATAATTGCTTAAAGATACTTTTATTGGGCTATTTTCTTCATACTCAGAAATTTTTGCACTATTTAGAAGGTATGGAACAATTTAATTCACCATTGGGGAAAAATTGAGATACATGATGTACTTTATGCATGAAAATAATGAATGCAACTATATGGCATGCACCTAAAGGTAATATGCATGAATCACTATATATATATTTTTTTCTTTCTTTTTATGAAACATATGGAAAATACCAATGCAAGTCCTATCTAAATGCTATGCACACAAAAAGGAATTAAAACTGCACTTTACTTCCAATTCTTAGGTGGATTATAGAAAAAATGAAGTGGAACGATCACAAGACTAGATGACTGAACCTTAGAAAGATATTATGCGTCCCTCCTTACTGACCTATGTAGTAGTTTAGAGGTTTTTCTCTCTTACATCCAATTAAGGTCTCATTACCATTTGGTTAGGTTAGGCTCAAACAACCATTTCCGGCCACTTTCATGAATCATTAGGAGTACAGGTATGAAATGTTGTTTTAAAGTTGACATAATCAATCATTTTCATAGGATGTGTGCCCAAGGTCAAACAAAACAAGCTATCCAAACACACAAAAATTTTTCAAATTTCCCTTGAATTTCCCATGCACTAATAGCAAGATGACACACTTTTATGACGTCCACAATTACACTAGATAGCACGTGGATCCTACAAAACTAAAATTGCAAGAAACAAATAACAAAAGAACAAAAGCAATAACACTAAAAACAATAAAAGATAAAATTGTTCCAACTACCCCCCTAAGCTTGAATTCGACTATGGCCTCATAGTCAAAAACAAACTTAAAGATTGGAACAGGGATACCAGATCACTCTTGTGGTGGTCGAGGCAGGTATTGCGGCGCCGTGGGGTCCCAAGATGGGTATTGCCCCTGAAAGGTCGGATCATACTGGGGCAGTGGAGGAGGTTGTGGGTAACCCCCAAAGTAATTATGGCTCCAGTAATGATCATAAAACGGATGCTGCTGCTGCTCCATCCTGTGCAGCCGATCATGGATGTTCTCCTGATTTGCAAAAAGAAGGTGTTCATTCTCGAAGATCGCCTGCTGGTTGACATAGAGCCGGTTGGTGGTGTCTTGAATACCGGCATATGCAGCTGTGTGGCTATGATGCGTCTGCTGGATGTCTTGCAGCATATTGTACATGCCTTGCATGGAATAGGCATCCTCGCTGGGCTACGAGGGCGGTGGTGGAGGCCGATGCGGAGAAGATGAAGATGCACCCGGATGCATCCTAGGGCGCTTCCGGGGTGCCGCTCGTGATTGAAGAGGTGTCAACGCCTCTTTCTCCTCTTCCGCCGCCTCGTCGTCGTCGCCACCATCGTTCCCGCCGTCTTCTTCATCGGAATCGATGGCTATGATTGGCCACCAGAAATGTTGCACGCCATCGATGTTGAAGACGGGATCGGGTAGAGAACACTCCTGATATGCTTGATTTACGTGGCAGTGTGCGAACGCCATGCCATCTCGGAGAAGAATGAGATTGGACCGATGTAAATGTTGCAAGTTCACCTTGCTCTTAGTAGATAGAGGAGTGAGGGTCCGGAAATTCAAGCCAAGGTATGAAGCCAGCTTGGTGATTAGCCCGCCGAAGTGAATCGACGCTTTCCTCGTACTCCGCTTCACTGCCAAAACTCGTTGCAGAAAGAAGGCGCCCCAGTTGCACTCTTGTTGCGTCAGGAGCTTGTAGAGAAAGAAAAGGTTAGGCTCCTAAAACTTGCTAAGGGCTAGGTCGCCCCGAGCAAACAAGGTGGAGCTCAACATCCGGTGCAATACCCGGACAAATGGGTGCTCGAAGTCGGCTACCGCGGCGTTGTGGTAGCTAACCAACTTCCCTTGTGGCACCGTCACCAACTCAAAGAAGAGAGCATCATAGTTGGTGTGGTTATCCGGCCGCCTGTAGTCGTACCGTGAGTGATTCCAGTTGAAGATGTCATTGAACTGCTCGAGGGTGATGGTGTAGTCACAGTTGTATAACCGAAAAGACACCCTGCCCTTTTCCCACTCGCGGTCGCTTGCTGATATCTCATTGGGCACAACACAGACGTCCAGTGACGCCATGAATTCCGCCACTAACTCTTTGTGCGTTGGCCACTCACTGAAAAATGGCTGGCCGTCTTCATGGTACTCAAGCTCATCATGTCCACGGCCCGTTTGGTGGGCCTGCCCCTTCAGTACGTAATCCAGATTTGCCTTGAAGCCAAGATCATTGATCATCTCCGGATCCACGTAATGGGTGGGCTCGATCTTGCGCTTCAGGAAATCTTCATAAACCTTCTTCACATCCGCAGATGGGTGGACAAGTCGAGGACGTGCGACCGATGATGGTGGTGGTGGCACGAACTTGGGGATGTCAATCATATGAGCGTGCGAGGAAGAAGCTCCGGTTGGATGCACCATTGTTGCGATGAGAAAAGGATTAGAAGAAGAGCTCGGTGAAGATGGAGAATTGAATCTCCGCTCGGTGAAGATCGTCGCTCGGTGCTGCTGTTCTTCGGGCTTGGATGGCTCGGGGGAGTGCTCGGTGCAAAGGAAGAAGAGAGCTCTAAAGGTGTGACGTTAAATGACGTCATGAATCTCCTTATATAGACTTGGCCGGCGCCACTGTTGGTCCGTCGATACCATCGACGCGAGTCGATGGTATCAACACCTGTCGATGCTATCATCCTCCCTCGTGAGTATCGACGACGTCGATTGCTGGATCTTGTAACCCAGATCGCTGTCGTGTTGATACCATCGACATGGGTCGATGGTATCGACGCTGCACCCGGATCGATGACGTGGAAGCCGCGATCGCCGTCGATTTCTTTGCGCGGATCGGTGACATGGATGGTCGATACCATCGACAGATGTCGATAGTATCGACTTGGTTTCATTGTGACACCGCCACTTTGCACTTCAACCTGTAACCATGTCGATACCATCGACGAGGCCGTCAATGGTATCGAGTTGACTGAGACAAATCGGCCTGAACTTCTCCAGAGATCTCGATGGTATCGACACCCGTGTCGATATCATCGACTTTTTCTTCGCGACCTGCCTGTAGGTAGGTTGATACCATCGACGAGGTCGTCGATGGTATCGACGCAGAGCAAAATCTGCAGTCGTCAACCTGTAACCCGGTCGATACCATCGACCAGTGTGTCGATGGTATTGACTCTGCCTCAGCCTGCACATCAAACAAACCGATCACGGTATCTTTTTTATACTAAAAACTAAGTAAAAACAAATTAAACTACGAATGTAAACAAACTATCCTATTGTACCGATGGTTGGGTTGCCTCCCAACAAGCGCCCTTATTTAACGTCTTAGGCTAGACGACTTGAAGCTCATCATCTTGGCACTTTGGGGCATGTGCTTAGAGGATCGTGCGGTAATTTGAATTCAACTCGATCTCCTCCAATTCCCAAGGACAAAGTACCTCTCCCTAAGGCAGTCATGACATCCGCCGTTGCTTGAAACGGCCTTCCTAGAAGAATTTCACAGCTTTGGAGTGGTGGCATATCCATGACAACAAAATCCACTGGGAATATGAATCTATCCACTTTGACGAGAACATCTTCACATACTCCATATGGTCTCACTAAAGACCCATCCGCCAATTCAATTTTCGCGGCTGACTTCTTGATTTCTTTTAACCCAAACTTATGAAATGTCGCCAGAGGCATGAGATTTATGCTGGCGCCGGAATCACATTGCGCTTTAGGAAAATGTCGATCACCTATTGAGCAAGGAATGTAGAAGCCCCCTGGGTCTTTTCTCTTCTTTGGCGAACTCTCGTGAATCATAGAGCTCACCGTCTCATTCATCTGACAAATATCACTATCTTTTATCCGCCTCTTCTTATTGATGATTTCCTTGATGAACCTCCCATAGGCGAGCACCTTCTCGATCATCTCCACTAATGGAATATTGATGTGGAGTTTTCGGAATATTTCCAAGAATTTCCTAAAATGACGAGGTTCTTTCTTTGACTTAGGATTGTCTAGTTTTGAAACATCTGCTACATCAGCACGCCTGTGAGGTGGCACATATGAGCTTTTCGGGGTCAACTCCCCTAAGATTGCTTCAATCACTCCCTCTGACGTGTGCTTTGGCGAGACATCATCAACAGTAATAGCTTGTTGTGGTTCCTCTCTCGCATTCGATGCTTCCACATGTGCACAAACAACCTTCAATTGTTCTTCTTGCCAAGGAGGAGACGTGACCACCATGGGCTCTTGGCGGCGTTTCCAAAAAGAAAAAGTGCTTCCGCCTAGTAGTCCATAGTAAGTGCGAGGGTACGGTATTGCTGGTGTCGCTTTCATATTAAAAATCAGTTTGCTTTCTTCTTTAGCTTCTTGCACCTGAGATTCCTCCTCATTGCTTACCACAGACATATACTTGACCTGATGGTGTGCTTGGGCCACGTTTGCATTCTCGGCCGGTTTCTGTTGATTGGCGTGCTTGATGGCTGCCACTTCACTAGAAATCTGTGCCACGGTGGTTTCTAATGCCCGCATTTGTGCTCCATGGCTTTGCAGCGTCTACCCAAATTTGGTTAAGATATCACCTTGAGATTGTAATTGTTTACCGAACATAGCCATCATTTCCTGATTCTGCTGAACCATTTGACTCAGTAGTTCAGTGTTCTTGTCCTCCTCTCTAGGTTGCGGCTTGGCATCTGGATCCTGCAGAAAATTATTCAGATCCTTCCATGAGAACTTTTTATCTCTCCTCCATGCATAGTCATTATTTCTATAGCCCTGTTGTTGCATGAATTTGACTTGGGCTTCCTCTTCCTCAGATGCATCATCCTTAGCTAGCAGCTTCTTGGCTAGAAGATCTAACTTGTCATTCAGTTCTTTAACTACTCTGGATTCGCCAACAGCTCTGACCTGCTCCACGGCACCTCTGTCACCCCATGACTGTTTCCTAGCCATGTTCTTTAATATCTCCCAACATCTGGTATCTGTATTATTCAGAAAGAATCCGGATCCAGCTGAATCAAGGTTACTTCTATCGTGCTCGGAGAGAGCAAAGTAGAAGATTTTCACTTGTGTCTCTTTATCCAGCCCGTGATGCGGACACCTCCTCAGCATAACCTGAAATCGATCCCAGGTCTCAGAATATGTTTCACCGTCCTGTTGGGCGAAATTATGAATCTTCCGGATCATGTTGTTAGTCTTCTCAGGAGGGAAGAACCTCTCAAAGAAAACCTCCACCATATGGTCCCAAGACTCCACAAACTCATCGTCTAGATTATGTAGCCACTCTCTTGCTGCTCCCGCCAAGGAACTTGGGAAAAGCTTGAGATACAATGCATCTTGTGGAAACCTGTCTATTTTAACCATGTCACAGTTTTCAACGAACTGGCTGATGTGTGCAACATGATCCTCATTCTTCAGCCCATGAAACGCATTTGATTTCACCAAATTAATCAACGCTGGATCTATCTTATATGTCGGTATGTTGATCGCCTGCTTCTTTATAGGCCCCTTTGAAGCTGATGAGGAAGAAGCTTTGATCTTCTCCCATATGGTCTGTGGCTCGGCCATCTCTTCTGGTTCAGTTTCAGAATCTATCTCTTCTTGGTGCTCTTTCTCGTGATACTCCTTGTCCTCAGGTCCCGGAAGTGGAACCCCGGGTGTGCGATTGTCGTAGTCTGTACTACGTGTCTGCACCATACATAGTACCTGAAATAAGAAAATTCGAGTTCAGTACTATGCTTAGACGAGTATAAACAATTATAGCCCAATGTAAAAATATTTGAAATTGAATGAAAAATAAAAAAAATTGTATCCTAGAGTGGCCGCGCGTAGCACTCGAAGTGCCAACAATTCGCCGTATCCCCGGCAACGGCGCCAAAAAACTTGACGTGTATTTTACTACGCGCTAAAAATGCAAGTATACGCGTCGAGTAGTACAGGCCTTTGTGAGGCCCGAGTCGAACACATGGATACTCAGAATTGTCAGAGACTCCTACTAACTATTTGCGATCAGCTAAACCGAATAACAAATTGGGGTTTGTTATCAAAATTAAAAGAAAATAAAAATAAAACAAAGCAAACAATTGATTAAAGGTTAATTTAATCAATTCAAAAAGGAATCTTTAGGATTGTGGTTTCACCGTGGGTTTTCATTGTATTAGATTTATATAATGCCTCAATCTTCTCTCTCTATCCAGGTAGTGGCCTAAAAACAGAATTGCCCACTGTCATGGTACAATTCACTACTTAGGTTTAGGTCGGTTCCATCGTCGTAGTAACCTATTCCCTAAACTAAGTGCATTACGAATGATCTCTTAGTATCCACCATTAATTTTACACCACCTTGTTCAAGGGATTTATCGATTAATGTAGGTTTCGTCTCTTTTCAGCCGTTAATCATTCTGTCGAAGTGATTAAGGGCATTAGATTATTATTATGGTGATCAAGCATAACAATATATGGAGAAAACGAAGCTATACCACAGATTTAAGAGAGAAAATATGAATTACTATAATAAACTTGTCATACAATGAATTCCTGGGCTACTCCCGGTCCTAAAGATGGAGGGGATTAGCCCTGCATGTTCATCTCACACAAGTACATGGTAGAAATAGGGGAAATCATATGAAAAACGTGTATTGAATGGGAAAACCCCTGAACGGAGAAGAACTGATTGATCCTTTGCGTAGAACACGTGCTTTCCCGCCTCTCGGTGGTGAAATCCGTCTTCGGCAGTGTCCGGATCGACTGGTATGAACTTCTGGCCTCTGTTCTCCTTTCTCTCGCTCCTCGGCACTTGTGCAATGGCTAATCCGATCTTCCTCTTTCTAGGCGGCCGTCGTTAGGTATAAGTCCCTAATTAGGTCGCTAATTAACTCCAGCCGTCCGATTGAGATCATTAGAAAGCAAACTCATATCCTACGACGTCGATACCATTGACGTGAGTCGATGGTATCGACCCGCTACAGTAGCGGCTGGCTGCAAACCCTTTCTTTGTCGCGCCCGACATTATCTCGATACCATCGACGCGGGTCGATGGTATCGACTTCCTTTTGGCGTCGGTTTTGTCATTTTGCGACGCTGTAGCCTCCATGTGTCGATGGTATCGACTTGGTGTCGATATTATCGACTGCTTCTCCGCCAGCAACCTGAAAGTGTCTCGATACCATCGACATCAATGTCGATGGTATCGACTCTTTGCTGCTCCTTTCGGCTGGCAACCTGTGACCATGTCGATGGTATCGACCGGAGTAAATACTCGTTTTTCCTGAAATTCAAAGACGAGATCAAATAAATCCACACAAATAATAATAATTTGACAATTAATGCTTAAAATGATGAAATAAAGGAAATTTGACATAAAATAGCAACAAAGACCAAATTGGATGAATAATGCGATATTAACCATAGAAATGACTAATTAAAGCATAAAACACATATAAAACAGTTCTATAAATGCGACTCAAAATCATCGCATCACTAACTTTCTCAAGTCATTGGCATTGGGTACTACCATCCTACCATGGTAACAGACTACCTGATCCTCTGACTCATGAAAGCCATCTCGTTTCTCACTACCATATTCTATCCTAATCTAGTGGACTACCATATCACCTTGTTGGGATTCTTTAATCTGCTGTCTCAGAGTTGGTTTTATGTGCATCTCAGCTAACAACCTAGATAACAATGATACTTTAAATTGTACACTGTTTTGCCTCAAAGATATAAACATATCCCTCTTAGAGCACACTAAAGAATTCAACTGTGCTTTATCTAATGTTGGTGTTATTGATTTTCTCCTTAATGCATCAGCAACCACATTAGCCTTTCCTGGATGATAATCAATTGTACAATCGTAGTGTTTGATTAACTCCATCCAACGGCGTTGCCTCATGTTCAAATCATGCTGTGAGAAAATATACTTTAGGTTCTTATGGTCTGTGAAAATCTAGAATGTCTCTCCATAGAGATAATGTCTCCAGATCTTCAAAGCATGGACTATAGCAGCTAGTTCTAGATCGTGTGTAGGATAATTCTCCTCGTGTTTCTTAAGTTGTCGAGAAGCAAAAGAAATCACTTGATTATCTTGCATCAACACACATCCTAAACCATTCTTAGATGCATCACATAAAACTATGTACCCCTTTCGCTGCTCAGGTAAAACCAGCACAGGTGCACCTGTCAACCTTTCTTTCAACAACTAAAAAGAATATTGACACTTGTCATTCCAAACAAAAGGAACCTCCTTTCTGGTCAACCTAGTTAGGGGTAAAGCTATAGAACTGAAGTTCTTAATGAACCTCCTATAATAGCCTGCCAACCCTAAGAAACTACATATCACTGTCGGTGTTTTAGGTTGTTCCCATTGTAGGACAAATTCTACCTTCTTAGGATCAACACGAATACCTGAGGCAGATATCACGTGTCCTACAAAAGAAACTTCTGGTAGCCAAAATTCACATTTTCTAAACTTAGCATACAACTTATGCTCTCTTAATAAGGTTAGAGCGTGATGAAGGTGTTGTTGATGTTGTTGAGAATCTCTACTATAGATCAAGATGTCATCTATAAAAACTACTACACACTGATCAAGAAAAGGTTGAAAGATTCTATTCATGAGTTCCATGAATGCAGCTGGTGCATTAGTTAGTCCAAGCGACATAACTATGAACTCAGAATGACCATAACTTTTCCTAAAGGCAAACTTAGGTATGTCACTCTCCTTAATACGCAACTGATGATATCCCAAACTTAGATCTATCTTAGAGAAGATAGTTGCACCACGCAACTGATCAAACAAGTCATCAATCCTTGGCAAGGGATACTTGTTCTTTATAGTTACTTTATTCAATTGTCTATAATCAATGCATAACCACATTGATCCATCGTTCTTCTTAACAAAGAGAACTAGAGCACCCCAGGGTGAAGTGCTCAGTCGGATAAAGCCTTTCTCAAGCAATTCCTGAAGTTGCTTCTTCAGCTCTACCATCTCAGCAGGCGCCATCCTATACAATGTTTGTGTTGTAGGTTACGTACCTAGAATTAGATTAATCTCAAAATCAATCTCTTTGGGAGGAGGTACACCTGGAAGTTCCTCAGGGAATACATCCTCAAACTCCCTAACTATCAGAACTTTGGAAGGATTAGAACTTTCCATGGTGGTATCTACCACATGTGCCAAGATTGCAAAACATCCTTGCCTCAACAACTTCTCATCTACCATAGCTGGCACAACACAGGTTGGAAGAATCTTTCTATCTCCTCGAAAGATCCATGTGTCACTATCATTTGCGAACACAACTTGCTTGGACTCACAATCCAAGACAACCTTATATTTTTCTAGGGTATCCATTCCAAGAATTATATCAAACCCATGCATCTCAAGTGGTATAAGATCCACTTGAATGCAACCACTTGAATGTGATGTTCAGAAAAGAAAAGAGTGCAGGAAGAACACACCTCCCGCAACACTACAGATCCCATCAAAGGAGTTTCTAACTTCAAACTCGTTGCCCTATGACCAACTGTCATATTGTAGTAAAGAATTACTCTTTTAGTGATGCAAGAATGTGTAGCACCCAGATCAATTAAAATAGATTTGCAGGATGTATACATATCAGAATAAAATAGTTCCATCTGACCTATCACAACCCTAGGGTTGACTACTACATCAGGCTGATTCATCGGATAAAATCTAGTCGTCGCCTGCAGTTGACTCGGTGCTCGATTAATGGGTGTCGACGATCCAGCTTGGGACGCTTGTCCATGTCATCTTGCGCCACTTGGAAACTGTCACCTCTAAGAGCCTTGCTGACTCTACCTCTGAGGTTGAGTCACACTTGCTTCTCTAGATTGACAATCCTTCATCAGATGCCCCATCTTTCCACATATGAAACAACCTCTGTTCCCTGGCTGTGGTCTAGATGGTCCTGTTACCAATACTGATTTTGCACTGTGGGCTCCTTCTAGTGGTAAACTATGACCTCTACCCCTATTAGATGTCCATTGTGTCTGGGTATTAAACCTTGGTGGTGCTATTGGTGCAGAAAACCTTGGTTTCTTAAAACTTTTGGACCCTTTTCCATGAAACTGAGTATACACCTTCTTGCTCTTAGTCTGTCGCTTCTCAGTCACAAACCTCTCTATGCGTCTGATAGACTCCACAAAAATAGCAAACCTCTCCCTATTCTCTAAAGCAGACACAGGAGTGGTCAAATCGGCGTTCAGTCCCTTCTCAAAATGTCAAACCCTTTCTTCATCGGTAGCTTCCATATGCAAACAGAACCGCAAAAGATCCATGAACTTAGCCTCATACTCGCTAATGTTCATTGGTCCTTGCCTTAAACTCTCAAACTGAGAGATTTTCTCATTAAGGAACGTCTTAGGAAAGTATCTATTGATGAATTCTCGTCGGAATACTTCCCATCCAATCTCCACACCCGACCTCTTGCCTTCTTCTATGGTCCACAAATGGCCACCACTCCCTTTAAGAAGATACACTGCGTGTCTAACCGTCTCAGCTTCTAGGATGTTAAGGATTCTAAAGGCCTTCTCTAGTTCGGTCAGCCACATATGTGCATCTTTTGGGTCAACTGTACCAGCATACTCTGTGGCCCCAACCTAGAGAAGTCATTCAAATGTCTTGTCGACTCCCTATCCTTCATGGTGAACTGGCGCCCTAGGTGCAGGTAGTGGCATCCTATCTGTCATATGAGTCATGGCTGCCATAAACTGTCCAAACATGGCTTGGAAGGTTGGGTTTCCCAAATCTACTTGATTGAACTGGTGTTGTTTAGGTACGAGTTCTTCCCTATCTTGGTCTCTTGCACCTCCTCCTGGTGCAGCAACGCTACTCTCAGCAACATGTTCATTGTATGATCCAGACATCTTTAGTTCTTCTTCTCCTCCTATATGAGAAGAAGACACTATCAGATAATTGGAAGACACTAGAACAAACTCAACAACCTTAATCCTATGTCTCTGTAGACTCAGTGAACCTAGAGCTTTGATACCACTACACTTGTCACGTCCAACTCATAAAATGAGATTAACTAATGCGGAAGCGATCATTAACAGCAGAATTACTAAAAATCACAAAAAATTAAAAAAAATTACAAAGAGATCCACAAACTGAAAAACTCTTTCATAAAGAACCAAAGTTTCTCAAGAACATTCTGGTTTACTAGTACATCTCTTGTACCAATTCTTCTCGAGAGTTACTAGCATCAGCTGCCCTGTTAGGCTATACATAGGCAGTATAAAAATCTCGAGGCATCAAGCCAAAATATCATATTCATATTAAACTAACTACTAACTCCTAGGACCTGAGAGTAAATAGACGACACATAGGACTCTCTATGTATATATAGGACATGACAACCAATGTTTCCACCTGAGGATTCATTGTTGTCCTTGGTTCTGCTGTTGTTGTTGTTGTTCTTCCCTTACTGTACGGTTCTAGCCTCTTCTTCGGTGTCTACATAAAAAGTTGGATCCCATAGGGGTGAGACATTTGAAAAAATTGCCCCAGCGAGAGATATAACTCTCTGCCAGAAACATTATTATCGCAATTAATGGTATAAAACTGAGCAGAAAAATCATAAGCATTTAACAACAGATAATTTGATATATAAATAGATTAGAGTAGTATTCTCTATCAAATTCCTTTCAGTTATATCTTGATAAAGCAGCTTGTTACTTATCCAATAAGGAATTGAAGAGCATAAATAACATTTGTCTATTTAGAACATATTAGGCAAAGTAACTGTGACGTCCCCAAATTTTCTAAAACTTAATCTGATGTGTGACATCCAAATTGAAACCCTCACCTCAGCAAGAATGCCAATTTAAACACCCCACACTAGGCTAAGAAGAAGAAAATCAGAGGAAGTTAGAAGGAAACAATCAGTAGCACATGCACATGAACAATAATAAAACCACAACACATGTTCACCATTCAACATATAATTACAACATGAATTGTTACATCATTTGATATTACATATTGAACAACAAACTTATACATATATATGTACTTCCACTAAACTACAGGATCTTAAGACAACAGGTCCAGCTGTACATCAGCTCGCTACACAACTCTCAACTATCCTGGATCTTCAAGAGCATAACAATAACCTATACAAAAGATTACATGTGGTACACGTCAGCACAATATTCAAGAATATTGTACTGAGTACGCCTACGTGTCTTTTATATACTTATCATTATATCTTGGCAATAAGATAAAACTAATAGTTGGCAACATTTAACAAATATAATAAAAGCATATACATGCACAAGGATATTCATTAACAAAAGAGAACACATATTTTAAACTCATTTTCCATTCTATGCTTGTGCATCTGCCTACCAATGGGATAGATGCATCTAGGCCTCATGATCTACTTACCAAAGAGATAGATCATTGTACATGTGATCTTCTTACCAAAGAGATAGATCACTCACTAGCACTATGCTTACCAAATAGATATATTGCTTTCATATAATGGAACAAATATATTATGTTTCATGTGTTCATAGCCATAAATATGGAAAATCAAGCAAGATATCATATAAAAACAATCATTCATCCAATATCATATGAAAAGTATTCTAGTACACATATAACACAAGCATATTTTATAATAAGCCAAGTAAGAGGTAATGGCATACCTTCCAAAGAGACATCCTAATCACATATTCCTCACGTCATCTATATCTTTATTAAACCTGATCAAGACAAGATCATATCCTGTCATCATCTTACATCTCATATTAACCCTAATCGTGTTCATTAGAGTTTCTCTTAGTTCATTAGGATATTCTCATTGTTACTTGTATTATCTTCTTAGGATTATCTCATTGATGTCATTTCCCAGAATACATCTCATTATCAAAGTTCATCATTTGAATATTCAGTTCCATATCCTTTTTGTTCACATATTAACCCAAGGTTACATCAATAACCTAGATTAGGGTTTTATAACATGTATTAAGATTCATCTTCATATAACATGGATTCTATTCGTCATTATGATCTCATAATTAAAACTAAAGTTCCATATACTGATATGAGCTTACTCTGTAAATTTCATCATTTATTGTGTATATGTGCATTTATTGCATTATCTTTAGTGTTATTAGCCTTAATTAGTCATATTAATCAAATTATATGATTTCATGTATCAACATGACTATATCTAACATCATATGCATTCTATACAGAATTATGGACATACTAATATTTTTCTATGATTTTATGTCATCATTTACTATTTATTATATGTCAAATAAGCATTTCATAACTTACATGATATAACTGTTATTAGTGTATAAAAAGCTTGATGTTATGCTTTCATAGTGTTCTACACAGTTTTCTGAACATTTTGATATCTTGTTTGTATTTTTTTGATAAACAATCTATTTTCTACGAATTATACTAGATCTGGGAATTTACTAGAATTATTGGGCAATTTACCTTTTTCGGCCTATCACAAACCGCCACGTGGGCTTATGGGGCTGGGCGCATCCTTTCTTGGCTTGGCCACTTGGTTCTCCAATGGTTCACGCGGCTAGACCCGGTCTGCCCTTCTTTCTCTCTTTTCTTCGCTCGACGCCTGCTTCATCGATTCTTAGCGCACGAGACTGCTGCCTCCTGGTGGTCCTCCTCTCTTCTTCCCCGCACTCCTGCCAGGGCACCTCCGTGGAATAGGGCACCCATGGGGATCGACATCCCATCGTTGTTGCTCAGTTGATGCCTGCGTGCATCGTTTCTAGGAAATGGCTGCCGCTAGTTGCGGGTGTCGTTCACAGCGGCGCACGATGCCCATAGGAGCTCGTGCTCCCCTGTTCTAGTGCTACCATGTCGTTACGAGCTCTGGAGAGAGATTGACGTCCTTCTCCTTTGGTTCTCATGCGATCCTTCTCCCACATAAATAGACGTCGGCGATGTGGCTCCTTATCTCACAGCCGCCGCCACTGCTGCGTTCTGCTCGGGCCATTCCCCACACCTCCATCTATGTTCTCAAGCGTCATCATGGCTTGAGAAAGGGGCTATGAAACTCGCTGGAGGCTAGGTCTTGGCGGCGCTCCTTTTTGCCTACCGCCATTCTCTGTTCTGGGCTTGCAGGAGCACTTCCGTATGCCTGCCCTCAAGCGTCGCCATGGTGTGTCTCTTCCACAACAATTTGTAACACCTCCTCAGGCTGCGCCAACACCAGGCGTACTGACTCGACCACTCTAGAAACGACATAGAAATTTCAAACCTGGTGATAGATCCCTCCATATGTGGTTGACCACGGCAGCCCCTATAGCTTGTTCCACTTACCTTGCCCTAAATTCTATATGGTAGAGTGTCTGAGAACTAAAACCTTCGCGTCTCCTCGTGAGTTAGAAGTAAAGAGCATTCATTTGACTCCCGATTCATAAGGTATAGGTTGGAGGACCCCGTCTCACTTCCTATACCACGATTGTGATCGTGGTAACATGGGGTATTGGTTGGCATAACCTCCCCACATTATAGTTATGTTGGAGATATGGGATGGGCTTGCTTTCGGTATAATACATCCACCAGGCACCACATTAGTTGACACGATCCCCGGCTCCTTCATTTCAATGGTTGTGTGATAGTTTAATCAAAACTTAGTGTTATACATTGTCTCCAATCCTCATGTAATTGTAATCATAGAGTTATCACCATCCAAGGTGGATCTCATTCAAATTTCATGTCAAAAGACAACCGTTTGACCTATAACTAAATATCTCAAAAAGCCATCAGTTTATGGATCGTAATCATGTTATATACATAAATCAACAATCAAGGTGACTTACAATGTAACTCAATGCATGAGTTCACTTATGTTATTGTACATTTAAGGATTCCAAAAGTGCACTCCATAACATCCTACACACCTTAGGAGGAATTTCGTCCTCAAAATTAAGCCAAAAACCACTTTGTCACACCATACACATCTTAGAAGAAATTTTGTCATCAAAATTAAGCCATCTTCTTTCTTCTAGGAGAAACCAAAAGGTTTACATTCGCATGTAGGGTACTAACATAGGTTCAATCTTTCAACAACAAGAACTCCATAAAAGGTTGAACGAGGGTTTAGATGCTTAGGTTATGTCACGACATATTTCATATGTTAGGATTGCACCCTTATCTTTACCCATGCATTAGGGTTCCCACATCATATTATCATGGTCTAAAGGAGTGAACTAAATTAACCCATTATATCAAGGTCTCGTCAACATTTTATTGAGCTAATTGTTAGTGCATGTTCAACATTAATATATGCCTTTTAGGAGGGGGTTAACTATAATTAACCCACTTTATCCATCTAGATCTTATCGAGGTGTCATAAATGTTATGTTGTGCTAACTGTCAAACTATATTTTTCATCTATATTAAGCATTAAGATTAACACATCATGTAACATGTTTCATTCATATGATGTTATTCCATTTCTCATCATAAAATTGCAACATTTATTAATGATTTCATCACAAGATTAACCAAGAATATCACATTATCATCATTATTCATGTATATGGTTAACCATTTACGCATTGATATCAATTATACCATCTCTAGATTTACATTATATCAAGTCCATATATCACATCTTGAGATTAGATCACATCCTTGCATTTGTTATATCATGGTTGTGCTAAACACACTTATGTGAGTGGCTTGTGAAACATATATCAAAACTTTATCTAGCTCAATTGAGGTTCTCCTGACCCATTTCATGAGGGCAGTGTCATGCCCAATCTCTCTGAGCTAACTCAACTCTATGAGTATCCCATATGCATAAACTTTATCTTTCCTCTCTGATCTAGGATTATTGGGTATACCTCATTAGCACTAGTGAAAGCCATACAAGCTCTAGCCACATAAGCACAAACCAAAACATGCTATGCCATTCTATTCTCAACTCTATACCTATAAAAACCATTTCTCAACTCTCTTATATACACCCCTAGATTCCTATATGGGAACCACCAACCCGAGCATGAGGTTATACAAAAACTAACATAGCTACCTCCTCCAGGGTCTTGGGCTCTCTCCCTCACCAAGATGACAAGCACTCATATTTCCTTATTCACATGCACATATGTAACTAGTCTCTCTCTATCTCAAGGGTTTTGGTCTTCCCAAGGACATCTAGGGTTCAACAAGACTATAAGAATCATGCATAAAGAGACTCAACTCAATCACTCAGGAGTATTCTAGTTTAGGACATATCATATCACATATCTCATAATTCTCATATCTTGGAGTTTAGGTTCTCTAACCTTCTCCCTCTGGGTCTCACCCTCTCTGGAGTTAACCCTATAATTGGTCCCAACACTAGAGGCCCTCCTTTGTAAAAGAGCTTTAGGCTCATGCTAATTCATAACCTCATCTTAACTTAGCTTATCTTACCTCATAAAAGCATATTTACTTGCATCATCAAAACTTATCTCAAATCCTCAAAATTGAACTTGCGTCCTCAAAGACAAACACAGATCATCATAAACCATCTTATATCATCTATAAAAGACTTGCATTATATCATCAAAACATATTTCATCTATTCCATCTATCACATATTCTAACAAGGCTCTAGACATCTAATCTAGAACTACTCTCTCTTCTAGACTGATGTCATACACTTTCACTTAGGTTGCATGACCACCTCCTACTCGTACATGTGTGGGGACACATTTTTGTAATACATATACATAATAAAATATTTATCGTTTTTCTCCGATAAAACAAGCATCAGAGAAAACTATCGAGGTTCGATCCATTTGGAATCAAAAACCAAATCCAGAAAATGAGTGTTCCACACATAGTAGAGAGTCCATGATGCGATGATTTTGAGTCGCATTTATAGACTTGTTTTACTTGTGTTTTATGCATTTATTGGTCATTTTAGTGGTTAATATTGCATAATTCATTTACTTTAGTCTATGATCCTTCTCTGTGTCAAATCTCCCTTATTTTATTGTTTTGAACATAAATGATTACAATTATAGGTTTTATTTCGGCTTATGTGGTTTTGTTTTGCAATTTTAGGAAAAACACATATCTTCAGCTGTCGATGCAATCGACGGCCGTCGATGCTATCGACACAACCATAGGTAGCCAGTCAAAAGGAGCAACACAGAGTCGATACCATCAACAGGAAAGTCGATGGTAGTGACATTCCATCAGGTTGCTGGCGACCAGTCAGTCGATACTATCGACCCCAAAGTTGATACTATCGAAACAAGAAGATTCAGCGACAGAAAAGGGATAAAACTGACACCTCAAGATGTCGATACCATCGCCCCTCATCGATGGTATCAAGTCAGCATCAGGCGCAACGAAGAAAAGAAAAGAAGACTTTCCGATATCGCATGGAGTCGATACCATCGACCTGCGTCGATGGTATCGACACCGTCAGATTAAAGTTTGTTTCAGATCGATCCCAATCCAACGACTGTGATATTTTTTTAAACTAACTCGGTGATTATACCTAATGACGGAGGCCAAGAGCAGGGTATCACGTCATTAGCAGCTGCACACATCCCAAGAAGGTGTGGAGAGAAGAATGGAGCCCAGAAGCATGCCCCAGCTGTTTCGGAAGCCGAAGAAGATGTTTTCCACTGGCAAAAGGCTGTAGATCATGCATTCTACACCGAGGAATGCTTGGATCTTATCCTTTCAGGGGTTTCATTACTTATTCATGTTTTTCTCCATGTTTCCCCTTTTCTCAACCATGTCTTGCTCTGAGATGAACATGCGGGGCTAATTCCCTTTATCTTTAGGACCGGGAGTAGCCCGGGAAGCATTGTATGACATTTTTATCATAGTAATTCATAATTTATCTCTTAAATCCGTGGTATGACTTCGTTGTCTCAATTAGATTGTTATGCTTGATCACCATAATGATAATCTAATGCCTTTAATTACTTTGAAAGAACAATTAACTGTTGAAAAGAGATGAAATTCACATTAATTAACAAATCCCTTAAACAAGGTGATGTAAGATTAATGGTGGGAACCCAGAGGTTGATTCTAATGCACCTAGTTTAGGGTATAGGTTACTACGACGGTGGAACCAACCTTGACATAGGTAGTGAATTGTACCACGACAGTGGACAATTTTGACTACATGCCACTACCCAGATTGAGAGATGAACCTGAATTATTATATGGAAATTCATGCAATGAAAGCCCACGGTGAAACCGCAATCCTAAAGATCTCCATTTGAATTTATTAAACTAAACACTTAATCGATTGCTTTGTTTTATTTTATTTACTTTTATTTCACAACAACTCCAATAACCTTTTTATTGGTCTAGTTGATTGCGAGTAGTTAGTAGTAGTCTACCGATAATTTAGTGTCCCTGAGTTTGACTCGGGCCTCACAAAGGCCTATACTACATTGGCGCGTTCACTTGCGTTCGACGCACGGTAAAATCGTGTCAAGTTTTTGGCGTCGTTGCCGGGGACACGATAATTGTCGTCACTATGAGTGATATAAGCGGCCATTCTAGGCTGCATTTTTATTTTATTATTTTATTCTCATTTTTTTAAATTCATAGTTTATCATTCATATTTAGAAATCGTCTACCAAAGGTACTGAACTGAGATTTTCCTCTTATAGGTACTGGTGCATGGTGAAGACGCGTAGCACCGACTACACACAGCAATCACCAGAGGTTCCACTGCCTGGACCTGACAACAAGGAGAACAACGTTCAACCCCAACTGGAAGATATAGATTCTGACTCAGAATAAGAAGCCATGGCAGAAGAGCAGACGATATGGGAGAAGATAAAGGCTTCTTCCTCATCCACTTCAAAGGGGCCAATAAAGAAGCAGGCGATCAACATTCTGACTTATAAGATTGATCCTGTATTAATCAACTTGGTCAAGTCAAATGCATTTCATGGGCTTAAAAATGAAGATTCGCTGACACACATAAGTCAATTTGTAGAGTACTACGATATGATCAAAATAGACAGGTTCCCGTAGGAGACACTTTACCTGAAGCTGTTTCCAAGCTCTCTGGCAGGAAATGCACGAGAATGGTTGCATAATCTTGATGATGAGTATGTGGAATCATGGAACCACATGGTGGAAGTGTTCTTTGAAAGATTCTTTCCACCCGAGAAGACAAATGATATGATCATAAAAATTCATAATTTCAGCCAGAAGGCAGGGGAGATGTACTCCGAGACCTGGGAAAGGTTTCAGATCATGCTAAGGAGGTGCCCGCATCATGGGATGGACAAAGAGAAGTAGGTGAAAATCTTCTATTTTTCTCTTTCCGAGCATGATAGAAGTAACTTAGACTCCGCAGGTTCAGGTTTCTTCCTAAACAACACAGGCATGAGGTGTTGGGAAATTTTGAAGAACATGGCTAAGAAGCAATCTTGGGGCGATAGAGACGCCGTAGAGCATGTTAGGGTTGTGGGGGAGTCAAAGGCCATCAAAGAGCTAAATGAGAAGATGGACCTTCTAGCAAATAAATTGCTTACAAAAGAATACACAGAATCATATGACGAGGCTCAAGTAAAATTCATGCGCCAGCAGCAAGGGTACAGAAACAACGATTATTCATGGAGGAAGGACAAGAAATTTTCTTGGAAGGACCCAAATAATTTTTTGTAGGTCCCCGATGCAAAACCCCAACTGTCACTAGAGGATAAGAGCAATGAGTTGCTCAATCAAGTAATACAGCAGAATTAGGAACTAATGAACACCTTTGGCCAGCAGATCAAGCAACAAGGTGAATTCATGAATCAGTTTGGGCAGACTTTACAGAGTCATGGGGCTCAGATGAGGACGATAGAGACATCTTTGGCGTAGATGGCAGCTGAGATAGAAAATTTAAAGAAGCCAGCCCAGCAAGGTTTTTCGGGCAATACAAACATTCCAGGAGGAAATCAGTAGGCTAAGGCAATCTTGCTAAGGAGCGGTAAGAAGATTTTAAACCCCAGGGCCGATGAACTGAGCACACACCAACCAGAAACCACAGGTGCGGCCACTTAGGAGGTTCAAATTCCAATCACCGAGTCGGTAGAGGATGTAGTGGACATAGTCACATCTGAATCAGTTGCTGAGGAGGAGACACAGAAGAGGACGCCATATGTGCAACCACATCAAAGGGCACAGATTGTCCCAATCCCATACCCCAATAGCACAAAAGCCAAGAAAGTGGATGCTCAATTCAAAAAGTTTCTAGATAGCTTTAGAAAGCTATCGGTCAACATTCCTCTTTTAGAAGCAATCGAGCAGATACCCTCCTACGGGAAGTTCTTGAAAGACATTATTACAAAGAAAAGGAAAATCCCTGATACTGAGGTTGTGGTTCTCAAGGAGCAGGTAAGTGCCTTCATCATGGGCACATTACCACCTAAAAGGCAGGATCTGGGCTGCTTCAATATTTCATGCTACATTAGTAAGGTGAAATTCGGCGAAGCACTGTGTGATTCTGGTGCAAGCATAAATCTGATGCCTCTCTCTACGTTCAAGAAATTGGGACTAAAAGAATCAAGGCCAAGCAATATGACAATACAGTTGGTGGATAATTCTGTGGTGAAGCCATACGGCATATGTGAGGACGTGTTGGTGAAAGTGGATCGGTTTGTTTTCCCAGCAGACTTTTTTGTAATGGAAATGTAGGATGAATAGGGTAATGAGTTACTCCTTGGACGACCCTTCCAAGCCACTATTGACATGATACTAGAGATGGGGAGAGGTCGTTTGACCTTGGGTATCACTGATGATCGGTTTGAAATGGTCATGCCATCAACTACTACACAATCTAAAGTAATGGAGCAATGCTGCATGATGAAGTACTTTGATCAGAATATTTCTATTTGTCTATGGAAGCCATTTCTAGATATGGCTCATGAAATGACTAAAGTAGAAAAAGGGACACTGGTTGTAGACATCATGGAGCTGACTAAGGTTGTGTCTCTTAGCAAGGCTGTGGGTTTTCCCAATGATGAAGAGGAGGACATTCCGCCTTCTACAGAAGATGAGGCCATAGCAAGTTCTTTCTTTAATGCATATCCAGAACTGCCTCTTGAAGCTTGCATGGTTAACATAACACATGATTGGATGAGAAGCAAGTCACTACAAGAGTGTGCCAAGATGCTTCAGGTGCTTCCATGTTTCTATGCTAGGTACTATGAAGACCTTCGAGAACTCCCACCACCGCTTCAGTCATCCTTAATCAGCCCGCCAGAATTAGAATTGAAGCCATTGCCACCGCACTTGAAATATGCATTTCTAGCTGAAGGTGAAAAGTTGCCAGTGATTATTTCGGCATATCTGAGTGCCGAAGAGGAGGATCAACTACTGATCGTGCTGAAGAACCACCGAGGTGCATTCGGGTGGTCGGTAGCGGACATCAAGGGGATTTCCCCTACATTGTGTCAGCACAAGATCCGGCTCGAGGAGGGAGTCAAACCGGTAATTCAGCCACAGTGTCGACTAAATCCTAGCATGATGGAGGTCATCAAGAAGGAGGTGATCAAGCTCCTTTCTACATGTATCATCTATGCCATATCTGACTCGACGTGGGTGAGTCCTACACAGGTAGTCCCTAAAAAGGGGGGATTACAGTTACACATAATTTGTTAAATGAGCCAGTCATGACCCGTCTGGTAACCGGGTGGCGTGTATGTATAAACTATCATAGATTGAATGTTGCTACGCTTAAGGATCATTTTCCTCTCCCATTCATTGATCAGATTTTAGAGTGATTGGCATGTCGATATCATTTTTGTTTTCTCGATGGTTATTTGGCCTACAATTAGATTTCCATTGATCCTAAGGACCAAGAGAAGTCCACCTTCACTTGTCCTTATGGAACCTTTGAATAGCGTTGTATGCCCTTCGGTTTGT
Source organism: Alisma plantago-aquatica (assembly GCA_963693085.1). Classification (NCBI taxonomy): domain Eukaryota; kingdom Viridiplantae; phylum Streptophyta; class Magnoliopsida; order Alismatales; family Alismataceae; genus Alisma; species Alisma plantago-aquatica. The sequence goes on from OY856412.1 coordinate 1,113,000,048, forward strand.
GTAATGCACCGGCAACCTTTCAGCGTTGCATGCTTGCCATTTTCTCCGATATGGTTGAACGCTATTTGGAAATCTTTATGGATGATTTCTCCGTCTATGGTGTGTATTTGGACGAATGTTTATACAATTTGGACAAAGTTTTGCAACAATTTGAGGACACACATTTGATTCTCAATTGGGAAAAATGTCATATGATGGTTAGCGAAGGGATCGTGCTTGGACATAAAGTGTCTAGCAAAGGGTTTGAGGTAGATCTGGTGAAGCTTGAAGTTATTTCCAAATTGCCCCCACCAAATTCGGTAAAAGGGGTAAGGAGTTTTCTAGGTCACGCCGGTTTTATCGCCGATTTATAAAAGATTTCTCAAAAATTGCCAAACCATTATCTGAGCTGCTGGAGAAGGATGTTGTGTTTGATTTTAACAAAAAGTGTTTAAATGCATTTAATGTGCTCAAAGAAAAATTGATTTCCTCACCGGTTGTGCAAACACCGGATTGGACAAAGCCGTTCGAACTGATGTGTGATGCATCAGATTTCACAGTAGGGGTTGTTTTGGGACGACGTGTGGACAATAAACCTGTTGTGATTTTCTATGCGTCCAAAACTTTAAATGAAGCAAAATTGAATTACACAACTGAAAAAGAGCTTCTCGCCGTCATTTTTGCTTTTGAGAAATTTTGGCAATATCTTGTTGGATCTAAAGTCATGGTATGGACGGACCACACCGCCATAAAGTACTTGATGGAAAAGAAAGATGCCAAACCTAGACTGATTAGGTGGATCTTACTTTTACAAGAATTTGATATTGAAATCAAATATAAGGCGGGAATAGAAAATGTGGTGGCGGACCATCTTTCTAGGTTGGAAAGGGGAGATGAGAAGGATGTACATATACCCATTACCGAGATGTTTCCTGATGAACAACTTCTATCTGTGAAATCTAAAGATCCTTGGTTTTCTTACATTGTTAATTATCTTGCCTGCAAAATTATCCCAGACGATTGGACATACCAAGAGAAAAAGAAATTTTACCATTCTTTGTGTTATTATTTCTGGGATGACCCTATTCTGTTGAAGCGGTGCAGGGATGGTTTGTTGTGCAGGTGTGTACCGGAAGTGGAATATGAAAGTGTCCTTCGTCATTGCCATACTCTACCAACGGGTGGCCACCATGCTAGTTCTCGAACTGCGGCCAAGGTACTTGACAGTGGCCTTTACTGGCCTACTTTGTTCAGGGACGCATATGACTATGTGCGGCAATGCGATTCCTGCCAAAGGGCAGGTAACATTTCAAAAAGACAGAAGATGCCACTTAATGTATTTCAAGAGGTCAAGGTGTTCGATCTGCGGGGTATTGATTTTATGGGACCCTTTGTGTCCTCCAATTCTAACTTGTACATTCTATTAGCTGTTGACTATGTATCGAAGTGGGTAGAGGCAATACCCACTAGGACTAATGATGCCACTGTAGTGTGCAGCTTTGTCAAAGAATACATTTTCTGTAGGTTTGGTGTACCAAGAATGATTATTAGTGATGGAGGTACACATTTCCGAAATTATAAGTTCGCGGCATTATTGAGAATGTACGGGGTAAAGCACAACATTGGTACCCCGTACCACCCATAGACACAGGGGCAACTGGAAGTCTCCAATAGGGAAATTAAGAAGATCTTGGAGTGCACTGTGGTTACGACAAGAAAAAACTGGAGTACCTTGCTACCAGACGCTTTGTGGGTGTACAGGACGACATTTAAGACACCTATAGGCACTACACCTTTTAGGTTGGCTTATGGTCGGGCCTGCCATCTGCTGGTGGAATTGGAGCATAAGGCGCAGTGGGCGCTGAGGAAGTTGAATTTGAGCTATGATGAAGCAGGAAAGAAACGCTTGTTAGAGATGAATGAACTCGACGAGCTGAGGATGAATGCCTATGAAAGCTTGCGGATTTACAAAGAGCGAACAAAGCTGATTCACGATTGACATATTCAGATGTGTGTCTTCAAGAAGGGAGATCGTGTGCTCTTGTTCAATTCAAGGCTGAAGATGCATCCCGAGAAATTGAAATCCGGATGGAGTGGACCTTTCACTATAGAGGAGGTCAGGCCACATGGAGCAATCATGGTGCGCGATGGCGAGACAACATTCTTGGTTAATGGGCAGTGATTGAAGTTGTATTTTGGTGAGGATTACACAAGGAAAGTGAATGAGGTCAAACTCGTTGTGCTTCCGGATGCTTGAGGAGATTGATTTCATCTAGCCTAAGACGTTAAATAAGGGCGTTTATTGGGAGGCAACCCAACCTTTGGTAGTTTTGTTTAGTTTCTTTCACATTTGTAAGTTAGTTTGATTTGATTTTTTTTAGTGTAAGAATGATACCTTGATCGTTTGTTCAATGTACAGGACTAAGGTGGGGTCGATACCATCGACCATTATGTCGATGATATCGAGATAGGCATAGTTAGGAGGCTGTAAAAATTTCTCTGAGTCAATACTATCGACGGCCTCGTCGATGATATCAACACACCATCATGTTGATCGCAAAAATGAGGTCGATAGTATCGACATAGGAGTCGCTCGTGAGATCTCTGGAGATATTCAGAAGAATTTGTCTCAGTGAAGTCGATACCATCGACGGGCCTGTCGATGGTATCGACCCAGTTACAGGCAAAAAGTGGCGGCCGGGCCTCGCGAGGGTGTTTGCCCTAAGTAGAAGTCAATACTATCGACTTGCGTCGATAGTATCGACGCGACACGTCACCGATCCGCGAGAAGAAATCAATGGCGATTGCTACATCAAGAGAGTCGATCTGTGGGATGGGTCGATACCATCGACCCACGTCGATGGTATCGACGCGTCATCGATCTGGGCCACCACATCAGACTATCGACTGTCGTCGATACTAGCGGAAGACCGGATTGTGCTACATGTGTCGATGCCATCGACTCGTGTCGATGGTATCGACGGGTGCGCAACAGTGATGGCCTCAGCTATAAAAGGGAGGGATTGTTGTCATATGATGTCACTCCTTCAGAGATTTTTCCCTCCACTTGTGTCATGCGTATTGTTGTGCAACCGGAGCCCGGCTACGAGCATCCAAGGAGCACGATCATCCCCGAGCCTTCATCAAGTGGAGATTGTCTTCTCCGAACTTCACCAAGCTCCTTCTCCTATTCCTTCTTTCTCAGCAACGATGGTGCGTACAGCCGGTGCTTCTTCTTCACGGGCGGATCCTATGGAGATCCCAGAGTTCATCCCTCTGCCTAATGCCTCTATTCCTCGTACGCGGATTGTCCATCCTTCCACGGAGGTCCGGAAGGTCTACGAGGAACTGATGAAGAGAAAGATCGAGCCCACGTGCTATGTTGATCGGACAATGGTCCATGATGTGGGGTTTGAGGCCAACCTTGCCTATGTCTTGAAGGGGCAGGTGAGACACACAACCTGAAGGCCCGACGAGTTGGAGTTCCACACTGATGGCCAGCCATTCTTCAGTGAGTGGCCAACTTACAAAGAACTCGTGGCGGAGTTCATGGCATCATTGGACATCAATGTGTTGCCCAATGACTTGATCGCCACTGACAGAGAATGGAAGAAAGGGTGGGTTCATTCAAACTCTTCAACAACAACTACACCATTACCCTCGCCCAGTTCAACTCAGTGTACAACTGGTATCATGACGCTTACCAGCACCGGCGGCCAGATATATAATAGGACAGACTATGACGCCATCTTCGCCCAGCTCATGACTACACCTCCGGGCAGATCCGTCAGCTACCACAATGCTGTAGTGGCAGGTTTCGAGCATCCATTTGTGCGGGTTCTTCACCGCATGCTCTGCACCACGCTGTTTGCTCGCAGTGACCTGTCTCTTAGCAAATTCCAAGAGACAGATTTGTTCTTCCTGCACAATTTGCTAAAGTGTGAGGTGTGCATTTGGGGCGTGTTCTTCTTGACGCGTGTGGTAGTTGTAAAGAGGAGTACGCGGAAGGCTCCTATCCATTTTGGAGGGCTAATCACACCATTGGCCACCTATCTTGGGTTGGATCTCTCCCAGCTTACTCCCCTATCCACCAGGAGCAAGGTCAACCTATAGAATATGCACCGCTCCAACCTCATCCTGCTTCCTGATGGCCTGGCATATGCACATTGCCATGTTAATCACGCATATCAAGAGTGTTCACTTCCAGACCCCATCTTCCACATCGAGGGAGCTCAACATTTTTGATGGCCTGTCATCACCATCGAGGACTCAGATGAAGACGGAGACAATGACGACAATGATAATGACAGCAACGAGCATGAAGAGGAAGAGGAGGCTTTCACTCCTCTCCGGGCACGAGTAGCACCCCGGAAGCGTCCCCACATGCATCTGGGTGCATCTTCATCTTCTCAGCCTCCGCCACCACAACCCTCTTATCAAGGAGAGGATGCCTATTCCATGCAGGGGATGTATACAATGTTGCAGGAGATTCATTAGACGTAGCAGTAGCATACAACATCATACGCCGGTATTCAGGATACCACGAACCGGCTGTTAGATAATAAGAGGGCCATTTTTGAGAATGAGTGCCTCCTCCTCGACAACCAACAACACATCCATGACAGGTTGCATAGGATGGAGATGCAGTAGCAACCCTTCTACGATCATTACTGGAGCCAGAATTACTTTGCGGGGTATCCACAACCTCCACCAATGCCCCAGTACGATCCAAGCTTTTAGGGGTAATATCCATCTTGGGACCCCACGGCCCCGCAGTACCCGCCTCCTCCAGAAGAATGATCGGTATCACTGTTCCACCTTTTAAGGTTGTTTTTTACTATGAGGCCATAGTCGAATTCAAGCTTAGGGGGTGTTTTGGAACAACTCTATCCTTTAGTTTTCTTAGTTTTTAGTCTTAGTTTTTATTGCTTTGTATTTTGTCATTTGTTTTTCTTAGTTATGAGTCTGTTTGTAGGATCCACACTGTATCTAGTGTAATTGTGGATGTCTAATGTTTTGTGTCATCTCGTTGCTTGTACATGGTAATCAGGGGAAAATTTAATTTTTTTGTGTGTTTTGCACGTTTCTGTTGTTCAACTTTGAGCACGTAACTAAAGGACATAATTGGGTTTGTCAACTCTAAAATAGGAAATCACAACTGTACATTCCTATGATTCATGAAAAGTGGACAAAATTGGTTGTTTGAGCCTAAACTGATCAAATGATAATGGGACCTCAATTTGAAATAAGAGAGAGAAACCTCTTAATTACCACACAGGTCAGTAAGGAGGGACACATAATACTTTTCAAAGGTTCAGTCAATTATGCTTGTGATCTATCCACCCCATTTTTTTTAATATTCCACCTTAAGAACTGGAAGTACATTACAGTTTTATCTCTTTTATTTCATTCCATGTAGATAGGTCTTGCATTACAACTATTTTCACATATTTTTGCATGAAAAGAAATAAAATATGGACTAGTTATACATGCACATTATCCTTAGGTGTGTGTCATTTAGTTGCATAATTATCATTTTGTAGCTGCATTCACATTTTTTGTGCATAGAGTACATCATGCGTCTTATATCTTATGAACATTAAGGGTGATTAACTTGTTCCATACCTTCTAAATGCTTCAAATGTATAAGTTATGCAGCAATAAGTGAGCCCGCGGAACAATTCGTTGTCAACTATGAAAATAAGGGCTTGAAGAAATAATAATAATAATAATAAAAGTTTTGAAAAAAAAAGTATTGAGAAGCAAGTAGGCTTGAGAGGGAGAAAGGAACATAGTCTCACCTGCATCTTAAGAAGAATAAGGACATGATGTAGTTCTCTTAGATATTCCATCTCACCTTAAGACGGGATGATAGTGCATGCATCATTCCACCCAAATGTAGGCATTAGGGCATTTTCACTTGCATAAGCATCATTTAGGCCATTAATGTTTTGTTCATGTAAAACCATATAATGCTTCCATTTCTTCCATGAGCCACCCATTTCATCCACCCGTTGCTTGAATTGGTAGTCCACCGTGATGTTCTCCTCACTCATTAGTACCAGGAGAGTTGCTTCCATGTAGATGGTAGTTAGGGTGAGCAACGTAGAATAGAAGATCACAAGATGCACCGAGTCTGGACCAGAGAATTTTATTATGTTAACTGCCTTATGTGATAGTGTTCATAAATTTTGAGGTAGATATCTTTTATGGATGATTATTGTCGCCTTTAGGGTAATTATCATTTTGTGGTTAGTGAGGGCCAGAATGTGAATGTCTAGTGGGGATCATATGGTGATGTTTGTTGTGATAATCTTTTCTTTAGTTGACCCTAACAATTCTATTCTAAAGTTTAGTTGCTCGAGGACGAGCAATGTTCAAGCTTAGGGGAGTTTGATGCGATGATTTTGAGTCGCATTTATAGACTTGTTTTACTTGTGTTTTATGCATTTATTGGTCATTTTGGTGGTTAATATTGCATAATTCATTTACTTTAGTCTATGATCCTTCTCTTTGTCAAATCTCCCTTATTTTACTGTTTTGAACATAAATGATTACATTTATAGGTTTTATTTCGGCTTATGTGGTTTTGTTTTGCAATTTCAGGAAAAACACATATCTGCAGCAATCGATACCATTGACGGTCATCGATGCTATCGACACAACCACAGGCAGCCAGTCACAAGGAGCAGAACAGAGTCGATACCATCGACAGGGAAGTCGATGGTAGCGACATTCCATCAAGTTGCTGGCGACCAGTCAGTCGATACTATTGACACAAGAAGATTCAGCGATGGAAAATGGATAAAACTGACACCTCAGGGTGTCGATACCATCGACCCTCGTCGATGGTATCGAGTCCGCATCAGGCGCAACGAAGAAAAGAAAAGAAGACTTGCCGATATCACGCAGAGTCGATACCATCGACCCGCGTCGATGGTATCGACTCCGTCAGATTAAAGTTTGTTTCAGATCGATCCAAATCTGACGGCTGTGATATTTTTGCAACCTAACTCGGTGATTATACCTAGTGACGGCGGTCAAGAGTAGGGTATCACGTCATTAGCCGCTGCACACATCCTGAGAAGGTGTGGAGAGAAGAACGGAGCCCAGAAGCATGCCCCAGTCGTACCGGAAGCCAAAGAAGACGTTTTCCACCGCCGAAAGGTTGTAGATCGCGGATTCTACACTGAGGAATGCTTGGATCTTCTCCGTTCAGGGGTTTCATTAATTATTCACATTTTTCTCCATGTTTCCCCTTTTCTCAACCATGTTTTTCTCTGAGATGAACATGCGGGGCTAATCCCCTTTATCTTTAGGATCGGGAGTAGCCCGGGGAAGCATTGTATGACATTTTTATCATAGTAATTCATAATTTATCTCTTAAATCCGTGGTATGACTTCGTTGTCTCAATTATATTGTTATGCTTTATCACCATAATGATAATTTAATGCCTTTAATTACTTTGAAACAAAAATTAACGGTTGAAAATAGATGAAATTCACATTAATTAACAAATCCCTTGAACAAGGTGATGTAAGATTAATGGTGGGAACCCAGAGGTTGATTCTAATGCACCTAGTTTAGGGTATAGGTTACTACGACGGTGTAACTGACCTAGACATATGTAGTGAATCGTACCACGATAGTGGACAATTATGACTACAGGCCACTACCCGGATTGAGAGATGAACCTGAATTATTATATGGAAATTCATGCAATGAAAGCCCGTGGTGAAACTGCAATCCTAAAGATCTCCATATGAATTGATTAAAGTAAACACTTAATCAATTGCTTTGTATTACTTTATTTACTCCTATTTCACAACAACTCTCATAACCTTTTTATTGGTCTAGCTCATTGCGAGTAGTTAGTAGTAGTCTACCGATAATTTAGTGTCCCTGAGTTCAACTCGGGCCTCACAAAGGCCTATACTACATTGACGTGTGCACTTGCATTCGACGCACGGTAAAATCATGTCAGTACAGTGTCATGAAAACTAGTAAAAAGGGTGAGAACAAGGGGTAGACTAGTGTAGCTACTCTAGACAACATGCACAATATGTCTAGGGTTTCTCTTCCCTTGATGCACGTCATTTCCAAATAATGCAACGTCCCATACCATTTCACTATAAGGAATGAATGACATCTAAGTACTTGATATATGACAATCACCAGTCTAGACTTAGTTCTTGGACATCTAGGTGCTAACCTAGAGGTTAGGTCAGATGTAGTCTCTAAAACATGACTAATCTAACTCTAAAAGATTATTAATGTTCAAGGTTCCTTAGTTTTGAGCTGCACAATGAGCAAATGTCAGACTTTGCTATTGTTCATGCTCTGATACCACCTTTGACGTCCCTGAATTTACTAAAACTTAATCTGATGTGTGACATCCAAATTGAAACCCTCACCTCAGCGAGAATCCCAATTTAAACACCCCACACTAGGCTAAGAAGAAGAAAATCAGAGGAAGTTGGAAGGAAACAATGAGTAGCACATGCACATGAATAATAATAAAACCACAACACATGTTCATTATTCAACATATAATTACAACATGAATTGTTACATCATTTGATATTACATATTGAACAACAAACTTATACATATACATGTACTACCACTAAACTACATGATCTTAAGACAACAGGTCCACCTGTACATCAGCTCGCTACACAACTCTCAACTATCTTGGATCTTCAAGAGCATAACCATAACCTATACAAAAGATTACATGTGGTACATGTCAGCACAATATTCAAGAATATTGTACTGAATACGCCTATGTGTCTTTTATATACCTCTCATTATATCTTGGCAATAAGATAAAACTAATACTTGGCAACATTAAACAAGTATAAGAAAAGCATACACTTGCACAAGAATATTCATTAACAAAAGAGAACACATATTTTAAGCTCATTTTCCATTATATGCTTGTGCATCTGCCTACCAATGGGATAGATGCATCTAGGCCTCATGATCTTCTTACCAAAGAGATAGATCATTGTACATGTGATCTACTTACTAAAGAGATAGATCACTCACTAGCACTATGCTTACCAAAGAGATATATTGCTTTCATATAATGGAATAGATATATTATGTTTCATGTGTTCATAGCCATAAATATGGAAAATCAAGCAAGATATCATATAAAAACAATCATTCAACCAATATCATATGCCAAGTATTCTAGTACACATATAACACAAGCATATTTTATAATAAGCCAAGTAAGAGGTAATGGTGTACCTTCCAAAGAGACATCCTAATCACATATTCCTCACATAATATATATCTTTATTAAACCTGATCAAGACAAGATCATATCCTATCATCAGATTCTCATCATCTTACATCTCATCTTCACCCTAATCATGTTCATTAGAGTTTCTCTTAGTTCATTAGGATATTCTCATTGTTACTTGTATTATCTTCTTAGGATTATCTCACTGATTTCATTTTCTAGATTACATATCATTATCAAAGTTCATCATTTGAACATTAGGTTCCATATCCTTTTTGTTCACATATTAAACCTAGGTTACATCATTAACCTAGATTAGGGTTTTATAACATGTATTAAGATTCATCTTCATATAACATGGATTCTTTTTGTCATTATGATCTCATAATTAAAACTAAGGTTCCATATACTGATATGAGCTTACTCTGTAAATTTCATCATTTAGTGTGTATGTGTGCATTTATTGCATTATCTTTAGTGTTATTAGCTTTAATTAGTCATATTAATCAAATTATATGTTTTCGTGCATCAACATGACTATATCTGACATCATATGCATTCTATACAGAATTATGGACTTACTTATATTTTTCCATGATTTTATGTCATCATTTACTATTTATTATATGTCAAATAAGCATTTCACAACTTACACGATATAACTATTATTTGTGTATAAAAAGCATGATGTTATGCTTTCACATTGTTCTACACATTTTTCTGAACATTTTGATATCTTGTTTGTATTTTTCTGATAAACAGTCTATTTTCTACGAATTATACTAGATCTGGGAATTTACTAGAATTATTGGGCAATTTACCTTTTTCGGCCTATCACAAACCACCACGTGGACTTATGGGGCTGGGTGCATCCTTTGTTGGCTTGGCCGCCTGGTTCTCCAGCGATTCACGTGGCTAGACCCGGTCTTCCCTTCTTTCTCTCTTTTCTTCGCTCGAGGCCTGCTCCGTCGATTCTCAGTGCACGAGATTGCCGCATCTTGGTGGTCCTCCTCTCTTCTTCCCCGCGCTCATGCCAGGGCGTCGCCGTGGAATAGGGCACCCATGTGGATCGACATCCCCCTCATTGCTGCTCAGTTGATGACTGCATGCGTCGTTTCTAGGAAACGGCCGCCGCCAGTTGCGGATGATGTTCTCGGCGGCACACGATGCCCATAGGAGTCTGTGCTCCCCTATTCCAGTGCTACCATGCCATTACGAGCTATGGAGAGAGATTGACATCCATTTCCTTTGGTTCGCCACTGCTGTGTTCTCCTTGGGCCATTCTCCACGCCTCCATCTATGTTCTCAAGCATCGTCGTGGCTTGAGCAAGGGGCAACGACGCTCGCTGGGGGTTTGGTCTTGGCGGCACTCCTTTGTGCCTACCGCCGTTCTTTGTTCTGGGCTTGCATGAGCACTTCCGTATGCCTACTCTCAAGTGTCTCCATGGTGTGTTTCTTCCACAACAATTTGTAGTGCCTCCTCAGGCTGTGCCAACGCCAGGCGTACTGACTCGACCACTCCAGAAACGGCATAGAAATTTCAAACCTAATGATAGATCCCTCCATATGTGGTTGACCACGGCAGCCCCTACATCTTGTTCCACTTACCTTTCCCTAACTTCTGTATGGTGGAGCATTTGAGAACTAAAACCTCCTCGTCTCCTCGTGAGTTAGAAGTAAAGAGCATTCATTTGACTCCCGATTCATATGGTAGAGGTTGGAGGACCCTGTCTCACGTCCTATACCATGATTGTGATCGTGGTAACATGGGGTATTGGCTGGCATAACCTCCCCACATTATAGTTAAGTTGGAGATATGGGATGGGCTCGCTTTCGGTATACGACATCCACTAGGTGCCACATTAGTTGACACGATCCCCGACTCCTTCATTTCAATGGTTGTGTGATAGTTTAATCAAAACTTAATGGTATACATTGTCTCCAATCCTCATGTAATTGTGATCATAGAGTTATCACCATCCAAGGTGGATCTCATTCATATTTCATGTCAAAAGATAATTGTTTGACCTATAACTAAATATCTCAAAAAGACATCGGTTTATGGATTGTAATCATGTTTTTATATACATAAATCAACAATCAAGGTAACTTACAATGTAACTCAATGCATGAGTTCACTTATGTCATTGTACATTTAAGGATTCCAAAAGTCCACTCCATCACAGTAACATCAACCAATGATTCTTGTATTTCAACCTTAAGTAAATATACTACACGGTTGATTACATTTTACAAGCTTACTTAAGCCCTGAGGAGATGAGGTATAACTCTCATACTCCAACCGACCATTGCAAAATCTAAATCGGCACCATACATAGGTCAATAGAAGAGTCAGATTTCCATGACCTCATCTTCCTCATTCAATGTGAGGACCAAATCCAGGACATCTTCTGTCTTTGTTAAATAGCTTTCCAGGGTATACTGGCAACTTCACTATTAGAGTTACAGTGGCATACTGTACTCTCTTCGCAATCGAGAGATATTATATTTATCTCACATTGATCTGACATTAAGATCATTGGGAGATTAATGATACATCCATCCTAGTCTTCAGGAGATTAGTGATGCATCCATCTCGACATAAAAAATGAAGGATTGAGAGATTCAATGTTTACCTCACATCAATTCCTCCATTAGGGCATAAGGATATCGCACCCATAGCCCCCACATTCTCAAAAGTATGCCCTTCAGGAGTTCCCATAGGAAAACCTGTTTCACCATCACCAAACTACTAACGATGATGGATCTATGGTCAGGGCTCTACATGATACCATTTCACTTCATTAATTAAGTACATTACATATTCTTTTAGCATCAAACATGTTTTTCAAACATAAAACATTACAACATTTTCTACAAAGAATGAATACTATTTCTATCAAATTCTTTTCAAAGCTTTGTTAAACACTGGGATCTCAAGCCCTTATCACATCAGGGTATTCTCATCCCTTATCATCTCCTCATCATGATTATGAAACATGGGTGTCTAAACCCTAAGTTCATCAAAACACTTGTTACCACTTTATCAGGTAACTTAATGCCTTCAGGTTATTTAATCATTGTAAACATATTAATTGTAGTGCAGGTATTTCACATGGCTCTTAAATCCCAATAATATATTTTGTTACCTCTCACTAGGAAACACAACATATTTATGGATTACAAGGCCCATAAAGAAATTTCAATAATAAAACATCATAGCTCATACCTAGATATGTCAACCATCTCATGAAACCTGCATAATTAGTGCACATGATAACCATTATATTAATTACAAATCAGCACTATGCATTGTATGAGTAATGTCACTAATTCCTCATTTGAGTTAGGATTTCCCAATTTATGTCAATTAGTAATGATTTATCCCATTCCCCAGATTTGGGTCATGATTTATCATCATATTGCCCAAAATTAGGGTTTCATACATTACAACCCAAGATTAGGGCTCCACATATCATTATCCTATATCAGTATAGGATTTCATATCAAAGTGTCACATATCAACGCATGGCATTACCTTGAATCAAGTTTTTACATCACATCATTGTATTAAGGTTTCATTTTGACCTTACCCTTGTCTAGGGTTCCACATGACATCACCCTCACTTTCGGATTTCATATGGCTTCACCCTTGATTAGGGTTTCTCATAACATCATTCTCAATTAGTGCTTACTATTCACATTCAATTAGGGTTTATTATTGAAATACCCTGAAATAGGGTTTCTCATGTCATTACCCTAAATTGGGGTCATACCATTACCATATATTAGGGTTTGACCTATCATTGCCCTCAATTAGGGTTATACCATCACCATAGATTAGGGTTTTACCTATCATTGCCCTCAATTAGGGATTAGGGTTCATCAACCTTCCTAATTAGGGTTCATGATCTCTTTATCAAGGAGCATACCCTAATTACACATTCATTCATGTTGGAAGTTTTGAGACTTAACCACTAAATAATTATCATTCATGTAGGAAGTCCTCTCTCTCTCTCTCATCTTCTATAAGATGATATTTACTTCAGACCTGATTAGATTAGGTTAACTCAACTTGATTGGAGCGATGACGCATGTATTGTTTCATTACTTCTATAATCATCAAAGGTTAATAATTCAAAAGGTACTAATCCTCCTATCTTATTAAGAGTACAATTATCATAATCATCCTTGAATTACATCATGTAATGATCAATTAAACAATTGACCTTTACTCACCTTAATTGTCCATATGGTTTTGATTAATTACTTCCAAACAGTCTTGGTCTCTTACACCCCAAACGGTCTTGACCAACCAGACTTTAGAAGGTCTTGCTTGAAATACCTCCAAACGGTCTTGGTCTAATGGTTTGAAACGGTTTAACAAAGTTGGTGCTTGAAACCGTTTAGAACATATGTACTTGGGATCGTTTCATTCTCAATTGGTTTGGGATCGTTTGGTCCCAAATGGTCTTGAGACCATTTGGACTCAAACAGTCTTGAGACTGTTTCATCCAAACCTCCTCAAAACCGATTGGACAAAAAATGGTCTCAACCACTATTATTGATTTAGGGTTTCCAAGATTAATTACTTCATCAATTCAATCCATGTAATTACTCATCAATTGAACCTAAGCACCAAATTTAAATTGAGCATAATGAATCATCTTTCAATTGATTAGACTTTCAATTGATCACCAATTAGGGTTTTGAACCCAATTGAATTAGGGTTGAAATCGATGAACTTTCAATATCAGTCATTGTGGAACTAATTGCTTTGAAATTATTGGACCATCATTCAAATTAGGCATGACCTGACCTCAAATAGTCTTGAGGTCATTTGGATGACCTCCAAATGTTCTTGAGACCGTTTTCCCCATCCCAACACTTAAAATTGTGAAATTCAATTAGGGTTTGGATCATTAGATTGAGCAACAATTGAACTATTGATTGCATTACAATTTTCTATCTTTGGACCTTCAAAAACTCAACCATACTCAACACTAGACTTCCAAACGGTTTTGGTTGACCTCCAAATGGTCTTGAGACCATTTGGGTGATCTCCAAACGGTCTTGAGACCATTTGGGTTAATCAACCAAAAGATTTAATTCATTCGATTGCAAAATCAACATTTAACCTTATTAGGGTTTCTAATTGGATGATTGCCCATATATTGATTCAATCAATTTGAACCATTAGATCCTTATCCAACATGTACTAGGGTCCTAACCTAAAACAGTCAACCCATCCAAATGGTCAACTCATCTAAACAGTTTGGGGTTCAAGACTCTAAATGGTTTGCAAACTGTTTAGCCTCCAAACGGTTTGGTGAAACTGTTTGGACCAAAGTCTTAAAATCATTTGCAAGGGAAACTTTGTTGGAATATATGCCTAAGATGATGTCATAATCATCTACCTTAGTTCATTCAAAAGCTACTGCCTTTTTCATGGTAATTACAATAATGGATCAAGGGAATTTCAAATAGAACAAAATGTTCAACAAATAATGGAGATTTGAATGCAATAACAATATTTAAGGGTTTGAGTTATATAACTGACTGGACTAAATCACGCGTCTGAAAAGTGGAGCGGATTTGAAGTAGTCGGACTTTTAAATTTATAACCTGAAACCATCTAGGCCCCCACAACTTTGTTTACAGGGTCGAAGTAGATATACAGGGTCAAACACAGGGACAAGGGTGGTAGTGTTGAGAATGCGGAATCGACATGTTACACTCTGGTAAGGGTAAGGAGATGATAAAATTCCCCAAGGGAACAGCAGGCTAAGATTGATAAAACAAAAGGGATCTATCTCCAACTGGAGCTACGAGGAAAATTAAGGTTTTTAGCATTTATCAGTTTCTAGGGTTTTTGTGCGACGGAAACAGAGAGATAACACTATTGCTTTAGTAAGGAACGAAGGAGAAAACTTCGGTAAAACAAGCGGCAGCAAAAAACATCTTGTACCCCTCCTCTCGAAGCGGGTACCTCTAACCAGGCATCAAAAACCCCTCTCGAGGTTGTTGGACTTAAGTTAGAGTGGAACGGTTACTACAGCAACTCCGATCCTCGGCACTCTCGTACTCCAGTATCGGACCAAACACTAGAGCCACAACACCTCTCTCGAGGTTGCTGCAACGGGAAACACGATTCGGTAGCTAATAGAAACACGATCCAAGTGTACAAGCTAGAGTTCATATGTTAAACATAGCAATCATCCAACAAAAGGGACCAAACATAAAGCAGCAGATAATTAAGGATCTTCTAATTCCATTAGCATAAAAGGGTATGATTACATTGCATAAGTAAATGAAAATAAATGACTAAAATAAGTAAAATAAATTTCGCCTTCTTGATTTAGAAGGGTGACAGGCAGCAGCAGACCCTCCAGCCCGATACCGGGCAGGAGCCTTGCCCGATACACTCGTGTCGGGCGGCACACCCTCTCGGGCGACATTCTTATGACGGGCGGACGTATCATGCGGGGCGCCCGTGACCGATACGATCATGTCGGGTGGCACCCTCTCAGGCGACACACTGTGACTAGTGATGTGTATCGGGTTTGGTATCATGTCGGGCTAGAGTGTTGCTTCCAGTATCGGGTACTCCTATCGGGTGTCCTTGTTGGCCGATATCGGCATGCAGCGGTGCCCGGGCTGACCCTAAGTGAACTATTCCCTCCCTCTCAGGATGGGGAAGTGCTCACCTAAAAATGCCCGACACACCTCTGAGGCACGACACGCTAGCTCCAGAAGCTTTCCTAAGTTGGCTTTCGAGAAATTATGACCCGTCCCATCAGAGTCCTGTAGCTGCTATTTATAGGCAGCAGTTGGGGGAAGTTATGGTGCTCCGGAGGCCACATGTTCTTCATCAGCTCTTATTATCGTGGAGTTGGGGATGGCCGATATTTGTATCGCCCGGCACATGGCTGTCGGGCTGGGAGCATGTCAGTCAACGTGACGAGTGGCGCCTGTCGGTGGGTGGCATGTATCGTGCGACACGCTTCAACAGTCGTGGTGAGTCCGGCCCCCTATCGGGTAAATGGCATATCGCTCGTCCGCTTCCTCTTGTGCGGCATCCTTGTATCGCGTGGCAGTGCATCGTGCTGCCTTGTCTGGCAGTGAGCATATCAGTCGGCTGATTGGTAGGAAGGCTGATGCAGGTGGAACACGTTCGTGGGCTAGGACGGGCCTTTTTGCTGATAAATGAGTTAAAAATCAAGGAAAACTCTGCAAAAGATGTTAATATTGAGTTAAGAGGGTAGCGTGGCCTGTTTATGAAAAAACATGACAAAAAGGAGAGGAAAATAGTTTAAAAGGGCAGATTTGATAACGAAATAAGGGCCAAAAACATCACAAAATTTGGTGTTATCAATAACCCACCTCCAATTGATCTTCCAATCTTGGAGCTTCATGTCAACAATGGTGGTGGAAGCTTTTGCAACTCTCCCAAGGCTCGCCCTTAAACTTTGGAGTGAAAAGATTGGCTAGGATCGAAGATGGAGTGAAATAGAGAAGAAATCATGCATTGTTTTGTGATTTCCACCATGAAATCAAGGTGAAAAAGGATCAAGAAGCTTACCAATAGGTTGGGGGTCATCCTCTGGCTGCTCCTAGCTCCCTTGGTCATTTTTGCAAGCAAAGAGAGGAAGTGGATTTGAAAAAGCCTTTGATTTTGGTTGTAAAAGGTGTTTTTATAAGAAAAAATCGATGAGAGAGAAAATGTCTTATCAAAATCTTTTAATTCGAAAATTAGTGTCGCCTCTTCCCCCTCAATTCTTTGGCCACGAATCCATATTCTCCCACTTAAAAAACTTCTTCATTATCCAAGAATTAAAAGAAAATAAATTAAGCAACTTAATCATATTATACTAATATCCCAATTTTAGTGAATATTTCTTTTTATTAACTTAATGTGAGTGGGATTTCCACTCACTCAAGATATTTTCGTGCCTTTGCAAGGCACAAGCTCGTCCATCCCTTTTTCAAATTCATCCCTCACCTTTTGGTTGAAGGGTTCTTTAATTAATATATTTCTTTTTGCATTAAATTGAAATAAAGTTCCTTTTATGCTTAAATCTTGATTATTTTAATACCAAGATTCTCTCTCCTCCAAGATAATTCAAATGAGGCACCCCTCTCATTTCATTTTCTCTACATGATGCCAGGAATCATGGGGGACCCTCTAGAAGTTGTATTTTGCATATTGAACCCTAGGTTTTGAGTAAATTGCACATTATACCAAAATTAGGTTTTAATACACAAGGATTGCTTAGCAAGCTTTATCTTGGTGCTCAAACTTGTCAAAACCATACCACTGCATCATTCTCATTCTTATGATGCTTCAACATCTGAAAAACATTTTATCTTGTACAATTTGCAAGTTAACCCCTCAACTTGGGTAATTTGCACTTTAGTCCAAAACTAACAAAACAATGTTTCAACATTATTCAAAAAGGACTAAAATTGTTCCTGGTCGAAGTATATGTGATAATATTTTGTTGGTTCAGGAAGTTATACACTCTATGAAGCTCAAGAAAAGTGGCAAAAAATGGGTTAGCATCAAATTAGACCTTTCGAAAGACTTCGACCGTATGGATTGGCGCTTCATACATGACACCCTCATGAAGACCAGCATCCCGTCCATCATTGTCTCTCTTATCATGGACATCATCACCTCAGAGAAAACCTCCATTCTGTGGGAAGGTACTACACTTCCACTGTTTAAAGCTATCAGAGGGGTTAAGCAAGGCGACCCCCTTAGTCCATACGTCTTTGTTCTATGTATGGAAAGACTATCCTAGACGATTAATGAAGCCGTCAACAACAACCACTGGAAGCCTATCAGATTAACTCGACATGGAACCCCCCTGTCGCATATATTCTTTGCAGATGATATCCTTCTAATGGCAGAAGCTGACCAGCAACAAGCTCACACCATCCTCGACGTACTCCACAAATTCAGCTCTGTTTCCGGGCAATCCATCTCAAATGACAAATCTCGCTGCTTCTTTTCAGCTAATGCAACAAGAGAAGACAAGCGAGCTTTCACCGAGGTAATTGGCATTCAGTGCACAAACAACCTGGGTAGATACCTCGGCGTTCCTATTCTTCATCATCGTGTCAACAAAAGCACGCACCAGCATATCGCCACAACCATCCGGGAGCGGATGACAAGTTGGGCAGCCTGTCATCTCTCTATAGCAGGTAGAGTGACCCTAGCCCAAGCCACTCTACAAGCTATCCCGTCTTATACTATGCAGACACTGAAGCTCTCTCCTTCACTGTGTGATGAAATCAACAAGCACATTAAGGACTTCATATGGTCAGGCGGGAGAGACAAGAAGAAATTCTCCCTGGTATCTTGGGGGAAGGTTACCATACCGAAATCTACAGGAGGTTTAGGCATCAAGAATGCAAGAGACCAAAATAACGCCCTCATGCTGAAAAATGTGTGGATTTTTCTAAATAACCACCCATCCCTCTGGGTGCGCATTATGCAGGAGAAATATATTCGTAACTCACATGCAGTAAACAAACCATGCTCCTCAACTTGGAGCTTCATTAAGCGGAACTTGAAGTCTGTTACTGATGAATGTCATAAGACTATCAATTCTGGTTCAAAAACTAATGTCTGGGCGGATAGCTGGCTCAATGGCACCTCTATCTCGAAGCTTGATCCGACCTGTCCTATTCCTCAGGAGCTAACTGACCTCAAAGTTAACTCGCTACGCCTCGACAATGTAGAATGGGATTTTTTCTTCATCAAGGCCTTTCTGCCTACTGCATCCAGTAACATTATCCAGTACATCCCGCCTCCTACAGGTGACTCCCAACCAGACTGCTGCGTCTGGCCCCGAGACGCACTAGGCAACCTCACTGCCAAGGCAGCATACAATTGGATCTGAAACCATAACGTCGACCATACACAGGCAACCTGGAACCGTCTCTGGAAACTGAAAGTCCCAGAATGCATTAAATTCTTTGCTTGGCTTCTTCAACATCAGGCCCTCTTGACAAACGTTGAGAAGAAGAGAAGACACCTTGACGTCGACACCCTCTGCCCTATTTGTAACAATCACGACGAAACTCTCCTGCATTGCCTCAGGGACTGCTCGACAAGTGTAGTAATATGTAGGAAGCTGGGCGTCTCTGCGAACACCTTCTTCATCTCCGAAGATGAGTGGATAGAATGGGCCATCGCACCTCCTCATACCTCCCAGGATGATGCAATCCTGCACCTTACTGCATGTTGGCACATTTGGAACATCAGGAACAAATAAGTCCATGACCATCAAGTTCCTAACAGTCAATCCCAAGCCGCTTTCATTCAGGAAAGATCTAAATCTATCATCCATGCCTTGACTACCGCCCCCAACACAGCTAAGTCAGTCGCGAAGCATATCATTCAACCAGGCAGGGTGGACTTTGTACTCCTCGTTGACGCTACTTTCAGAGAGGATACAGGGAATGTCGGTGTTGGCATCCATATCTTAGATGGCCATGGAAACTTTGTTTCTAGAGAGGGGATACCACTGCACGCTTCCTCACCCCTCCATGCTGAATTACTAGCAATTACTATCGCCACTTCAGTCTGTAAAGAATGGCAAATGCTGAATTCTGTGATTCTATCTGACTCCAGTTCATCGGTGGAGCTGGTTAATCAGACAAAATGCGCCTCACCGAAACTCCAATAGGTTAGGAGAAAATTTCATGTCACCCAAGAAGCTCTAAACCATCTCTCGGTGATGTACACTGCTAGAGATTTGAACCAAGTTGCTTACAAGCTTGCAAAAGCCTCTTTACTTTCTCGCACTCCCTATTCTATTCATAATGATAGGCCCTCATGGCAACCCGATGTACTCAATGTGAAACTCCCCTTAATTTGGCATGTTCCAGAGTACAGTATGAATAAAAACTAGACTCTGATCTCCACAAAAAATAGGACTAAAATTGAAATATAACTTCCTCTTGATCCTTATATTACTTTCCGAGAAATATGAACAAGCATCTAATCAACATTATTAAGCAAAACATCTAGGGTTAGAGAAAAATCCAGGTCAGGGATGTTACAGTAATGATGTCAAAAATTACTTTATGACTTCATATACAATGACTGAGATCTAGGTAGACTTCATTACCACACAAGTAATTGAATTAGTCGGGGAACAACTTCAACCTATTCTTGTGATCAGTGCTAGAGTGATTGTATAATCCCATTGTTTCTAATACCCAGATTGATACAGAGGCATGAAAACATTATCTTCTTAATGTTCAATGTGTGTTCCTTGATCTATAGTATATTTATTCAGATACATGTGATCCCAATATCAGATATTGACTCATATGAACTTAGATGTGTATTTTATAATCCCATTAATTAAGGTTTTATGATATCACTTCAATAGGAGAGCCACATACAACAATCATAGTGCACCCAAGCACTACTTGGTTGACAACTCTTATTCAAGATCACTTTGAGTAGTGTTATATATATCAAACAAAATTTGAACATTGTAGTTACTTCAGGTCTAAGGTCCTCAAGCAACACTATCACATTGAGGTAGGATTTTGAATGCCATTTCTAGCATCAATTTATCATGCTCAAGTTTAGTTTGTCCGCTACAATTCATCATAATAAGTATCTATGTGTTTGAGTTGATAAGGTTTATCATGATTAATGAAACATAGTCATTAGTCAAGCCACATACTAGTCTTAATGTATAATTATCATCCTAATTTCCACAATTATATTATACTTGGAAGCTAAAACAAGAATGAATACTCTTAGCATATAAGTGACATTGTTTTTAAGTTCTCAACTCAAAGTCACATCTAATTAAGTCATATATTCCAAGGACACGTTCATTTGTTCATTATCTCATGTTAATGAAATCATAATAATTAGAATTACATTTTTATAATTGAATCATTTAAATAGTGTGTAATTACAATCATCATATATCTAGCTCTTAGGTCATACTTCCAATAGTCACCCACATGCACTATAATCTATCACTTATAAATCTAAGTCTAAATGATCTAATATGACAAACATGTCTTTTCTATGAAAGTTCTTTTGGTAGAGGATCAACAACATTTCTTTTAGTTAGTAGTCTAAAAACCTTCACATTTCCTAGTTGTAAAATATCTCATAAGAGATGATAATTTCTTGGTATATGCTTGGAACACATATCTTATCAGGATTCCTTTGATTTTTCAATGGCTACATTATTGTCCCAATATATCTTTACCACATTGTAAATGGATGGAACCACCTGTAGTTCACCAATGAATTTCTTGATCCATATTGTTTCCATTGATGTACTATAGGTAGAAATGTACTTGGTATTTATTGTAGAATTAACCATTCTATCTTTCTTGAAACTCCTTCATCTCACAACCTTGTCTTCGATTCCAAAACATTTTGACTTGTACAGATTTGTTAAACAGGATTAATTAGGCCTTTAATTAATTATGCTCCCACTATTTTATTCAACTTGATAGCCCTCACTATCAACTCGGAAGATTATAATGTACAACCTTCTAGTAAGCCAAGATCCAAAATAATTGGATCAATGCCCAGCCAACACTGGCGTCAAAGACCAAATACTAAGGTAGGCAACTTTTTCCAATTGCATCATATGCAACTCTTGGATAGATGATAATGCACAAATTCTTTCCATGATGCATCTGTGTGCCTCTAGGTACTTGATCCTATCAAGGTTCCCTAGTTAAGTCCAACCCAAAAGCCAACACGATGAGTGTGCACCCTGCGGAGGTAGACCCACACACCCACCATCACACTTCCATGAGATAGATAAAGTACCACGTGGAGGCGTGCCCACACATAGTCGATCAAGCTTTTCATGTGTGTTTATTTATGGAAGGAAACTAAAACTTAATATTATTAATTGAGGAGTTTTATTAATACATATGCACATCCAAACACCACATACTTGTAGTACGTATCATATACTACTATATCCACAACCACAAATGATAGACATGCAATCACAAACACAAATGCATTGGTTATGGCCATACTTTTGTAATCATTTGGAGAAACAAAGGATTACGGTCCACCTGTGTTCTTATGCATCTCTTGCAACAACACTTTTGAATCATCCTGTAAGAATCAGCATTATAATGAACAACTTCATGGATGCTCTGTGAGGTTGGAGCTCAAATTGCTTCTCGGAATTGGATCTTCATGTTGCTTCTCCATGGACGCTCCTTGGAGTTGGATCTTCAGGTTTCTTCTTGGAATTGGATCTTCATGTTGCTTCTCCATGGATGCTCCTTGGAGTTGGATCTTCAAGTGGCCTCCTTACATCAAGTTTACAAATACTAAAACTAATCCTATCTCTATTACATCATATGAGTACTAATATAAAGGGAAAGAATTAATTACACTTTGAAATAAGAGATGAGGCTTGGCATGCAAGCTGTATACTTTATACAAAATATCCACGTACAACAATTATACATCCATATCATTCTCAAACAAACATGCCTATAAGATCCACAACAACATTCATTCACAACATCCACAAAATGGGCTTCTAGGCCATAACCGTGCATGCATTCACCACATAAAATAGATTTTTAAGGCAACATGTATGATATCATAGGTATATCTATATATATGTATATACATATTAAAATTGTAGTACTTTTAATGTGGGACATTCCCCATTCAATAATTTTTTGACTCCGACGCAGACTATGCGGGGTCTCAGGGGCAGAGCCCCTGAAAGGTCTACGGAATATTACTTCCGAGTACTTAGGAAAAGCAGTATTTTCCATAGTCGACCCCGTCCAAAATGTCAAAAATAGAAGCCTACGACGTATGTGGAATTAGGTTTCAATTTGCACATTAGCAATTTTAATTTGCATCATATGCAACATAGAAAATAGTATACAACAATTCCATCATATTGAAATGAATCCAAATATGCCTGAGATCGACGTTGCTCTGATACCACTGTTGGGTTTTATAGAGAAAACATGTGTGGCGGAAGCAACAAAAAAAATCCATGCAAACCGAAATAGGATCCCGTCGACAATTTTGTATTCGAAAAGAGTGTTTGCAGGATGTACGTTATCACGGAGAAAGTCTGATGATGACGACGCTCCATTCATGCAGTGATGTACATCGCTCATAGCACATATGGATAGTTTTTGACGTCGTCCGAATGCAGGTGTCTCAGCGTCTGCATCTCTACTTCGTCCATGCATATGGAGTGGAACTCCACGTCAGGCTTCCCAAGCCAGTGGGAAGGAGTCATCTCTGTGAGGCAATGTGCTAGCATTGTGATGCTGTCCTTTCTCCCTTGAAGACGGTGATGGCTAGGATTTACATACGTGAGCGTAAACTAAAAAGCCTCTCTCAATATCTTGTATAGATATCGGTCATCAAGCCCCTTTAAATAGGAGACGAAAAGAAGTAGGGTTTCTCAATCCCATCGGTAAATAGAAACACTACATTAATTAAAATACTTGTGGATTAATTAGAATATTTTGAAATTAATTAATTAACCAAATAATCACATTAATTGATTAATTAATATATGACTCCTTACAATAGCTCATGATGGCTCTATGGGCATATATATATATATATATATATATATATATATATATATATATATATATTATATAAATATATATATAAATATATATATATAGATATATATATATATATATACCATCATTTACCCCTTCAGGTGGATCCACTAAGGTCCATACCTTTATTAAATAGATGGAATCAATTTTTGGTCTCACATCTTCTACACATTCCCCAAAATTTGGTCCCTCAAAAGCATGATTGTAGGTTGTTGGTTCATCATCATTAATAGCCGACACATTGTCTTGGTTGAGTCATAAGATACTCAAATCTCTATATCTCAAGACATTCCCTACTAGACCTTTTTGCTTTTTCAGTTACATGAGGAACTTGAGATTGCACAATAATTTATAATCCTTATCAACCTCCACAGGTTCAAGGATAATTTTTGATCTAAAAATTTTTGGAGTTCTATTTTCCTCTTATTGGCTCATCCATGAATAAATTTCTTTTTGAGGAATACAATAGTTCTTGCAACAAACAATTTACTCTCAGATGGAATATAGAAATAATATCCCTTGGATTCAATATTGTATCCAACAAAATGACATTGGTCATATGTGGGTCCAAGCCTTTTAAAAAGTGATTATTGACATAAGCTTCACATCCTCTAATATTCATATAACACATATTGGGGTATTAACCAGTCCATATCTCATTCGGTGTCTTTTGAATTGAGTTAGAAGCATAAACATTGTATTTTCTAAGGAATAACCTTAGAAGGAAGTTGGAAGAATAATATGACTCATCATTTATCATACCATTTCCGACAAGGTGTATTTCATTCTTACTGATACATCATTCCATTATGTTATAGTATTGTTGGTGGAGTGCATTGTGATACAATACCATAATCTATAAGAAGGGCCTCAAACTTTTGAATTTAATTTTCACCACCTTGACCTGATCAAAGTTCTTTAATACTCTTACCAATTTAATTTTTTACTTCATATATGAATTCCTTGAACTTATACATGGATTCAAACTTGTGTTTCATTAGATGTGTATAGCAATATGTACTAAGTTCATTAATAAATGGGATGAAGTACTGATATCCACCTCTAACACTTGTCCTTAAAGGTACAAATACATGAATATGTATGAGTCTTAAGATGTCACTTTTCCTTTCATAATTCCCAATAAAAAGCTGTTTTATCATATTGCCTAATAATCAGGATTCACATGTCTCAATTGATTCAAAATCAAATCAGTCTGGTTATTCATATTCATGGAATCTAGGAATGCATGTTTCATTTTGGTGGCCTAGATGAAAATGTCACACATAAGTTTTATATCAGTAATCAAGTTCAATATTTTTTATGTTATATACATTTGTCTCAATATGTAACAAATAAATTCCATAAGACATTAATGAACTACCATACAAGATCTCATCTATATAAATAAACGATTTTCCATTCTTTATATGAAATCTAAAACCATTCTTGCCCAAAAATGAAGCAAAAGTGATGTTCATATTTTTGGCAAGTACATAATAGTAGTTCTCTAAGTCTATTACAACACTATTCATCATAGATAAATAGTAGGAACTTAGAGTAGTGGAAGAAACTCTTGTTCCATTAATGAGACATAGATCCACTCTGCTTTCTTTAAGGGCCTACTTCTTTTTAGATCCTCAATATTTTA
This sequence comes from Alisma plantago-aquatica, assembly GCA_963693085.1. Classification (NCBI taxonomy): domain Eukaryota; kingdom Viridiplantae; phylum Streptophyta; class Magnoliopsida; order Alismatales; family Alismataceae; genus Alisma; species Alisma plantago-aquatica. The sequence continues at coordinate 1,113,025,557 of OY856412.1, forward strand.
ACATGTGCGAGATCCATATCTGGTATCTTATACCCTTGATGATTAAGTGGATATATTTATCTCTACAAAATATATACCCAAAGTTGGATATCTATATCCCTTACTTCTTCTTCCTCAGTCCCTACAGGTATAGAGGACATTTCCTTTTCCAATTCATAGCCTAGTAATAATTTCCTACATCACACAATCCTACTTTTCCTCAAGTGTAGAGACTTAGATTTTTGTCCACCCTATAAACTTTCTTAGATTTTCCTCTGCCCTTTGACTTTCCTTTTCCTTTTTTGACCAGCAACATGGATTTGGGCTTGTATTTATTTATTTTCCGTTCAGTTGTTCTTAATTTACCAAGCAACTCTAAAAATGGTTAGGAAAAATTGTTCATATTGTGATTCATAAGAAATGCATTTTGACTTCAATAATAATTATAGGATCACATATGTGTCCAACTCTTCACTGAAAGGAAATTTTGCTCTCTCTAGGTTTTTCACATGCCCACTTAAGCACATGGGGCTCAATTGGATCACATTCCTCCATATTACACTTAAATAATGCCTTCAAGAGATCATGCCTCTCTGGCCTTGCTTGTTCTTGGTACATGTTCATGAGATGCAACATCATATCAACAACTCCATGCACTAATGGTGATTTTGAATTTCATGATTCATGCAACAAAACATAAGAAACTAGATTTCCATGACATTATCAAAATTCTTACAATACACTTTCATTTTCGCACTAGGTGCATTGGGAGCTGGTTGATCTAGCACTAGTGTATTCAATACAAAGAAGTTATGCTAACGTGTAACAACAATTCTAGAGTCCTAAAGTAGTTATTAATGTCATTTCCATTATGTTTTTTCTTCTCAATAACCGATCATGTTGAAAATTTGTTGGTATATATTCCATTTGATTTGTAAGAGATATTATCAAGAGTTAAAATTTTGATCAGAAAAAGTTTTATCAATATTAATGTTGTCATCAATTAGATATCACTCCAACTATTATAGTATCAAACTAATACCCCTCACCATGAATTCACAAGATTACATTGAACAAGATTTTAGTGGGTCAAGATCCATATTCCATCAAGTAATTAGTCAATATTTTGTGATAATCCACAACTTGACTATTTGCATTGGAAACATTTGGTAATTTCATCTAATGCAACTCATGATAGATGGATGTACAAATCTTTTTTGTAACTATATTTAAGCATCTAGCTTCTTAATCTTATGAAGATCACATAGTTATGTCTGATGTAAAGCCCAACATAATAGAATAAGCACTCCACTTTGGAAGACAACACATCTATTCTCACACTTTCCCAAGATGGAAATTGCACCATGATTTGACATGCACACACATAGTCAATCATGGTTTCCATGTTGTTGAACATTGAAAAGAATCTAAAACTTAATATTTTATTTAAGGGTTTTATTTATATACATATATATATGCAAATACCACATACTTGTAATATGTATGATGTATACACTATATCTACATTCCTCAATAATAGTTATACAAAATTAGTTATGGGCATATCAATGCAATCCCTTTGGATATATGAAGGATTATTGCCCATCTAAGGTCCTTTGCATGTCATGAATCATTAATATATGAACTCCCACATGAACCTACATTTGTGATGCCCCATGGTGAATGGATCTATGGACGCTCATTGGATTTTCATGATTGCCTTGTCACACCAATTCCTTCAAAACTAATCTATTCCCATGTATTATTATAGGATATGTAGAAACATTAACTTACATTTGAGGTGATTAAGAGTGAATTACATATCAAATAAAAGAGATGAGGCTCAACATGCAAGCCAAATATTGGTCGACCAACATCAAAGTGCATTCATCCATAGACACATGCACACAAAAAAGGGATCATTAGTCATGACCATTAAATCATACACCAAATAAAACATTGTCAATAAGAGACATGTATTATGGACAGATACATCATATCTAAAACATATATATTAGGGATTGCATCATTTAATGAGAGACATTCCCCACAAATTATTTTTGACATCCACATACACGTGGTCGGGTAACGGGGCCAACACCCTTGTGTGGGGAGTTTTTCATAGTCAAAGCCATCCACCATATAAAAAGTCAACATTGCAACGCATGATGAAACTGATATCATATTAAAAATGTTTTCATTAACACTACATAAGCAATAGAAGCTTGGTGGGCCCAAAACCATAGGTCCTAGGATTGCAACTTGGATTTCATACCACTTTCCATGAAGAAACAAATTTTTTCCATGAGTCTCATTATCAGATCTCATCAACAACAATATATTGGGAAGGAGGAATGTGAGATATACCCAGTCAGATAGTATATTTGACGAAATTTCTCATAGGAAATATGATGTTCACATGAAATTGTCAATGATGTCCTCCCAAAGAGGTTGCTAAAGCATCTGATTCTCAATATAGTTCACGCAGATTATGGCAACTACACATTTCACTACACGAGTCAATTGGAAGAAGAAGCTTTTTCATTGACAGTGTGCTAGTATTGCACTCTAACTCTTATCTCTCTTATGGGAAATGAGGGCTAGAGTTCACTTGTCAAAAGGTATAGCCAAAACCCTTGTTGTCATGTCTCTTAAAATATGAGATGAAAGAAATAAAAATTTCTAGAAATTATCATAATTGAAAAGGAAACAATTGTGTTTAAGAAGTCTACTCTGGGAAAACTAGTGAGCTAACTGGCCAGTGCAGTACGACAACTACAATGCATAAAAATTTTCTAAAATAAGTCATATAACACACTGATCTTGTCTATTTGTCCAACTAGACTATCTTATTAATTATTGGGTTGATCTTGTCCATTTGATTCAATGTACTATCTAGTATATTGATTGGTAAATCTCAACTCATTCAACCAACTAGACTTTTCAACTAATCTACTAGTGTATCCAATTAAACGATTGGACTTTCCAATCATATGTCTGGGCTTCTTCTTAGAATAGTGATGATATTATTAATTACCTAAATATTTTAGTAACCAATCAATATTCTATCCATGATTATTCTATCTTCCATATTTATCCTATGTATGTGACAATATAGGCTACACATTATGTTGGTAGTGATGTTTGTAATCATATTATGACTTCACAGACAAAGACTGGCATCCAGCAAGACTTTATTACTACCAAAGTAATTGGATAAGTTAGAGAACAACTTGAACCTAGTGTTGTGACCTGTGTTACAAAGATCATGTAATCCCTTTGTCTGTGATATATAGATTGCATTTGATGCATTAAAATGTTATGTTTTAATATTCAATCCTTTTTCCTTGATCTAGAGTAGAGAATTTGTAGATGTGAGCTCAATAGCATATAATGAATAACATGAGCATGGCCATGCATTCCATAGTACAATTCATCAATTCGTAGGGATATCCATAACATATTCAAATCTAGAATCATCTCTATCAAAACCCTAATCCCATGAATAGGATGATTGTATGCTTAAAAAATTAGTTTGGGACAAACAAGGATACACATAAACATTAATACACTCATTTATATCCAGATGAACATTAATTTCCTATATAGTGAATATCTCAAAACCTTAGATAAGGTTACATGAAACTATAATCATACTTTGTACCTATAAAACCCTCATATGATGATGGTATGAATATATCAAACATAAACCCTAGTTTGTAATTGTCTAACCAAACCTACCCATGTTTGGTACCTCATATGATGCATTAGCATCATCAGGGGTCATAATACCATATGTTGCCTTAATACACACAATATTAGACCTCATATGATGATGGTATGTAAGTAATCCCTTTAAATAAATCATATATGCTTCTTTGTTCAATAATCCTTACATAATTACTAAAATATGACTAATTAGGGGTATAATGTGATTACTAAATATAACTAAATGATTGAATATTTCTTGTACATGGATAGGAATAATGTGTCGTTATATAATTTTATGTTAATGTTAATGGACTTAATGAGTAATTGAGTAAATTTATCTAATTCATGCAATATAATTCATCATAACTCTATGAGGACAAAAAGACTCTAAATAATAAATATTGATGATATTGATCTAATATTATAATAAATATAAAGGCAATGAGGTAAACCCTGATTGTATTAAATTTTGTAAAAGGAAATTTCAAAATCCAAATCTCGTTGCAAAATCATGGTCGTTGGGTCCTAGATAGCTTGGGTTCAGAGTTTTAGATTAACCAGAGAATCCGAGCTAATATTATTTAATTCAAAATGAAAATGTTATAAATGTGTGCTATCCAAATGTGTTTTGATTAAAGTTTCTATATCCAAATGGTGCAATATAATTTACTGTGATGTGTGTTTTGATTTCTAGATTCCTTAAGTCATCATTTTCATGTGCCTTGGTAGGGCCCAAACTTGGTCAAGACCCTTGGTCTAAGATCCTACGCCTCCGGGATTCTCTCCTACAAAAGGTAGGAACATTTCCTAGGTGTGCCTCACATATATTTCCTCTATACCTAATCTCCCTCTCCACTACACATTTCTTCTGGATTTTATTTTAAAATATTTACTTAGAAAATTTTATGGTGCATGATCCTATTCTTTATAGGGTTTCATTGTCCTTAATCCAAAGTCAAAAAGATTTTCTCACAGGTCTCTCCTACTTGTTTCTTCTACCAATATTTTCACAATTCTAGCCAATGAGATAATTGTCATCTATACATAACCCCTTCCAACGTTTGAGCCATCTTTTCAATCATGTTTTCATACACTCTTGTCCCTCAAATGCTTTCTTTCAAGTAATTCAGTCTCATCTCACCTACAACGCTCAACCTCATCACTAATGATAAGGTCTATGATTTTAGAGTCGTTGTTAATTCCCTAGAGTCACCTAAAGTAGACTGCAAAGTTATTCACTAGGAACATTGCTTCATAGAATCTTGCTTCCTTGTCTACCCTGTTTGTTCCCTCTTTATGTAGTCCTATGAAATTATGTTCTTTTTCTCATAATCAGGTGCTCGTGTGATGCTTTCTCTTTGTTTTGTCATCAATGGGTTGAGGCAGTCCTACCACAAGTTTTTCCTTCAACTCTCCTCCTTTCATCTTCCTATAGTTTAACACTTTGTCCTTTGATAGAGTATGGGGAAATGTTGTCTCCTAGATCTACCTAGGAACTTCCTGATGGTCTTTGGGTTTGTGTGAATTTAGAGTGCACAGCTAAACGCCCAAGGGTCTATGGGGGTCAGTGTCTTGGTCTTAGATCCATCATTCTTGAAGATACAAGGCCTCGTGCTTCCTCTCATGAGAATGCAATGGGAGGAAGATGACCTCCTATCATTTTACAACTTTATACTCTACCACATTTTAAGTTTTTCATGATTCCAAGGGTAACCTAGACTTTTTGCATTTTATTTCTCATTCTAAAAATCCATATTCATTTATGTCTAATGACAAAGTTGCATAGTCACACATCTAAGCATTCATCAGTGATGTCGGGGGGAAACATTTATCATTATGCCTAAGGTTTTCTTAATAAATCAGTAAATACTATAATCTTCAATATATTAAAATAAGTAATTTATAAATTTAAAAAATAAAGTAAAATATACGATGCAATCAGTAAAATATCATTTAATGGATGGATTTGTTTTGGTGACCTAAATAAGTAATAACAAAAAGACGAATTTTAGGATTTATCCATTTAATAAGAGGTTAACCCTAATTTCATATATGCGTTTAACATGTGGCTTGTGACTTAATGTGGATGTAGGATTGACATTGGATATATCTAGGACCAATTTGTTCGACTTCTTTATCATATTGAGAAATTGATCTAATTTCCCTCTCTCTCTCTATATATATACACATATATGTATATGTATGTTACATCTCCTTCACATGGAGAAATGGATCTAATTCTTTCTCTTTTGATGCATATTGCGTCCCTACTTGATTATATTGAGAAATCTCTAATGTTTTGTCCCTCTTGGTCTTTTGAGACATGAACCATACATGGTTTATCTCTATTGATATGTTGACACTTATGAATTCTTATATTTTGAAATTGATCTTTTTATTCTGATAAACTATTCAATATGCCTTTTTGACTCTTTTGCTGAAGCCGGAGGCTATCTAGTCATCCTGCCCTCCTATTGCAGGCAAATGCCAACTATTACAATCTAAGTTTTGTGGAATGGAAACAAATCTAGTAGTACTACTTCCATTACAGTTGTCCTTCTCAAGCCACAATAAAATAATATTTGGTGGTCGTACATACCTAAAGCTACCATTATTATTTTTTGGATTGTGTTTTGCCAAACAATCTACACTACCATTGCATCTTCTGTCCATATGCTTGAGTGACCAGTTCTTGTTATTTTTCAACTTGTATCGGATACTATCAATCAATCTTGTACATTTGGGATTGATGCTCCAGCAGCATATTGAAGGTCTCCTTGAAGTCAGTTTCAGCTTCTTGATTTTATATGGCTAGCTCTTGTGCTTATTGAAAATCTAGTTTAATAAAAATAGTTTAGCATGCATGAGTGAGGAGACTTTACTACAAGAGAAACCTTCAATCCATTCTAATTTATCATCTCGTTGTATACTTGGTGACACACACTAATTTTTTTAGGCCTGGATTTGTATTTATTGTAAGGGTACATGTAAAAGGTGCCTGCAAGTGGCATACCTGAGTTGATCATACTTGACTCTCTGGTGATTTTGTTGTGCTTCCAACATTGCAACATATATTCCACTTCTCACATAAATTAAATGTTTTTATAATCGACTATCTTTAAAACTTTCTTGCCATGCCAAGATGTACCAACATCTAATCATGAATCAATATTTCTTGATTTCATTCCCAGATAGCCCCATTTTGATCCAGTTACTTAGTTAGTAGAAAGGAATTTTCTTGGTAGATTGTATTGGAACAAGTGTTCCCAAGTTCCTATTATGTATTTACAATATCTTAAAGCAAGAAGACTTGTTTCATCTGGCTCATGGAAACTCTCACAAACATTCTTCATGGTCATATGTCGCTTGGTTGACCTATTGTTAGTCAAAATCACATCATGCGCCAGCAGCCACATAAAAAACATAACTTCTATGGTGATTTTGGCTTTCCATATTTTACTCCATTCACCTTTCACAGTGATATTATTTTGTCTACATAGAAGAAGTTAACTAGAGCTAGTCATGTACCTCCCATTATCAGTTGTTTCCTAGACTTTCATGCCCCCAACACCAATTTTGCTCAACGGTTTGTTTTTCATAATGTTACAAACTCTCTCATTTGGTTGCTATCTCTGCAGAAAGGATTTGTTCCAAATTCCCTCATATATGACTACATTGGCGATGTGAAGTTTGTTGAGGTCATCCAGGATTCTTCTCGTGGCAACCCAATCAAGTGTGACATCCTAAAGGTCCTAGTTTTCATCCCAAAATTTTATAGATTCATTGTTCATGATCTGAATGAAAGAATGCTTCTCTCTAAATTTTTCTTTATAAAGTGACCCTCACAAACCGTGATGCATTTGTTGGTTTTCCTTCTTTGTATCGAATATAATAATCACTTATAAGATTGTACAAAAGAGATCCACATTTGGTTGCTATCTCCCAAGTGTTCTTTAGCGGGAGAGCCATATTCGATTCATGCATGGCTTGAATGCCCAGTTCCCTATTTTCCATGTTCTTTTTCATCTTGTTCCATGCTACGAAGGAGTTTGGGTTGGATTTGCGGTTGCCACTGTAAGGAGGCGGGATCACCCCCTTACTAAAAATTAAAATTTTAAGAATTAACATCCATTCAAAACACACTCAAAGGTATGTTGGAATAGGTATAAATTTTCCAAATTTATTATAATGATATGCAAAAGACCAAAGTATAGCAACGGAATAAAATGTTGGCTATATTCAATTTATCACAAGGTTACAAAAGAACATCATAATCTCTCACAAAGGGTTTACATGTATCACTCAACATATGGATCTAGTAGAGGGAAATATAAACCATAACAACTTTGTGTCCAAGCTTTAACTCCTTAAGCTAGTCCAAAACTTCATGCCTTATCATCCAAGTCCTTCACCTACGGTTGGAAGCATACCCCATCAAGAACAGAAAATAGATGACAACAACAAAGGCTAGTATGTGCATACTAAATAGGAAATTAAGCAATATATGTAATAAAGGACATCAAATATAAATGGCTTCCCATAGAAAGGATAAGGACCACACAAATGGGTATTAAGAGAAAAGGAATTGAGATCATATTGATAACAAACGAATACTTGCCATTAATAAAACATAAATATTGTGCCACACAAGCACATGTAAAGAATTAGGGCACACACCCCATATCATCGACCTGCATGCATGTGAGATAAACATAGCCCTAGAACAATATAAACACAAAGGTGACCAAGTCTCATAAACTTGAAACTTGATAGAGAAAGGAATACTTCCAATGTCTAAAATATATAAAACATGGGCCAAGAATCACACATCTTGCCCTAGGTATGAGGTTCCTTTCCATCCTAAAAGAGAAGGAAATATCACATCTTCTCGTCTAGAAATAACACATCTACCATAAAAACCAATGCAATTACACTACTCTAGCGCTACTGAATCACATAGCATGTTAAATATAGAGGCAAGTAGAAAGTATAGTAAGAATATATAAACTAGTCACTACATAAGTGACCAACATATACATCCACCTTATAAGTGGGCAAAAGACATCACATGTCATCTTTTAGAGTTCCATCATGAAAAAAGAATAAGATAAGAGTTTAAAAGAATATCCATGATCATATGATCAATATCAAATAAAGTAGTTCACATGGACCATGATTTTCAAAAGGAAATACATTGTGTATGGGCTAATGTCCAAAGGACAAAGAGAATGAATAAGCATAGGTGAATTGCTCCACATAGAAGAATAGGGGATACATCATACCTCAACTTCAGAGTCTAAATAGACCAAGTTAGTCCTAGATCCAATCCTAGGCCTCCAAAGCACCTCTAGGGAAGATGGACATGTCCAATAGGTAAGGTTCCCAAGCTTAGAGAGGGTGATTTCTCCAACAAAGCTCCTATCACGAGCAAAATGTACCTTCTCTACTTTAGAGGTGAACGAACCTCACAAAAGAACATGGAGATGAGGTGTTTATGGGTTCTAGGTGGGGTTTCACCATAGAAGACCATGGTTCTAACCTAGAGGAAGGTGGAAGGAAGACTAACAACATGAAAATAGAGAAGGAGAGGAGAGAACTTACTAGTGTTGGTCAAAATCACCAAGGAGGAGCTTAAGAAAATCTAAATAGAGAAATTTGGAACCCTAGGAGCCTTCTTCACCAAGGTAGGCACATCCTTTTACCTTGGTACAGAATATTGATGGAAAAATAGAGTGGGAATGATGCCCTAAGCTATAGGAAATAAAGGAGAGAAAGAGTTTTTTAATGGGAGTTAGGAAGGGGTAGATATGGATATATAAAGAAAGAGGTCAAGTATGAGGTGTCTATGAGACATTCCATGTGTCATGTATAAGGGTGTCCATGGACTTGCAAGACTTTATGGATAAGGAAGAATTCCATCATTAGGCATCAAGTTAATTTCCATTTGTCCAATGCTAAGGGTGCCTATGGACATGCAAACCTTTATGGATAAGGAAAAAGTCAAGCATGAGGTGTCCATGGAGCTTTCCATGTGTCCTTAGCCTAGGGATTTCATGGACATAAAAGAGTACAACTCATAGAGGCTTATTGAATATAAGATGTCAGTTTAAGGACACTTATAGGCCATCCCAACCGACCTCCAATCAAAGAAATAACTTCGTTGGTTGATAGCTTCTAAAGATAAGCTCATTTATAAAGAGGGTAGTCCCTATAATACCCTAGGAAAGTAACACCTTCAAACCAAGGTGCAACTATGTGCCCCATGGTTCACAAACTCGAGAATGGTAAGGGAATATATAAGGATTATAATGCATGTGACAATTTGCAAAGAAAACCTCCCAATTGGGTCAATTACAGAAAAGTCTAGAATGTACCTAAAATTGCATAACTTGCACAAACAACATCCAAATTGGACCAAACTTCATCCACAAGTTATATTTTACGTGTTGAATATGAATTTGACATTATTTCCATATTTTGAAGTTATATAATCAAATTATTCATTACTTATGCCTTTTACTCATTTTCTCTCTCCTAAACTTATCCTAATATTTCAAGGTTGTCCAAATTAGATGAAATTTGACATGTAGGCTAATTTTGATATTTTGATTTCAAATTTGAAGTTTGTTTCCACTTTTGAGACTTATTTTTAATAGATATGTCATATGGCCCATTAACGGCCAATTATATAAATTATTCATCCAATTAAGTTCCTTATCTTCATATTACCACCAAAATGAGTTATGTGGCATATTTTATGTAACCATTATATACCTAAGATTAATGTTAGAACATTAGGTTACATTAATGTGATATATACATGCATTAGCTCATTGGGGTTACACTAAACATGTATTTAGGTCTAACCTTCAACCTTGTTTGGCTAAGTCCAAAATGTCAACTTCCAAGGTAGGGTCCGAGATCTAGTATGTTACACCACACCACCCCTTAAAGGGATTTCATCCTCAAAATGAAACCATCCACATATAAGAAAACAAATTATTCACCAGCCCTTAAAGAATTCATCTTATTAAGTCAAAGCTATTGTTTAGGTACAAAAGGTTCAACTACACTTCCTTACATCCAACTACATAACCATCATGTAAAAAAAAATATAGAAACATAACTTGTAAAGACTTACTATGAACTATGGGTTAACTTGCTCTTGTCCATCCTCAAACAAGTCTTTACACCTGGGAGACTAGTTAAACATATTAGGGTCCCTTAAGATAAATCATACAGTTGTCTAAGGCTAGTATTGCCTAAAAGCATTCTATTTTAGACAATTCATATCATCTCAAGACAGGCTGGTATCATATGGATTCGGGAGTCCTCGTAAACTAAGCTAGTGGTGCGGAGGGAAATCTTGCCAGCCCCTAACCTTGATCCTTTCTAGACACCTTTTCTTTCAACTTCATGTCCAAGTATCTTCCTAAAGGCCAAGCTGAACAACCTCATGTTACTATGGTTACTTATGCATCTTTTACTTGTAAGTATTTTAAGGATCTATTCATCATTATTCTAATGTGAAACTATATGATCCTAATTCAACCCTTCATCATCTATTGATTAACTCTAGGGAAAACATGTCACTTAAAGGTAAGGCAAGTATTCTAACTAGTGAGAAAAAATTAAAATAGTCAGATTCTGACTACCATGGGATCTGATACCATGTTGTAAGGAGGTAGGACCACCCCCTTACTAATAGATTAAAATTTGAAGAATTAACATCCATTCCAAACACACTCAAAGGTATGCTGGAATAGGTATAAGTTTTCCAAATTTATTATAATGGTATGCATAAAACCAAATTATAACAACGGAATAAAATGTTGACTATATTCAATTTATCACAAGGTTACAAAAGAACATCATAATCTCCCAGAAAGGGTTTACATGTATCACTCAACATAAGGATCTAGTAGAAGGAATCTAAACCATAACAACTTTTTCTCCAAGCTTTGACTCCTTAAACTAGTCCAAAACTTCATGCCTTATCATCCAATTCTTCACCTAGGGCTGGAAGCATACCCCAGCAAGAAGAGAAAATTGATGACATCAGCAAAGGCTGGTATGTGCATACTAAATAGGAAACTGATCAATATATGGAATAGAGGACATCAAATATAAAAGGCTTACCATAGAAAGGATAAGGACCACCCAAATGGGTATCAAGAGAAAAGTAATTGAAATCATATAATAACAAAAGCATACTCGCCATTAATAAAACATAAAGATTGTGCCACACAAACACATGTAAAGAATTAGGGCACACACCCACTATCATCAACCTACATGCATGTGAGATAAACACTTCCCTAGAAAAATATAAACACAAAGGCGGCCAAGTCTCATAAACTTGAAACTTGATAGAGAAAGGAATACTTCCAATATCCTAAATATATAAAACACAGGAAAAGAATCACACATCTTGCCCTGAGTATGAGGTTCCTTTCCATCCCAAAAGAGTAGGAAATAGCACATATTCTTGGCAAGAAATAACAAATCTACAGTAAAAACCAATGCAATTACACTACTCTAGTGCTATTGAATCAGATTGCATGCTAAATGTAGAGGCAAGTAGAAAGTATAGTCAGAATATATAAACTAGTCACCACAAAAGTGGCAAACACATACATCCACCTTATAAGTGGGCAAATGACATCACATGCCATCTTTTATAGTTCCATCATGAACAAAGCATAAGATAAGAGTTTAAAAGAATATACATGATCACATGATCAATATCAAATAAGGTAGTTCACATGAACCATGATTTTTAAAAGAAAAGACATTGTGTATAGGATAATGTCCATAGGACAAGGAGAATGAATATGAATAGGTGAATTGCTCAACATAGAAGAATAGGGGATATATCATACCTCCACTTCAGAGTCTAAACAGTCGAAATCAGTCCTAGATCCAAGCATAGGCCTTCAAAGAACCTCTAGGGAAGGTGGACAGGACCAATAAGTAAGGTTCTCAAGCTTAGAGAGGCAGGTTTCTCCAACAAGTCTACTATCTCAAGAAAGAAGCACCTTCTCCACTTTGGAGGTGAAAAACCCTAACAAACGAACATGGAGATGAGGTGTTTATGGGTTCTAGGTGGGGTTTCACCATGTAAGGCCATCGTTATGACCTGGAGGAAGGTGGAAGGAAGATTAAAAACAAGAAGGGAAGGAGAGGAGAAAACTTATTAGTTTTGGTCAAACTCACCAAGGAGGAGCTTAAGAAAATCTAAATAGAGAAATTTGGAACCCTAGGATCCTTCTACAGCATGGTAGGCACCTCCTTTTACCATGGGACAACATTTTCGTGGCAAAACAGAGTAGGAATGATGCTCTAAGGAAGAGGAAATATAGGAGAGCATGAGTTTTTGAATTGGGAGTTGGGAAGGGGTAGATATGCCTATATAAAGAAAGAGGTCAAGTATGAGGTGTCTATGAGACATTCCATGTGTCATGTATATGGGTGTCCATGGACATGCAAACCTTTATGGATAAGGAAGAAGTCAAGCATGAGGTGTCAAGTTACTTTCCATGTGTCCAATGCTAAGGGTGCCTATGGACATGCAAACCTTTATGGATAAGGAAGAAGTCAAGCATTAGGTGTCCATGGAGCTTTCCATGTGTCCTTAGCCTAGGGATTTCATGGACATGCAAGAGGAAAGCTCATAGTGTCTTCTTGAATATAAAATGTCGGTTTATGGACACTTATAGGCCATCCCAACTAACCTCCAATCAAAGAAATAACCCCATTGGTTGATAGCTTCTAAAGATAAGCTAATTTATAAAAAGAGTAATCCCTATAATGCCCTTGGAAAGTAACACCATCAAACCAAGGTGAAACTAGGTTTCCCATGGTTCAAAAAATCTAGAATGGTAAGGGAATATATAAGGATTATAATGCATTTGGCAATTTCCAAAGAAAACCTCCCAATTCGGTAAATTACAAAAAAGTCCAAAATGTACCTAAAATTGCATAGCATGCACAAACAACATAAAAAATGGACCAAACTTCATCCACAAGTTATCTTTGATGTGTTGAATATGAATTTTCCATTATTTTCATATTTTGAAGTTATATAATCACATTATTCATTACTTATGCCTTTTACTCATTTTCTCTCTCCCAAACTTATCCAAATATTTCAAGGTCGTCCAAATTAGATGAAATTTGACATGTAGGCTAATTTTGATATGTAGACTTCAAATTTGAAGTTTGTTCCACTTTTGAGACTTCTTTTTATGAGATATGTCATATGGCCCATTAACGGCCAATTATAGAAATTATTCATCCAATTAAGTACCTTATCTTTATATTACCATCAAAATGATTTATGTGGCATATTATATGTATCCATTATAAACCTAAGATTAATGTTAGAACATTAGGTTACATTAAGGTTATCTATACATGCATTAGCTCATTGGGGTTATACTAAACATCTATTTAGGTCTAACCTTCAACCTTGTTTGGCTAAGTCCAAAATATCAATCCAGTGTAGGGTCTGAGATGTAGTATGTTACAACACACCACCCCTTAAAGGGATTTCGTCCTCAAAATCAAAACATCCACATATAAGAAAAAAACTTATTCCCCACCCCTGAAAGTATTAATCTTATTAAGTCAAACCTATTATTTACGTACAAAAGGTTCAAATACACTTCCTTACATCCAACTACATAAGCATCATGCAAAAAAAACAAACATAACTTGTAAAGACTAACTATGAAATATGGGTTAACTTGCTCTTGTCCATCCTCAAACAAGTCTTTACACCTGGGAGACTACTTCAACATATTCGGGTCCCTAAAGATAAATCATATAGATGTCTAAGGCTATTATTGACTAAAAGCATGCTATTTTGGACAATTCATATCAGCTCAAGCCAGGCCGGTATCATATGGATTCAGGAGTCCTCGTAAACCAAGCTAGTGGTGTGGATGAAAATCTTTCCAGCCCTGTACCCTGATCCTTTCTAGACACCTTTTCTTTCAAACTCATGTCTTAGTAGCTTCCTAAAGGCAAAGATAAACAACCTCAAGTTACTATGGCTACTTATGCATCTTTTACTTGTAAGTATTTTAAGGATTTATTCATCATTATTCTAATGTGAAACTATATGATCCTAAATCAACCCTTCAACATCTATTGATCAAATCTAGGGCAAACATGTCACTTAAAGGTAAGGTAAGTATTCTAACGAGGGAGACAAAATTGAAATAGTAAGATTATGACTACCATGGGATCTGATACCATGTTGTAAGGAGGAGGGACCACCCCCTTACTAAAAATTATAATTTAAAGAATTAGCCTCCATTCCAAACACACTCAAAGAATGTAGGAATATGTATAAATTTTACAAATTTATTATAATGGTATGAAAAAGACCAAAGTATAACAATGAAATAAAATGTTGACTATATTCGATTTATGACAAGGTTGCACAAGAACATCATAATCTCCCAGAAAGGGTTTACATGTATCACTCAACATAACGATCTAGTAGAGGGAAATCTAAACCATAACAACTTTGTCTCCAAGCTTTGACTTTTTAAGCTAGTCCAAAACGTCATGCCTTATCATCTAATTCTTCACCTAGGGTTGGAAGCATACCCCCTCAAGAAGAGAAAATAGATGACATCAGCAAAGGCTAGTATGTGCATACTAAATAGGAAATTCAGCAATATATGGCATAAAGGATATCAAATATAAAAAGCTTCCCGTAGAAAGGATAAGGACCACCCAAATGGGTATCAAGAGAAAAGGAATTGAAATCATATGATAAAAAAAGAATACTTGCCATTATAAAACATAAAGATTGTGCCACATGAGCACATGTAAAGAATTAGGGCACACACCCCATATCATCAACCTACATAAATGTCAGATAAACATAGACCTAGAACAATATAAATACAAAGGCGGCCAAGTCTCATAAACTTGAAACATGATAGTGAAAGGAATACTTCCAATCTCCTAAATATATAAAACATGGACCAAGAATCACACATCTTGCCCTGGGTATGAGGTTCCTATCCATCCCAAAAGAGTAGGAAATATCACATCTGCTAGGCGGGAAATAACAAATCTGCCATAAAAACCAATGCAATTATACTAATCTAGTGCTACTAAATCACATATCATGTTAAATATAGAGGCAAGTAGAAAGTATAGCCAAATTATATAAACTAGTCACCACATAAGTGGCCAGCATATACATCCACCTTATAAGTGGGCAAAATACATCACACGTCTTTTTATAGAGTTCGATCATGAACAAAGCATAAAATAAGAGTTTAAAAGAATATCCATGATCACTTGATCAATATCAAATAAGTTTGTTCACATGAACCATGATTTTCAAAAGAAAAGAAATTGTTTATAGGCTAATGTCCATAGGACAAAGAGAATGAATAATCATAGGTGAATTGCTCAACATAGAAGAATAGGGGATACATTATACCTCAACTTCAGAGTCTAAACAGTCCAAGTCAGTCCTCGATCCAAGCCTAGGCCTCCAAAGAACCTCTAACGAAGGTGGAAAGGTCCAATAAGTAAGATTTCCAAGCTTAGAGAGGTTGGTTTCTCTAACAAAGCTCTTATCTCGCACAAGAGGCACCTTCTCCACTTTAGAGGTGAACAACCCTAACAAAAGAACATGGAGATGAGGTGTTTATGGGTTCTAGGTGGTGTTTCACCATCGAATGCCATGGTTATGACCTAGAGGAAGGTGGAAGGAAGACTAACAACATGAAAATAGGGAATTAGAGGAGAAAAATTACTAGTTTTGGTCAAAATCATCAAGGAGGAGCTTATGAAAATATAAATAGAGAAATTTGGAACCCTAAGAGCCTTATTCACCAAGGTAGGCACCTCCTTTTACCTTGGGAAAAAAACTTCATGGAAAAACAGAGTACAAATGATTCTCTAAGCTAGAAGAAACAAAGGAGAGCAAGACTTGTCAAATTGGGAGTTTGGAGGGGGTAGATATGGCTATATAAAGAAAGGGGTCAAGTATAAGGTGTCTATGAGACTTTCCATGTGTCATGTATAAGGGTGTCCATGGACATGCAAGTCTTTATGGATAATGAAGAAGTCAAGCATGAGGTGTCAATTTACTTTCCATGTGCCCAATGCTAAGGATGCCTATGGACATGCAAACTTTTATGGATAAGGATGAAGTCAAGCATGAGGTGTCCATGGAGCTTTCCATATCTCCTTAGCCTAAGTATTTCATAGCCATGCAAGAGGACAGCTCATATAGGCTTATTTAATATCAAATGTCAGTTTATGGACACTTATAGGTCATCCAAACCGACCTCCAATCAAAGAAATAACCCCATTGGTTTGATAGCTTCTAAAGACATGCTCATTTATAAAGAGAGTAATCCCTATAATGCCCTTGGAAAGTAACACCTTCAAACCAAGGTGCAACTAGGTTCCCCATGGTTCAAAAACTTGAGAATGGTAAGGCAATATATAAGGATTATAATGCATGTGACAATTTTCAAAGAAATCCTCCCAATTGGATAAATTGTAGAAAAGTCCAAAATGTACCTAAAATTGCATAACTTGCACAAACAATATCCAAATTGGACCAAACTTCATACACAAGTTATATTTGATGTGTTGAATATGAATTTGTCATTATTTCCGTATTTTGAAGTTATATAATCACATTATTCATTACTTATGCCTTTTACTCATTTTCTCTCTCCTAAACTTATCCTAATATTTCAAGGTTGTCCAAATTAGATGAAATTTGACATGTAGGCTAATTTTGATATGTAGATTTCAAATTTGAATTTTGTGTCCACTGTTGAGACTTATTTTTATACGATATGTCATATGGCCCATTAACGGCCAACTATATAAATTATTCATCCAATTAAGCTCATTATCTTCATATTACCACCAAAATGAGTTATGTGGAAAATTTTATGTATCCATTATAAACCTAAGATTTATGTTAGAACATTAGGTTACATTAAGGTGATCTATACATGCATTAGCTCATTTGGTTATACTAAACATCTATTTAGGTCTAATCTTCAACCTTGTTTGGCTAAGTCCAAAATGTCAACTTAGGGTCCGAGATCTAGTATGTTACAGCCACCTAACAGTATTTGTGTGATACTACTATCCATATGGTCGCACTAACCCATAGTCAAGAGTGCAACTTGCACAACATAAGTTGGGATTGTGTTGAGTGTAGATTTCACTAGACAACAATGGCATGCGAGAGATAAAAAGTTTTCCACACACCCATTAGTCTTGAAGTTCACTTTGTCAAGGATCTTTAAGAAAGGCTTCTTTGTAACTGTCAAATGTAGAATGGGTACTCCCAAGTACTTTCCTAGATTAGTAGTTCCTTGAATTTGGATTGTTGGTTTATCTCCCTTGTAGTTTGTCAGGGAACACTAGTGCCATGAAAGACTTGTGTCCTCTTCAGTAAGATAGCTTGGCCCTAGGTATTTTCAAACATTCTAAAATAATTGATGATTGTATTCATATGTTGACTTGTGGCATAGCTAATAATTATTAGATATTCAGTGAAACATAAATTTGATAGCTTGGTACCACCACGAGCAAGGGTGATCGATTTCCAATTCCCTTTCAACACCAAATCCTCAATCATTTAGATAAGTCATCCAATACATAACACAAACATGTTAGGGGACAAGGGTACACCCTGTTGCAGACCTCTAATGGCTTTGAAAGTATTTAACCAATGGTTTCTTGGGCCATTTGATGCAATGGTCGGACCTATACTCCAATTGATGGATTTAATACATGAACTTGACCTAATGGTTAAGATCTAATGTTTCTTCATCCAATAAATTGGAATGATTCCTAAATGTAATATGTTGGTCCAAATAAAGTGATTTAAATGGTTTCCTTTATGAGATCAACTTATGCAACTCATTTACAAATTGCTTGTTTCAAATAAACAATCACTTGTGGGTTTTACCCTACTCTTAATGGAACTTTTTATGATGTTAATCAAGGGATGTCTAGGGTTTGATGGTGACTCTTTCTAGATCACAATTCAATGACTTCTTAGGTGGTTTTTTTCGAGATGTTTACTTATGTAAACAACTAATGGCTTTACCTTTTAACCATTTAATGATTAGAAGTTGATGCCTCAATATTCCAATTGTTTTGGGTGAAGTGTGTAGTGTAATGTTATGACTCTGATGATGAGAATTTGATGGTTTGATGCCATAAACTTTTAGTATTACCCTTGCCCTTGTATGATTATGATTTATAATCACCATAATGAATTAATGGGTAACCTTAATGAGGTATAACTTGTTATACCTAGCTTTTTTTTTGGGTGAAGTCAGGTGGCGATTTTATTCATCTTGCCCAACTTGTGCAAGCAAACTCAAACTTGTATTACATATTCTAGAAAATTGCAAAGAACTAAATATGGTCGTAGTACGACCATTACAAGAAACACCTTCTAAACTACTAGGTGTATCATTCGGAAATCTGTGGTAAACACAATTTCCAATTTTGTTTTTAAAATGAAACTTGGCAAGGTAATCAGCAAGGCTGTTGCCTTCTCTCTTGCCAAAGCATAAGCTGATAGAGTGGCAGTTGTTCTTCTGTATCGCCCAAACATGTCTAGCATACTTGGGATTCTCTGTATAGTCCTCACTGATAATAGTAACGGCCTTCTTGCAATCTGTCTCAATGACAGTATTCTCCAAGTTGCAGACTGTACATATTTTATAGGCCAGCTCCAGAGCTTGCATCTCCGCATCAAGAGGAGAATCAGCCTTGATCGATTGACCTATGCCTCCCATCCATTCTCCTTTGTCATTTCTAACCACAGCAGCAATAGCTCCTCGTCTCCCCTTGTATGTTGCGTCTGTATTAATCTTCAGAACCCCTTGAGCTAGACGCTTCCACCCCGTCTCATTGGTGCCCCTTTCAGCTTTGCTTTCAGTCTTCCAAGCTTGCACAGTTAACTTGATTTCGGTATTGATGGAATAGATTTGATTCTGTATTGTATTTTCTTTCTTCTCAAACACCCATAGATTCCTTTGTTTCCAAATGTGCCAGCACGTAACCATGAATAAGATTTGATGATCTTCAGAATCCCTAAGATTCAGAGTAACCCATTTGTTAAGATTGTCCACATCCCAGAAATTAGGAGGAACACTCAATTTCAGGACTCCCACCCAAATGGGGTGGGCTTTGCTGCAGTCACGTAAGGTATGCAAAATATCTTCTTCGCTTGAAGAACATCTGCTGGATGTAGCATCATAGGACATCTTCCGTCTGTGTCTTCTTTTGTTAGTCAGAATGGCATTGTTATCAACTAACCAAAGGAACATTCTAATTCTTGCTGCAACTTTGGACTTCCAAATGGTACTCCACTGACCATCGCATTTTATCTCCTTTCCATGTCTTAAAGCTTTGTAAGTAGATGACACCGTGAATCTTCCTCTTGGATCCGGACGCCAAATTCTAACGTCGGCTCCTCCTTGGGCAGTAGGTGGGGGAATCGTAATAATTTCATGTACAATTTCCTGAGGGAACCAACATTCCAGAAATCCCAGGTCCCACTCGCCTTCTAGATTATCCAAACTACTGACCCGGAAGTCTTCTAAGTCTGCAGGTATTTGCTTTTGCGCATGCTCCTTCAGTGCTTTCCCGCTTAGCAGCCACATGTCCCTCCAGACATTGATAGACAGGCCATTGACCAGACAGATATAGGAATTGGATGACACAAATTCCTTATTAAGAATCACTGATCGAGCTACACCTGAAAGATGTACATTGGTAGTATTTGTCTTACCTTCCAATCTAGTAGCCATAGCTTTGCTCCAAATGGATTGTTTACTGCTCATAACATCCCAAGTATGCTTCATAATCAAGGCGTTGTTCCAGTCCCTCATGGTCTTTATGCCCAAACCTCCATTAGATTTTTGGCTTGCCAATTTGGCCCAAGAAAGGAGATGTACTCCTTCCTTACTTCTACCACCACTCGAGATGAAGTTTCTGATAGCTCGATCAACTCTATCACACAGTTGCAACAGAAGTTTAGCCATTTGCATGATGTAAGTGGGAATAGCGGTAAGGGTGCTTTTGGCAGAACATACCCTTCCAGCCATAGATAAACAGCGCGCCGCCCAAGAATTCATTCTGGAATTCACTTTCTCCAAGACTTCATTGTGGGTATCCGTGTTGACTCTTCTATGTAAAAGAGGAACACCTAGATATTTACCTAGGTTCAAGGTTTTCGTCAAGTCACTAATATCACAAATCCGATCAGCTTCCACCTTGGTGACTCTCCTCGAGAAGTAAATTCTTGTTTTATCAATAGAGATAGCTTGACCAGAAACCTTCTCAAACTTCCTGAAGCAATTCAAGATAGCATTCATGTTAGAGGTATTGGCTTTAGCAAACAGAAGAATGTCATCAGCAAAGCACAAGTGTGCAATATGTGGTCTGTTTCTTCCCATCTTTAAAGGAGTCCAAGATTTGTCCTGGACAGCATCTTCAATCATCTGACTAAGCCTTTCAATACACATAACGAAGATATAAGGACTTAGTGGGTCTCCTTGCCTGAGACCTTGGTACCTTTGAACTCTTCATTAGTTTCTCCAATCCAGGCGATGGTCATACGACCCCTCGTAATCGAGTGCATAATGTACTTGCAAATGTTATCCGGTATATCAGTCTTTTGCAGCGTATCTTCAATAAAACTCTAGTCCATCATATCATAAGCTTTGGTCAAATCGATCTTAATGGCCATATCTTTAGTAGAAGACCTCTTTCTCATCAAGTGCACGAGCTCCTGGGCTACCACAATATTATCAGAAATTTTCCGACCCGGAACAAAGGCGCTTTGCGTAGGATTAATCCACTTTGGTAGTCAACATTTAAGTCTCTCCACCACCACCTTCAAATAGATTTTTAGAATGGCATTGTTAAGGGAAATAGGCCTGAATTGATTGCTCGATACATGTCTGGTAACTTTAGGTATGAGGATGATGGTGGAATCGCACATACCTTCCTCCACAGTAGCCCTATAAACAACATCGTTCATAGTACGAACCATAGACTTGTGAATAATACTCCAATTAGACTTGATGAAATGGATAGTGGTGCCATCAGGCCCCGCAGCTTTGAAAGGATTCCTCTTACCCAGAACCTCCTCAATTTCAGAAAGCCCCACTTCTCTTGCTATATAAGCTTGTGCCACTTGTGGAATAGAGGGAAATCGTGTAGGGATACTGTCGAACAACTGCTTACGAATGTTGTTAGGAGTAGTAAAAAGTTTTATGAAATAAGTGGTCACAGTGTTGAAGACATCTTTGGCTTCAGTAACCCACACTCCTTGTGGATTTTTAATCGCACAAATGCGGTTGGCCTGTTTTCTTTGGTTGATGTAAGCCTGGTAAAATCGGGTGTTATTATCACCATCTTTAAGCCAGGTAATGTGGCTGCGTTCCTTCCAGTCTTCCTCCTCCTTCTTGAGCAGTTGAGTCAAATCAACTTGCATGTCAGTAATTAACTTGTCCGTGGTGCCGTCATATTTGAGCGCCAGATTTTTCTAAAGGATATCGATGTTACGATGGAGCTGCATCTTATGAGAATTTAGATGTTTAGCTCACTGCGCCTCCCACTCCATTAAACGAGCCTGAGCGTTTCTAAGCACAAGCATGTAATTGTTGTTGCTCACTACTACAGAAGTGGCCTTTGGCGTCGGTCGTTTAACCCCATTTGGCATCAGTTTTCGACCGACGCCTATGTGGGTGCCTCTAAAGGTCGAACACTTCGGCGTCGGTTGTTTAACCGACGCCTATTTAAACTATCGGCGTCGGTCGTTTAGTCGATAACCGACGCCAAAGGGGTTCGCGCCACATAAAACGGCGTCAGCTAGGGCACTTTCTGCGTCGGTTATTTACTAACGGACCGACGCCTATACTACTTATAGCGTCGGTCTTTTAGTAAATAACCGACGCATAAAGTGTCCTAAATGACGCCATTTTTTGTGGCGCGAACACTTTTGGCGTCGGTTATATACCAAAAGACCGACGCCTCTAATTTAAATAGGCGTCGGTTTGATACGTATATCTGACGCCATTTCGAGGACTGCTTTAGCCACATAAGGCGTCGGTTATCTATAAATAACCAACGCTGTAGATCTTTGCTGACGGTTTTTATAAATAACCGACGCCTTTTTTTTTTCATATCAGTTTGCAGGCCTGCTGTGGCTGGTCAGCAGGATGAGAACCTGCAGTTCAGTAACTGAACTGCAGGTTTACGACATCCATTGATATCAGCCTACAAACAGGCCGCAAACCTGCAAAAGTCATAAGCAAAATTTCACACAAGTACATACATTCATACATCAATTCAATTCTCACATTCACACATATAGAAACATTCAAATACATGTATTAACATTCAGAAATATTCATTTACAAAGTATCATTCATTATCGCTATCAACATCCCAATTATATCTTACAGTTGCCACTGCTTGTATGGCTTTTGCCCATTCTTCTCTTACTTCATTTAATGCTTCCATCGTATATGGAGCATGTATATTTTTTAAGCATTTACCTGTAGTGTTGTCAGTTTTAAACACCTGCAAAGAGAATGATGTATATATATAAGTAATAATATAAAAATAAGATAAGATTGATATATTGCATACTAACTAATGAGAGTATATATAATACCTCATGTATGGTATCGATGTCCAATGCGGCATATTTGATAATCATCTGCATAAATCGCATCACATAGTATGCGCATGACCAGCCATTGTCTTGTGTAGCACACTATAAATTGAAACATACAAAATAATACAACTAAGCACAATTCACATCAATAATATATATATTCGAGTCGGGAACTTACTTGTACGTTCTGCCAATTTATTGGCTGGTTCTTTTTCCTTGGGACCGTTCCTCCAGCCTTTTTGAATGCATCTAAACCCCTACATGTTAATATAACACAATAAATTGCATAAGTAAATAGTAATGTAATAAAAGATGTTAACGGATATAAAAATGAAATATTTCTCACCAGAATAATGGCATTCTCATTACGTGTCCAATTTTAGTGTTCAATGTACTCCCCGCAGGATCTAGATAATAAATAGTGAATGTCCTGGGGACAATAACTAGTAACTCCCAATGTCTACCGCTAGAAGTAAGAAGTTAACAATTAATAACTCAAAATGCAAAATAAAAATGGAATTTTCTTAAGTCCAAATTATAAATAAAGTAAACTTACTTGACATTGAATGGAGCTATTATTATCGTCTTCTTTTGCTGACCAAAAATTGTAAAAGCATCTATACAGTATTGTTGAACATTATCAGGGTCTTTAGCTACCAAACTAATCAATGATGGAATCAAAAATCCCACATGATCAAATGCAAATTGTTTGCAATGATCTTCGACTAGGTAGCTGCAAAACATATAGGTGTATGCATTAATATATAACAAACCAGATCACCGGATCTTACACAAGGTATATGGATGTATAAACAAGATCTCACCTTATCCATGTCTCTATCATTGATGTATTCAGCCAATCATACATAAACAGCTCAATAATATCTTGTATAAATAAAGAGCTATCGTATGATTGACCTGCATAATCTGCATCTAAAGAAATAATTATAGGGCAATGTACATTATGTGCCCGTAGCCAACATGCCATTCCCCTACAAGCAGGACCTAACGGGTATGTTAGGTCAGTTGGAACCCAATCGGGTAATGCGGGAAGTGGAAGTGGAGGCCTAGGTGCTCCTGGTGTCTTCTTTTTAACCTGTACATATAATTTCAGATCAGTTGACATCATATATACACATTAACAGTCTAAATCAATGTAAATTTATCTTACAATTTCAGTCGTGTAGACGACATCTGCTTTGGGCCACAATATCACCCCGCCTTCTGTCTCACCAAGTGTATCAATATCTGGGTGGGCATATGGCAACGCAACTTCCCTCCAATCGGGTAACACACGTAATGGGCCCACACGAACATAGCCCTATGGCATTGGAGTCCCGTGAAACCTTTCCACAGGAAGGGACGGGTAAGCTTGCGCCTCTGCAACAACGTAGTCTTGCATTCTTAAGCGGCATGGCTTCAATGCCTACAAATTTACGTAAAGAATATTATACATATATACATATCATCTTGAAAACATAACAACTTGAAAAGACTAACTACAATGCCATAAACAATACTTACAGCAGACGTGCTAGGCGATGGGTCTCCAGGATTACTCACAGTCTGTGCATCAGGAGAAGAGTGGGTCGCCATAGGCGTATTGGAAGCCTGAGATGCCTGCCACCGCAGCAATTATTCCTTGACCTTCTCAGCAACTACATCGTTGATCTTCTTAGCAACTAAATCCTCAACTCTCTTATTCTCCTATACATGGATAAAAGAAACATTAGCTTCTTATTAATGAATTTCCTTTTGCAGTAACATTCTAAAAAAAGAATAGTGGGATGGCCCAAAGAATGCTTTGATGCCAACACCAGTGCCGGCACCTCTAACACGTCCAGGATGCTCTGGGTTACCCAGAGCAACTGTCAATTCATCCCTTGTGCCCTGAGGGATGAACGTGCCTTGTTTCCTCTGCTCGTGCAGCTCCTGCTAATCACCATAAACAAAAATTGGTAAGTTAACACCACAAATAATCAATATTCAAACGATTTCTCTAAGAGTTGTATTTTACCATTTTTGCAGCCGCCTCAGCAGTTACAGGCTTCTTTATTTCACCCTTCTTGTTTTGCCTGCCAGCTATCCAGATATCATGGCGAGGCATGGGTGTGGCAGACTCTTGAGTAGGAGCAGACTCCTGAGTAGCCGCAGACTCCGCCTGTAGTCTTTGGCGAACGCTTGCATAGCCTTTTGGACCCATAGTGTGGTCATGCACATTCAGTGCATGCCTTGCTTTTTGTGCGTCACTGAGGGCCTAGTTAGTATGCACATTAATGATTTGGTTAGTAGCACTAAATGCTAATCTTGAATAGGTGAATACAATGTATATTAATTAAATTAGGAGTGACGCCTAATACCTTGAATTCTTCAGATTTTCTTGAAGCAACAAAATTGTCCCAATCTTCTTTGTCCAAGAAGTTCCATTGTTCAAGGGCTGACTTCTTCTTCTTATCACCCTCTTTTATGTATTCTCTGTTCAGATTTGTCCTATAATTCCTAAGCATTTTTGCAGCGCGTTGCATCACATTTTTACGATGCAACTTCTCATCCAATGCAAACAGATTCTGTAAAATAGAAATGTTATTAACTAGTATCCAAAATAGAATTGCAAATAATAGAATTTGTAATCTACAAAATAGAATTGCAAATAATAATAACTCACGCATAAATCCTTCCATATCAAGTCTTTTTTCCCTTGAGGAACTTTATGCCAATTGTCATACTTAACACCAAAATGGCTCCGAGTGGTACACCCAAGATAGTTCACAAAATTATTGCAGTTCACTCCAATTGGATTTCCTCCATTATCAAACTCCACCACCAATTTGGATCCACTACCACTTAGCGCTAATAACTTCTTCAACAGAGTGATGCCCCTTTTCTTGTTAAGTGTCTGGTGTTGCGCATCAAGTTGCTCCAGTGCTTCAGTGGGTACAGGTGCATCAACCTAAAATTTGACAAAAATAAAACACACTAACTTAGCCCAATATAGAAATATAGGATATATGACATAACTAGAAGATAATGAATTTTATAGAAATACAGGATATGTTTTTAGAACTTACATTAGTATCCTCGCCATGCTCGTCATGGACAGCATGCTCATCATGGACTTCATGCTCATCATGGACATCATGCTCATCATGGTCAGCCATCTAAAAATGTCATTAAAAAGGCAAACATTTAGCATTTCTATTAACTAGAAAAAGGCAAACATTTAGCATTTGTATTAACTAGAAAAAGGCAAACATTTAGCATTTGTATTAACTAGAAAAAGGCAAACATTTAGCATTTGTATAAACATACATGTCTCTAAAATTGTGATCTTTTATCAATTAACAATCCTTCATTGTGATCTCCGTGCACATATAAGTCATCATTAGCTTCAATATTTTGTGGAGTTGGCAACCCAACTGAGAATGGACTGGAGTCATCATACTTATCATAGTACTCTTCTTCATCTATAGGATCTTCAATGAACTGTCTTTTACCATGAAGAACAACCGACCATTTATCATTTGCAGGATCATCGATATAGAATATTTGTTTCGCCTGTGATGCCAATATGAATGGTTCACCCTTCTCGCCAATCTTTTCAAAGTTCACCAAAGTGAAACCCAATTCATCCACTATAACTCCTTTGGTGTTATCAACCCAATTACATTTAAAGAGCGGAATTTTGAAATCTATGTAGTCAAACTCCCAAATGTCCTCAATGACACCGTAATATGACATTTTAGCTTCACGTGGACTCTTATCCTTTGCACTTGCAAAGTACATAGTCGACGCTTGAAGAGTGACCCCACTATTTTGGACGACACTCTTATCATCTTGGCGCTTTGTGTAATATGTGAATCCATTAATGTCAAACCCTTCATAAGACATAACATTCGGTTTTGGTTTAAAGGCGAGGCATTTGATAGTTTCTGTAATATCATTTGGTGTTTGAGATAGTTGATGTAAGACTTTATCTTCAAACCACTTAGTAAAAGTCTTATTATGCTCTCTAGCAAGCCACATTGAACTTGCTCGAGGATGTTGTCTCTTTATGAAATTGGTATGTTCCTCGATATAAACACTCACTTCGTCCATATTGTGTAAAATATACAAGTGAGCTTGTTCGAACTGCTCACGGCTGATTACTTTCACCCGTGATCCCAAAATTCCTTTGCCCTCCTCAATATTCTTGTCATTATCAGGAGTGTCATTACCACTGAGAAAGTCATTGCAAAAATCCATAACCTCTCTCGCCACATAACCTTCAATAATATTCCCTTCAGGCCGATAACGGTTTCGAACATCACCTTTAAAAACGCTCATGTATCGTTCAAAGGGATACATCCAATGCAAGAAAACTGGTCCCAACATTTTCACTTCCCTAGTCAAGTGGACAACAAGATGTACCATGATATCAAAGAACGAAGGAGGGAAATACATCTCAAGCTGACATAGGGTAACAACCACTTCTCTTTGCAAATTATCGAGAGTATCAGGGTCAATAACTTTGCTGCATAGACTGTTGAAAAAGAAACAAAGTCTGGTAATTGCAAACCTTACATGCTTCGGCAATATAGATCGAATTGCCACGGGCAATATTTGTTGCATTAGAGTGTGACAATCATGAGATTTAAGACCTATCAACTTCAGATCTTTCATTGATACCAATCTACGGATGTTGGATGAGTAACCATGTGGCACCTTAACATTTACCAAGCATTCACAAAAAGTTTTCTTCTCCTTTCTAGACAACGTGTAACAAGCGGGAGGTAAGTATGTTCTTTTATTACCCATTTCACGTAATTTTGTTAATTCTGACCTTATTCCCATTTCACGTAGGTCCAGTCTGGATTTTATCCCATCTTTAGTCTTACCTGGTATATTTAATAGAGTACCAATGATGCTATCACAGACATTTTTCTCAACGTGCATTACATCGATACAATGCCTGACTGTCAAAGAACTCCAATAAGGAAGATCCCAAAATATTGACTTCTTCTTGAATGAAGAATTGTCACTCCGTGTGGCCATACTACATTGTGATTTCTTACCAAATTCATTGACAATGTCTTTTACTCTTTCATAAACAACATCCCCTGGTATAGGTTTAGGTGCACTCCGTTCATCATTCCATCCATTGAATGCTTTGTGCTTCCTACGATACGGATGGAATTTTGAAAGAAACCTTCGATGACCAAGATATACAGTCTTGCCGCCATGTTTTAGTCTTATTGAATCAGTGTTTTCTTCACATATAGGACACGCTTTAGCTCCTTTGACACTATATCCAGACAAATTCCCATATGCTGGAAAGTCATTAATAGTGCAAAACAACATAGCGTGCAAACGAAATGTATCTCTTGCTGAAGCATCATAGGTCATCACACCTTCAGCCCAAAGTTTCTTTAAGTCATCAATCAAAGGTTCAAGATAAACATCGATATCATTTCCGGGTTGTTTAGGGCCCGATATCAACAATGACAACATACCGTACTTATTTTTCATACACATCCAGTGAGGAAGATTGTATATAACAAGCATGACTGGCCAAGTGCTATGCTGGCTGCTCAATGTCCCGTACAGATTCATCCCATCTGTACAAAGCCCAAGTCTTATATTCCTATCTTCTTCACCAAATTTAGGGTACAATAGATCAATCTTCTTCCACTGTGGGGAATCAGACGCATGTCGTAGGATCCCATCATTATTTTTCTTAACATCTGCATGCCACCTCAAATTCTTCGCATCTTTCGGATTTGCAAACAAGCGTTGAAACCGTGATATTATAGGTAGATACCACAACACCTTGGCAGGAGAACCAGTTTTGGACTCCCCCGAAGTCGTCAATTTATACCGTGATGCACCACATTTTGGACAATCTTTCAAATCTACATAGTCCTTTTGAAATAATACACAATCATTCGGGCATGCGTGTATCTTCTTGGCCTCCATTCCCATTGGGCACAACATTTTCTTTACCTAGTATGTTGAGATTGGAAGCTCGTTTTCTTCAGGAAGAATTTCTTTCAACAAAGTCAACAATGAAGTGAAGCTTTTGTCGCTCCATCTATTGTTAGCTTTCAACTTATACAATCTCAACACAGTGCTAAGCTTCGTAAACTTAGCACATCCTGTGTATAACGGTATCTCAGCATCATGCACAATGTTTGTAAAGATAGGAGGTGGATCGGTGTGCTCTACCCTACAACTATCCAGCATCGCATCAACGATGTCTGCTGGAACTGGTTCGTTCACATTTACGTCATCAGAGGCAATTTCTTCTTCCACCCAAGCACTGCTATCGACATCTACTGGTTTCGATTTTGAAATCTCTCCATGCAAGTGCCATTCTGTATAGCCTTGTACAATCCCGTTGCACATGACATGACTTTTGATTTCCTCACCAGTGTTGACTTTCAAGTTGTTACCGCAATGCCTACATGGACAGTAGAACCTATCTGTAGGTTTTTTCCTATGTTCCTCGGCAAATCTAATAAACTGATCAAGACCAGATATAAACTCTGGGGTGCAACGATTACGAATGGACATCCATGATCTATCCATTCTATGATCAGAGAAAACAAGTATATATTAGGAAACAAGTATATATTAGGAAAAGATTAGGCAGCATTTCCCCGCTGTTCTCTAAGTACATATATACTTAGAGAACAAACGGGGAAATGCCAACAAACACATGTGATGTCATTCTTATATATAATAAATGTGTACCACCTATCCCATCCTTGAACACCTAATCTCACTAGTAAGTGTATAATGTGTATTGGGTTTTTGAGAAAATTTCGGCAGCATTTCCCCGTTGTTCTCTAAGTACATATGTACTTAGAGAACAAACGGGGAAATGCTACCAAAATTTTCTCGAAAACCCAATAAACATTATACAATTACATCCTAAGTGAGATTAGGTGTTCAAGAACAGTCCCAAACCGGGGACTATCCAAGATTTACTCCTAATGAGTCAATCTTGGACGGGTTTCTAGGCCAACAAACACAATAATAGATATCTACAATGAAGCCGGACTCCATACAAATAGTATATAATTTAGTGATTGTTCATTCTAATTTATACCAATGTACAAGTAATATAAAAAACAATGATTGTTCACATTCTAGGCCAACAAACACATGTGATGTCATTCTTATATATAATAAATGTGTACCACCTATCCCATCCTTGAACACCTAATCTCACTAGTAAGTGTATAATGTGTATTGGGTTTTTGAGAAAATTTCGGCAGCATTTCCCCGCTGTTCTCTAAGTACATATGTACTTAGAGAACAAACGGGGAAATGCTACCAAAATTTTCTCGAAAACCCAATACACATTATACACTTACATCCTAAGTGAGATTAAGTGTTCAAGAACAGTCCCAAACCGGGGACTATCCAAGATTTACTCCTAATGAGTCAATCTTGGACGGGTTTCTAGGCCAACAAACACAATAATAGATATGTACATGTTAGGGTTTCATCACAATTGATGTTAGGGTTTAAACAATGTTAGGGTTTAATCAAATCAAATTAGGATGCTAGAATGGACAAGTTTAAATCAAATTAGGATTTAAATTAGGGTTCCAATAGGAATCAATTTAAATAATTTTTATGTGAAAGATGTAATATTATAATACATACAATGGCAATAAAATGAAACCCTAATTGTATTGGAACTCATAAAAGGATGTCTCAAAGGTTGAATCTAATATATGCATCCTAAAAAAGGTATCACGTCACAAATGTGCATTTCAATAATCATATTTTATTTCCTTCCAATTAGTGTGGGTGCCAAGTTTGGAATTGTTTTATAATCATGGGTCCCTTAATTTTATTTAGGATAGAAGATAAAATCAAGGATTTCAAATAGTATAAGGCGCACCCCCAAAAGTAAAAAAATGGATATATATTATGCATCATACCTTGGTTGCTGATTTTGTTTTGATGCACGACAAATAGTTACCATTGGGTCTTGGTCCACGGGAGGATAATCTATCTTCTACCTATTTAGAATGCTTCCTTGTGTGCACATCCACATAGTATATGTGTCTAAATTGACATTATCCTATTTAGAATGCTTCATTCATAAACACATATGTGTTCTTGAGTTTTGGGATTCTAATTATATCCAATTTAAATCATGTTAGTTAGTAGTATTTTTTTTGGATCAATTATGCTTGAGATGCAGATATTTCTGTAAAGGATGGTCATTGACTCCTGAAAATGGGAATGCCACACGAACA
Organism: Alisma plantago-aquatica; assembly: GCA_963693085.1. Taxonomy (NCBI): domain Eukaryota; kingdom Viridiplantae; phylum Streptophyta; class Magnoliopsida; order Alismatales; family Alismataceae; genus Alisma; species Alisma plantago-aquatica. The sequence continues at coordinate 1,113,057,213 of OY856412.1, forward strand.
TGGATAGAATAGGTAGATGTTTTTGAGCATGGGCTTGACATCAGTCAAGTTATGGTGTGGAACGAGGAGATGAGACTATTACTGAATGGAAAGAATGGCAGAGGAAGGGCTTGATGCTAGTACCTTGTGAGCAACGGAGTTAGGGCGTGATCAAGGAGACGCAGAGCATAGCAGCAACAAGGAGGAAGGAGCAAGCGGCGGCGGCGGCGAGCAGGAGTGGTGGCGAGCAGGCGGCGAGCAGGAGCGGCGGCGAGCAGGCGGCGGCGACGCAGAGCAGCAGGATCTTCGGCGAGCAGGAGCGGCGGCTAGCAGGTGTCCAACGGTGGCAGGAGCGGCGGCGAGCAGGAGTGGTGGCGGAGAAAGGGGTGCCAGAGAAGGGGGCACCGGAGAAGGGGAGCTGGAGAAGAAATCACCGGAGAGAAATCAGCGGCAGTAGAGAAGAAATCGCTCACAATGAAACAGAAGAAAGGGGAAGAGTCGGGCGATCGAGGGTAATGAAGTTCCCAAATAGCGTCGGTTGTTTTAAACAACCGACGCCTAAACACTTTAGCGTCGGTTGTTTGAAAAAACCGACGTCCAATTCGACGATATTTTCATGAAATTGTTTAGCGGGAACCACCTTCAGCGTCGGTTATCCTTGAATAAGCGACACTGAAGGTGACACTTTTCGCGCAAATTTTCATCGCACATAGGCGTCGGTTTCTACCTTAATAACCGACGCTGAAAATGACACTATTTTTTTTGATCGAAATATGGATTTCGCGGGCGACTTTAAGCGTCGGTTTGTTATAAACAACCGACGCTGAAGACAAAGCGGTACCCGTGTCTGGCTGGTCTTTGAATATAGACGTCGGTTTTCGTAAACAACCGACGCCTAACATAGAAGGCGTCGGTTTTCCTTAATAACCGACGCCCAGAAAAGTGTCACTGAATGCTATTTCTGTAGTAGTGGCTATTCCAGCACTCCGTCAAAGTAGGCGAGAAGGTGCTATCCTTATTCCAAGAGGCTTTGGTGGAGAATCTTCTAATGTGTCTGTTGGAAGGCAAGGTTCTCACAAGCAGCGGGCAATGGTCCGATTCTACTTTAGGGAGATGAGTAACAGTTACTCCAGAAAATTTCAGGATAAAGTCATCGTTGGCAAGAACACGATCCAATCTTCTCTGTTTAAGATCATGTCAGTAAGTATACTTCTGACCCAAGAAACCCATGTCAGAGAGGCCAGCTTCAAGGATAGTATCAGAAAAAATAATGGCTTCCTGATTGTTGAAGGTTTGATATCCCATAGTTTCCGCAGGAGCAATGACAGTATTAAAATCACCTGCCACTACCCATGGCTCATTGAAGCTATTTCCAAGGTTGATAATGTGTTTCTAGAGTAAACTTCTGACTTGAATATGGGGGTTGGCATACACAAACGTTGCAAAGAAAACATTGTTCACCTTACAAGTAATGAATTGTCTATGAGTGTTGACAATCTCTAGCTTTAACTGCCTTTCGTTCCAGCAAACCCATATACCTCTAGAGAAGCCCCTTGCCTCTGATCTGTGAGAATTAGAGAAACCCAGCTGTTTGATAGTAGCCGTAGCTCGATCAACACTTATTCTTGGTTCCAAAATAACAGTAATCATAGGTTTATATAAAGAAATATATTCTTTTAGCACTCTGCAAGTATCTTTGTTCCCTATACCCCTCATGTTCCAGCAAAAGATGCTCACCATTTGTTCCTTAGGAAGATTTTGATAGAAAAGTTACTGATCAGATACAGGAACTTGGTTCTCCTTGTTGGCCACCCCATTCAGCCCTTCTAAAATAGCTGCTTTGGTATGCGCTACTCTCAGCCTCAGACTTTTCCTCTTCCCTTCAGCGGAGAGCAATCTCTTAGAATTTCCTTGTCTTTTCATTTTTGTTCCGCTACCTCTTATTGCCTTGCTCGCATTGACTGCCCTTGGTGTGGAGTCATTGTCATCTACTATTAGTCGGGGTTGGTCACCCATTGAGTTTACAGCTGCAGGTTCGATAATGCACATGTCCTCTCGCACTTCATTGTCCACTATCAATTCTATTACTTCGTCTACCTCTGGATTCAAGTATGTATGATCTTCCTTGTTTACATGGGACACACCTTTTCCTTTGTGAATCGATCTGTTGTGCACAGTATTTGTGATGTTTATTATTACCTCCTTTTTCTGTAGTTGTTCCTCCGAGTTATTATTCATCTTCTTCTTCCTCCAGATTTTCGATGTCGCATGACTTCGTACATTTCCTTGTGTGGTCTGGTGGCGTGGTTCCTCTACAACCCTCTTTGATTCCTCTCCACAATCTTCCTCCAACTCCTCGAACTGGTTTTTAGAAGATGTGGAAGGTTCCGGATCTTTATCCTACTTGTATCCTCTTCTTGGGTTGGGATTTCTTCTCCTGCGTTGTGTGTTCCATGTTTCAGTATCCCCCTCATTTCCATGGTCTTGCCTTGCATTCCTGTTGTTGGCTGCGGTGTCAGGTAGCGTTTCAGCATTCCCTCTACAGTCTTTGGAGATATGGCCCGCTTCTCCACAAGCAGCGCAAGAAAACAGGAAGCCTTTATATTCAACTTCATATTCCATTCCATTTATAAAGATCGAAGGTATCAAATCTTTATTCGTGTCGATCTCTATTGCAAGTCTTGCAAACTTGCTTCATGTTCTCTTGGTCGTATGTTCATCCACCTTCACCAGTTTGCCCAGCAGCGATCCTACGATGTTGAACATAGATTGCACATAGAGATGCAGCGGCATATTAAGGATTCTCACCCAGCATACTATGTGTCTTGGCATATCATTAGAAGGTATAAACGTAGAATACCAATCCCATACTACTAAATGACAGCCGAAGATCTTCCAAGGACCTCCAGTCATGGCCATATCATAATCTCATCTGCAGGATAGTTGAACCACAAAATGATTCAGGTCTAATTCATATATATTAAATCTCCCCACTAGACTCCACATGGCGCACAACCTATCTTTGAGAGTCATGTAGCCCAGTTCTGTGCCTAAATCATTGACGATAACAGTATATTTCCATGGCTTTATCAGGTGTTCCTCCTCCATGGGGTCGATGAGTATGGAAGGTTTGCCTTCAAGTTTCCCTGTTCTGATAGCTTCCGGTTCCAGATGTTCCTCAAACAGCTTGCTCAGGAACATATCCGAGTCTAATTTCCTACTTCCTTCTCATTCATCTCTGGTCAAACCTGATCCCCAGTAGCTTTGGTTTCCAGTGATTTCCTTATCTTGTGTCGTTGCAACCTACGTATTCAGCAACGGAAAGTTGTTGTATGAGTTATCTGTTGCGCCTCCTACCATAGTTCCTGATATCGTTGTGTTTGTTTCTACCTGTTGGACTTCCTCAGATGATCCTCTCATGCCGGCATACTGCAGGTTTAAACCAACCTGCGCTATCACTTCATTGATGCCCTGGCATTGGCCCTACGTCTTTGAATCCCTAGTCGTTTCATTTGATAACCGATGAGATCCTGGACTCCTGGATCTTCTTCGCCTGCTCGCCGGCGTATCAACGTCCTCCTCATCGTCCAGATCACCGTTTCCACGCACCGTCGTGCCACTGAGACCTAGGTCGACGCCCGCTCCTCTCCGCATCTCCACGCTTCCACTCATCCTTCTCTTACTTAGACCTTCTTTTGTTATACCTAGCTTTAATATAACTAAATGATGGTAATTGGAATTCATAATGTAAGTGTTTATGTTTAAAGGGAAGTCAAGCTTCATCATAGTTCCCCTAATGAAATTCCATGATAGTCCATCATATTCTTTAGATAAATAGACTTTGATAGCCATGCATTTGCACTAGTCTTCCTCTTCATAGTATGGATAGCTTCCTGGGTCATGGCTATCTTATCCGTTATACACCTTCCTGGGACAAAGCTACTCTAGTTTTAAGATACTCGACTAGGTATGTGGATTTTCATTATTTAACCACCACTTTTGAAACTAATTACAGACATATATTGTTCACTGATATCTGACATAGCTCCTAACACAGTTCAAGTTTGGTCACTTTAGGGATAAGCACAATTATGGAGTTGCAATGATTTTTAATAAGTTCTCTTCCACCTAGTGCATGTATCATAGTATTCATCATTGACACACCTTCTCCCAGTTGTGTAACATAAAATGGCCATTAATTCCATCTTGTCTAGATGCTTTGTAAGGGTTAATGTTCTCTAATATATCATGTATTTCCTTTTCCTGATGTACCATTGTAATACTTTGTTTTTTTGCTAGTGTTAGAGGTATATAGAGTCCTAGTATTTCATCGATATACAACATGTTTGTGCTCTCTAGATTAGTGATAAGGGCCTATAAATTTTGGAGGATCAAAGATTAAGATCATCCTCATTTCTAATCGAGCAACCTTTTGATATCTAAGCAAGGAGAGAGTATTCAACCTTCTATGTTGTTTGACATAGGCACTGAAAAAATTATGATTGACATCCCCATTGCTTAACCAATTGATGTGGCAACTTTCTTTCCATTCTTCTTCCCCTTCTTTGAGAATTATTACTGGTTCTTCTTTCTTGTCTATATAGAGGCCATCAGTGATTGAGTTATAGCATACCACCAATTCTTTTTCAAGAAGGATTATGTTTCTCATCAATCCTTTTTTTCCTATTCTTTTGCTTAGACTTATTTTTGTACCACTTGAAGATGAAGTTGCTTGCACATTTAAGTTCTTCACTATAGTTTATGTTGTTATTCCAAAGACTTTCTAGTAACTCTTTGAAGTCCCTATCCAGTTCCTAGGATGTTTTTGCTAAGAATCGCCACTAGACAATTTTTCTTGTTGTGGATTTGATCAAGATAGGGTAGTGATCAGATGATAGGGTAGTGATCAGATTGTAGGCATACAAAGTGTTCTACAATGCAGTGAAGGAAATTTTAATGAAGTTATCATTTGACACTACATAGTCCAATCTCTCATGGAGAACGTCTCTCTTTAAGGTAAATTTAGTTCCCCAAAATCACAGCTGGATAGTCCAGCTTCTAGTAAGGCTTTCAAGAAGAGTCTAGCTTTAGCATGGTTGTAGTGTATGCTACCACTCTTCTCTGTGTAGTGAATTGTAGTGTTAAATTCCCCTAGAACAATCCATGGTTTAGTGAAAATGGTACCCATTTTAATTAGGTGTTTCCACATAAGTTTTCTAGCAATAACTTGTGGATTAGCATAAACAAAGGCAACAATGGTGTCTTTAATGATGCATGTTACAAATTGTTGATAGTTAAGGATAACTACTTGCCATTCATGATCCTTCCAGCAGACTCAGATACCTCCCATGAATCCTCTCACTTCCATGTGAAAGGATATTTTAAATCCGAATTTGTTGATTGTTTGCTCATCTCTCTTGCCACTTACCCAAGGTTTCACTATGGCAACAACTTTTGGTTTGAATTGATGTATGAGTTCTTTAAGGCTACATAATGATTTCGATCTAGATTCACCATGTATGTTCATAATGTCTTGTACTGTGTAGAAACTTCTATGAGACTCAAATCCTTAGGAACTTTCTACTAGATGATGTTCTTGGTTGTCTTTATCTTTCATCCTACATCATGATTTCTTCAATGTTAAAGCTATTTTTAGCACTACATTCATGTATGATGGTCTCCCCATTCTTGTATATGTTTTTAGGACTCCTTGTTACTTGTTGAGTGGGAGGATAATGTGTGTCTTTCCCATGTGTTTCATTTTAGTCTAGCTACCTTGAGTTTTCCTCCCCTTAGAGGTAAGAATTGTAACCTAGGATGCATTAATTTCTTCAATATGTTCCGATACACTTTCCTCTACAACATCATTGGGGAATACAATGTTATTCGTCAAACATATTTTAGTGTCAATGTTTATCTCCTCTACTACCTCAAGCACTCCAGGATTAACAATAGTGTGGGCTTTATTCTTCTTTACATTCAGAGCTTCTTTATTTTTTTACATATTCATGATATCCCCCAATGGGGTCATGGTGTTGCCATTACCTTTTTTAGTGACATTTGACTTCTTTTTCTTCCAGACCTTCTCTGTACATTTGATTATATTTTAGTTAGTGCCATTGTAATCCTGGTTACTCATCTCCTGATTATGCTCGACATGGTCATCTTCTATTTCTAGATTAGCAAAGTGATTATTTCTATACTGGTTTGTTGACCCTTCCATATGATCATGGTGTCTTCGTATTCCTCCCTTTCCATTTATGAATTGTCCACATGTAAGTATTATCATATGCTTCCAATTCATGTGATCCATTCTATCCCTTGCCTTGGTTTGTGACCCTCACTTCCTTCTCTTATTGGAGTCTACATTCTCTTGAAGTGTGTCCCTCTTCTACACAGAGTGCACAAGCCCAAGGGAAGCCTTTGTAGACCACTTCATATTCCACTTCATTCGTAAGTATGGATGGGCAGAACTATTTTTTCGTGTCCAATTCTGGAACAAATCTAGCAAACTTGCTTTGAGACCTATTTGTCATGTGGGTGTCAACTTCAATGAGCCTTCCCAGAGCCTGGCCTATGTATTCAAATATGGTGGGCATGTATATAAGAAGTGGGAGGTTCAAAATGTAGATCCATTAGACAAATAGCTCCAAAATTTCTTCTTTTATCTAGAAAAGTGTGTACCAATCCCATACCATCATATTAAGACCAAATATTTTCCACATGCCACCTATTAGAGAATTTTCATAGTCATGTAGCCAAGATATTTTAATAGGAAAATGTCCCAAATCAAGCTCATACATGTCAAACCTTCCAGTAATTCCCCAAAGAATTTTTATTTGATCCCTCAAGGTTGTATAACCTATGTCATATCCGCAGAAGAGGATAACAATTCTGTGTTTCCACAGTTTTATTAAGGCATCTACCACTTCTAGGATGATCGACAAGGTTGGTTTTGTATTGATTTTGTTCAATATAACATCTTTCACCAATAAGTTATCCTCAAAGAGTTTTTCAAGGAATAAATCATTTTGAAGCAAACCATGCATCCCAGATACCACTTTTCTTAAGGACATGAGTGTTTGTTTTGTCATCTCTCACATAGGGATCATTTTTTCTGAATTAGGGTTTATATCTCCATCCACCATGCCTATAGGGGAGTATTTTATGTCTTATTTGTACATGGCTCACCATGATTTAGAAGTATAGAGCTATCTCCGTTATATCCTCCCCTATCTTTGTTAGATCCTCCCCTCATACATAAGAACGTAAAGTTTATTCTGATATTTAGTATGAGATTGGTTCTTTGGGCCTTTGTGCAGTCAATATTTGTTGCACCCTCTTGTTCATTATGCTTCCCAGAATTTTGATTACTCTTATCTAGTAGTCTGCTCTTCTTTTGATTTACCTTAGCATTGGTTCCCTAGCATCATCATGTGCCACCACCATAGCCATATCATCTTCTAAGTTTCCTCATCTGAGGTATGAAGCTGACCATCAGTGGTTTTCTAATATGCCTTTCGGAATCTAAAGTTACATATTGTTCATATTATGTCAAGTTGTACCCTTATTTGAAGATATTTTAAGTGATGGCCTCTTGTATGATTATCCTTCATATTAATTGTGGTGATGATTTGATATTTTTATGGGTCCTCTAACCCCACATTATAACTATTGAATGTTCTCATTCTCTTATTTACAATTGATTAAAATTACTTCTTGCCTCTACATTTGTGCATGGCTTAGATTAGTTTTATTTCTAACAATGGTAGATGATACAACCATATCTTAGGTTCTCCTTTTTACTAGTATCATATACATTGGGGGCTCCTTTTCACCCAGGGTGCTCCTCTTCACCTGACCATTTGGATGGGATTCTTTGGTTTCCTGGCCCTAATTTAAATTATCTTAGTATAATGGTGTTTGCATGCACTGCTTATATTTTATGGCATTTTCTTCTGATATTGATCAAGGTAGGAAATCCTATTATTATATCTTCCTTAAATGATCTAATTGATATCCATTTAGATGTTCTTTTTCCCTTTTGATCTACAAGCCTTGATAAAATTATTGATGTCCATTTACCTGAAACATTGCTCAGTCTCTATTTAAATGCATAATTGATATTTTTGCATGAGCAACTTCCACTTTGTCTTCTTTTATGGGATATGCTTACAACCCTTAGGTGAAGGACATGGTGGAATAGACATGATGGCCTAGATTTGGATTAGTGGAGCTGACTCTTTAGAGACAGACTTATAATTGCCTAGACATCCCTCTACTTAGTGAAGGGGTTGTTTCTTTCATGTAAACCTCAAGTGCGAGACTATTGTGAAATCATGTAAATTTAAAATGTTCACAGTATTTTATTACACTACTATTCTTATATATCATTCATTTGAGAAATGAAAAAATAAACCTATTTTAGCATACTTATTAGCATGTTTGGGTTAGATGGGTTTATTCTGCAAACTAAGGAGTGGATCCCCTCTCGAGTCCCAATCATTGTAATATCACTTGAATAGGAGGGAAAATTCCATTTATATCACTCATAGTAACCACTTGTGACATAGTGCACCCAAGAACTTCTTGTATGGCAACCCATATTCATGGTCATGTTGAGTAGAATCAAAGTACACTGAACAACATATGATCATTGTAGTGACTTTAGGTCTAAGGACTAGAATCACCATAGTCACATTGAGATTTGATTTTGATGGACATTTCTGAATTCCATGTATCATACTCAAGTTAGGTTTGTTTAATGAACTTGTTCTTAACAAGTACCAATGTGTTTGATTAGATATTCAATATCATGACTAATGAAATATAGTCATTAATAAGCATACATACTAGTCTTAATGTATTATTGTCATCCTAATTTATGTAATAATATCTGACTAGGAACCTAGACAAGAATGATTTCTCTAAGCTACACATGATCTCAAGTTCAAGTCCTCAACTCAAAATCACATGTAATTGAGTAATATGTTCTTAGGAAGTTTTTATATTTATTATTTATCTCATTTCAAAATAAACATAATAATTGTTATTGTGTTTATGAGGAATAAAATTAATTACAAAGTGTTACATTACAATCATCATATAAGTAGCTTTTAGGTCATACTACCAACACAATGGAGGTAATTTTTTAAGTTGGAGGAATATCAATGGGATTTCTTCCCATGTTAATAAGTCACTTGAGGGGCATATGTTGAGGAATGCCCTATTGTTAATCAAACATGAGGGGATCCAAAGAGCTATATTTATACCTATGATGAGAATTGGCCCATTGTGCTCCTCTCCTTCTGGTATATCCTCATCAAAGAATGAAATTAGATGCAAGGTTATGATGATCCCTATAGTGTCAGGAAGTGCTTCTAACATATTTGAAGATATTGGATCCTTTGAGGGGTCTTCATCACAATCTTTTAGTATGATGTAGAGTTGTGTATCATCATCGTGAATGATACATTTTGTTTAGACTCACCAATAAATCTCATGACATTTCTCTCTCATACTTTCCCATATGTAAAGCTTGGTTTTAGAGGTACTTACTTCATCATGAATGCGGAAATTATGACACCCATAATCTTTTCTCTGATAGGTGTATCAAGAGTATCAACAAGGATCCCTTCATAGATTTTAAACTTCATCATCCACTTGTCCAGGTGTTAGGGAGACTCAACTAAAATGGCTTAAGTCATGCATTACAGTAGTGAAATGATGGGAATATGCTTCCCTTTGAACATTTCATTTATTTTGTAGTGTAAATTTAGGTGTATTTGTCATGTGTTAAATTGGAATTTATATAACAGCTATTGTTGTGATGTCTGATGCTGGTATTTACTTGGGCATCCAAAACTGGCAAAAATTGTAATGTATTTGTGTCCCTGGTATCATGGCGAGTTATTGGATGACTCCATGAATTACCGTCCTTTATTCTTCCATATAAGCAATATGTTATCACTTTCACACCTATTATTGAAGGTCTCCTTTATAGGGTTGATTGATTCTTTACCTTCATGATAGTAGTTGTGGCTATAAAAACATCAGATGATGATGGCTAGTGTTCAAGAGTGGCCATATCAAATTTAATTGACTCAATGAGATCTTATAAATTGTGTCGAAGATCGAAGCACCTACCCATTTTGTTTCAATTTCTATGGTGATCATCATTGTGGGTGCTGGTGTTATATCCTTTTGAAAAGAGATTGTTTTGGCCCCTTATGCTTGGGAACTTCATAGTATGTAGAATAGTTGCTAGAATTGTGTCATGTGAAGATCCTTGGGAATTAATTCTTATTAGGATATATGGAGTCTTTTAAGGATGCTATTGTTGCCAGTACATCCCCTTTGGGTTGTATTGGCAGTGACAGATTGTTTGACTAATAGTTGAACAAGCAATGTGCATACTGATACAAATTTTTGGGTTGATATTGATATTATAGTGGCATGTATATTGAATGAGTTTGGAGGTGTTGTGCATAAGGGTACTCCATGTGAGTTTTTTGAATATGTGGCATTGGTGGTGGTGCCACAAAAATAGTGTTAAGTTGAGGTTGTTCAGCCTAAATTGGAGCCACTTGTGGATGACTATAATTGTCTATCAATTTTGTTAGTGGATAGGTGTAACGTCCCCAGATTTTCACCTTCTCCAAACCCCATGGAGATGATAAGACAATATCTAAAAACGTTAGCAATTATATTAGAGAGTGATGCGGAAGCATAATACACATACATGAACATACAAAATAATGCATACACCATAATACAATCTCAACATTCAACATGTATATTACATAATGGACTTAAATTTACAACATGAATTAAAATTACATATTAAAAGGAGATTTCACAATCTATGAACATGTATGCTAACAGGATCTTAGACAATAGGTACAACCTGTACAACTTGCTCACATCCTATTCTTTTATCCCATTCTAGCTCTAGACCTATCAAACATGAGAAAAAAATCATCAACAAAAGTTGGTACGTGGTAAAAGATACACTAATAAGGTTTCATAAAGGAAAATACTTGAAGAAGGAAGAAAGAGAGAAAAACCATTTCTTAAGGCAAAAATCAGGTAAACATCCTTTTTATTACATTTATTTGATGCGGTTGTACTACACTTATCTACACTTGACTTACATCTAGTACGGGCAAAAATTATATCATCATACATCTAACATGGGTCAAAGCATCATACCTCCATGTTAGAAAAAATACATCCATACCGGGCTAGGTGCACTAGTAGCTACAACCCATCCATAACCTTTTATGTTATATTAGATTTTGGTGAAGTATGACTCATAATAGTTCAACCAAGCAATGAATATCCAAATAATAGCATTCATGATATTACATATCATAAGAAACCAAGAAATCTAGTCTTATACTTATAAGACCACGTACCTGAGTTCAGAGATTGTTTTGACATCCATGATCATCTACAACTTTGTCCATGACCTGATTAATAGCAATTATTCATGATTAACAAATGGTTCATACATTCTTGATATTGTAGGTCCAAATTAGGGTTTTGGTCAAACCTAGGTCAATGTGATGTTAAGATGGTGTCTAGTATTTTTATCTGATCTATATGCCATTAAAAAGATCTAGTATGAATTTCATATTTTTCTGATAACTAGTCTATTTTCTAGAATTATAAAGAGGTTACAAACATGGAATTGGGTTTTGATGAGAAATGACCTATTATTTTGGCATAATAGTCAAATCTGAGTTCTTATTTGATTTCCACATTATATTAGGGTTCAATAATATTTTTCTCAAATTTAATTTCCACGATATGCCAATTATACCAATAATATGATCTCAAAAAGAAGCATTATCATCTACATTAAATATCATCATTATTTGTTCATAAAAGGTCTGATCTAAGGGTCCAGTAATGTACATGGCATTTTTTTGAGTCTAGGAGTATTTTTGGGGGATTTATTGGCTAAGGGGTCTATTTATTAGGCATTTTCTAAGAATACTGATATTTTTGAGGCATAAAATTGATTTACCTGAGTTGCGGGTCCCACTGCCTGGGAGGCAATCCTTGGTTGGTCAGTGCTTGCTGGTCCACATCCTTTGGTTGTACTATGTGCCTATGGTTGGACTGGCTGGTCTACGATTTCCTTGAGGGTGAAGACCTGGTCTAAGCTATGTGAACCTTCACGCACGTGATACCCCATCATCTCGCACATGATACTCCTCTGATGCAACAGCGCTACCGTTGGACACTCCTCTGATGAGTGATTGATAGAACCTCCTCTGTGACATGAATAAACAAGTCGAACACCTTCACAGAGGAACCCTGATCCACGACAGCCACTCATTAAGGTGGTGAGTCACCAAAAACGCCATGTCGGTCTCCACCTTGGATCCAAGGCGGAGAAGGCTTTGTGGGATTGGGGCTTTCAAATTTGTGTCTTCTCTATCTCCTTTAATCCATTCAAAAGCTCCATCATGATCCCCTGAAACCTTCTACAGACTAAGAAATGGATAGGGAATCAAGGAGATCTAGTCTCGAGGTTGCCCTCCATAGCTGGAGACGGAGAGCTTGGAAGATCTTGGGGTAGCTCTGCGATCAAAGATGCTCTCCCATACAACACCAATGAGCCACGAGCATCATTTTTGTTTGGGTTTTATCCCTCTAGTCCCCTCCATACTTTCTCTAGTGATAGTCCCACCTTCTGTGATTGCGAGTGGAGAGGCAGTGAGGTGCGATCGGTGGTTCCTTCTCTCTAGGCCACCTCATCCTTCAATCTCGATCTCGAGATGTAGATATCAACTATTTGCAGCTAACCGATCGCATGGAAAGCCCTAGAAATCCTCATTGAATCAAAGGAATGGAGAGGGGTCGATAAGCAACTATTGCCCGTGGAATCTGGGGGTAGAAGACAAAGTCTTCATCATTGGATCTACTTTGGATGGCCAAGATTAGGCCACACATCAATGCTACAGAGGCCTTACAACTAAACCAGCACACCCAATGTCACAGAGGTTGTGTGTCATCAATTTCATGGCCCACAATATTTTCAAGCAACCATAGTCCTCAATGCATGGATCAATCATTTATTTGTGATATTAAAACCTAAATAACTTCCTATAAGAACATGCTTTGGCTCCAAAATTTTGATTCAAGATTCTTCGTAGCGTATTACACCTTAAGTGAACGTTTGGTACCCAAACTTGATTATTTGACCCCTCAATTGAGATACTCCAAAGGGGCACATATATAAGTACATTGAACTTATACTATACATGAATTTAGCTTCTAACGTCAACAATAGAATTTTAATTACTTAGTATGACCATCATGCATCCAAAGATTCATTATTCAGTCATTTGAATCCATGTATGCTTCATTTGGTACTTAACTCCAAATGTCCTCAAATCAACTAATAATTAGTATTAATCATCTCTGTGTACATGAAAGGCCTTCAATAGCTACTATTGAACCTCTAATGGAATATGGGTCATACTTGTGGGTCAAACAAAACCATTTTTGAATAAGAGTCACCCTACCCTAGAATTAACCAACCAAGAATATCCTTGGACCTTAAATACTATATATTGGTTTTAGAAATCTTGAAAATCAGGTCATCGCATTCACCCCACCTTATTTGGAATTTCGTCCTCGAAATTCAACAAATCTCATCCTTAAGAGGCTATTTAGGAGTTCAACTTCATATTCTTCATCATTGCTTAGATTCTAAGACCATCATAGTTGCATGCACTCTAAGTTGTTAGCTTAGGGTCTAGAGATTCTTGGGTGTGTCCACCCCACCTTATTTATGTGGAAGCATCACTTAAAGTCTTATCCATAACATGACATTATGATATCTTAGGATTTCATCACTCCTAAGGATAGGGGTTTTGTTCATACTTTTAAAGTTCAAGAGGAATTCGTTTATATGCCATGATATTCAGATCGTTCAAATCTAACATCATTAACATCTTATAATTATTTCAGCATTAGAGGAGATTTATCTTCCCCCTTGATATTAGAATTTTTTTTCTACTTAAGAAGGGATTATGTAACATGTTTGACCATTAGGGTTTCACCCTATGGTGTGATATTCATACTCAACTTAGAAGCATACATTGAGAAGGATCAAAGTTACAACTATATTTCTGATCATATATCCTATGATCCAAAAATATCTTTATATCAAGTTCATGAGTTCAAATTTTTACGTCTTGCATGTATATGTGAAGGGGAAAAAAATATACTAAGTTTATCCCATGATCTCATCATCATATGTTTCATGTTTCATATGAAAGGGGAGAGAATATTTTAAAGTCAAACTTATCATGATTTCAATCTTGGGTACTACATGTATGATATAGGGGGAAATATAGAATAGGTCAAGCTTATACGAGTGACTCCTCATATATAAATCATCTATATAGCTCAAGTGAGGTTTCTATCATCGTATATTAAGAAGGAGAAGAAGAAGGGAGAACATGTATGTTGAGTATCTTTTGCACATAGCATCATACTCTCATAACTAGGGTTCATATATTACCTCACTTGCAACTAATGATGAGATTTACAAAATATGTCACACCAGCTAGGACCTAACTCAGCCAAAGGATTGACTTTATCATATGGGTCATCTACCCATCCTTTTATTTTACCAAATTCTCACATATAGATTTGAATCATGCATAAGGACTAAACTCAACACTTGAGAGTAATCTAGTGTAGGACATTTTTTTTAACACATATCTCATATATTGGAGGCTAGGTCCTATGACCTTCTCCCTGTGGGTCTTACTCTCTCTAGAGTTCACCACATATTTCATCCTACCACTAGATATCCTCCTTGTATAAGAGCTTGAGGCTCATGTACACTCATATCTATCTTAACTTAGCTTATCTTAAGTAGGAAAAGGGAATGTACTTTCATCATCAAGATCTTTCTTAAATTCTCGAAAATTGGATTCAACTAGTATACAATTTAAACATTTATAAGGAAACTTATACTATCAGAGATCAAACTTAGATAAGATTGCACATGCTTATTTCAACTATCATTCTATCATCCACTCCATGTATCACATATCTTGATAAGGCTTTAGACATCTAATCTAGACTACTCTCTCTTCTAGACTGATGTCACTCCCTTTCACTTAGGTTACATGAACACTAACTACTCTCCAGTGTGAGGGACACATTTTCATATTTACATATACGTAATAAAATATTGTATAGTTTTTTCTCCGAGAAGGAAGATGTCATAGAAAACTATCGAGGTTCGAGTCGATTGGAAAACAAAACCAAATCAGAAAAACGAGTGTCCCACACACAGTAGATAGTCTAGTGCCATGTCACCTAGTGAAATGGTGAGAAAAAGTTGTAGACTAGTGTAGCTACCCAATACATATGAGCTCTATATGGAGAGGGTTTCATACACTTGCCTAAACCTAGTTCTCGAACATCTCAGTTCTAACCTAGAGGCTAAGTCGAACCTAATCCTTATTCAACAACTCACTAAGTTTCTAGTATTAAAAGTGAAAGGTGAAATTTAGTTTTTATGTTTTATGGTGAGCAATTGTTAGGTGTATCTATTGTTCATGCTTTGATACCAACTGTAACGTCCCTGGATTTTCACCTTCTCAAAACCCCATGGAGATGAGAAGACAAAATCCAAAAACGTTAGCAATTATATCAGAGACCGATGCAGAAGCATAATACGCATACATGAACATACAAAATAATGCATACACCATAATTCAATCTCAACATTCAACATGTCTAATACATAATGGACTTAAATTTACAACATGAATTACAATTACGTATTAAAAGGAGATTTCACAATCTATGAACATGTATGCTAATAGGATCTTAGACAATAGGTACAAGCTGTACAACTTGCTCACATCCTATTGTTTTATCCCATTCTAGCTTTGGACCTAGAAAATACGAGAAACAAAATCATCAACAAAAGTTGGTACGTGGCAAAAGATACACTAATAAGGTTTCATAAAGGAAAATACTTGAAGATGGAAGAAAGAAAGAAAAACCATTTCATAAGGTGAAAATTAGGTAAACATCTTTTTTATTACATTTATTTGATGCGGTTGTACTACACTTATCTGCACTTGACTTACATCCAGTATGGGAAAAATTATATCATCATAAATCTAACATGGGCCAAAGCATCATACATCCATGTTAGGCAACATACATCCATACCGAGCTCGGTGTACTAGTAGCTACAACCCATCCATAACCTTTTATGTTATATTAGATTTTGGCGTAGTATAACTCATAATAGTTCAACCAAGCAATGAATATCCAAATAATAGCATTCATGATATTACATATCATAAGCAACCAAGAAATCTAGTCTTATACTTATAAGACCACATACCAGAGTTCAGAGATTCTTTTGACATCCATGATCATCTAAAACTTTTTCCATGACCTGATTAGTAACAATTATTCATCATTAACACATGGTTCATACATTCTTGATATTGTAGGTCCAAATTAGGGTTTTGGTCAAACCTAGGTCAATGTGATGTTAGGATGGTGTCTAGTATTTTTAGTCTGATCTGTATGCCATTAAAAAGGTCTGGTACAATTTTCATATTTTTCTGATAACTAGTCTATTTTCTAGAATTAAAAAGAGGTTACAAATATGGAATTGGGTTTTGATGAGAAATTACCTAATATTTTGACATAATAGTCAAATCTGAGTTCATATTTGGTTTCCACATTATACAAGGGTTCAGTAATATTTTTCTCAAATTTAATTTCCATGATATTCCAATTATACCAATAATATGATCTCAAAAAGAAGCATTATCATCTACATTAAATATCATCATTATTTATTCATCAAATGTCTGATCTAAGGGTCCAGTAATGTACATGGCCTTTTTTTGAGTCTAGGAGTATTTTTGGGGGATTTATTGGCTAAGGGGTCTATTTATTAGGCATTTTCTAAGAATACTGATATTTCTGAGGTATAAAATTGATTTACCTGAGCTGCGGGTCCCACTGCCTGGGTGGCAATCCTGTGTTGGTCAGTGGTGGTTGGTCCACATCCTCTGGTTGTACAGTGTGCCTGTGGTTGGACCGGATGGTCTATGGTTTCCTTAAGGGTGAAGACCCGGTCTAAGCTAGGTGAACCTTCACGCACACGATACCCCATCGTCTCACACATGATACTCCTCTAATGCATCAGTGCCACCATTGGACACTCCTCAGATGAGTGATTGATAGACAAAACCTCCTCTCCGACATGAATAAACAAGTCCAAGACCTTCGCAGAGGATCCCAGATCCATGACGGCCACTCATGAAGGTGGTGAGTCACCGAAAATTCCATGTCGGTCTCCACCTTAGATCCAAGGCGGAGAAGGCTCTATGGGATTGGGGCTTTCAAATCTGTGGCTTCTCTATGACATCCCTGGATTTTCTAAAACTTAATCTATTGTGTGACGTCCAAATTGAAACCCTCACCTCAGTGAGAATCCCAATTTAAACACCCCATACTAGGTAAGAAGAAGAAAATCAAGGGAGTCAGAAGGAAACACAGTAGCACATGTACATGAACAATAATAAAACCATACAACACATGTTCACCATTCAACATATAATTACAACATGAATTGTTGCAACATTTGATATTACACATTGAATAGCAAACTTCTACATGTACATGTACTACAACTAAAACTAGAGGATCTTAAGACAACAGGTACACTTGTACATCAGCTCGCCACACAATTCTCACTATCCCGGATCTTCAAGAACACAACCACAACCTAAACAAAAGATTACATGTGGTACACGTCCGCACAATATTCAAGAATACTGTACTGAGTACGCCTACGTGTCTTTTATATACCTCTCATCATATCTTGGCAATAAAATAAAACTAATACTTGGCAGTGACAGAAGAATATAATAAAAGTGTATATTTGCACAAAGATATTCATTAGCAAAAGAGAACACATATTTTTAATCACATTTCCATCATATATCTCGTACAGCTGCCCCCAAGGGTTTTGATGTTTTTAGGCCTTATGATCTACTACCAAAGAGTTTGAGATCATTTAACGTGTGATCTACTACCAAAGAGTTTGAGATCTAACACATGTGATCTACTACCAAAGAGTTTGAGATCACTTCAATGCACAGTACTACCAAAGAGTTTAGTGCTATCATATGATGGATCATATATCTTATGTTTCATGTGTTCATAGCCATATGTACAGAAACTCAAGCAACATATTATACAAGAGCAATCATTTCATCCAATATCATATGCCAAGTATTTTACTATGCATATAACATAAGCATATTGTATAATAAGCCAAGTAAGAGATAATGGCATACCTTCCAAAGAGATAGATCACAATCACATATTCCTCATGTCAACCCTAACCTTGGTCAACCCTGATTAAGACAAGATCACATACTACTATCAAGTTATCATCATCATACATCTCATCTTAACCCTAGTCGTGTTCATTAGAGTTTCTCTTAGTTCATTAGGATATTCTCATGATTACTTGTATTCTTACCTTATATTTATCTTAGTGATGTCATATTCCATATTATAGTTCATCAACTGGATATGCTCATGGGTCACATTATTATATGAACATATTTAACATTATGTCACTTTCATTAACCATATCAGGGTTACATCACATGTATTAAGGGTTCTCTTCATATAACATGAATTTCATGTATATAGTTGATCTCAGATTTACATATTATCTTCAAGTTACATATATGAGGGTTTTCTGTAAATCTCATCTTTTATTGAGCATATATGTATTTATTACATCTTAATCAGGGTTACAAGCCCTAGATAGACATTCTAAGCAAATTACATGATTTAGTGCATCAACATGATCATCACTGACATCAGGTGCATTATAAACATGATTATGGAGTTACTGACATTTTTCCATAATTTTATGTCATCATTTAATATTTATTACTCAAGAACAAGGCATTACACATCTTACATGATATCACAGATATTAGTGCTTCAAAAGCCTAATATTATCATTCTACTATGTTCTACTCATTTTTCTAAACATTTTGGTATATTATATGTCATTTTCTGATAATCAAGGAAATTTCTATGAATTATACAAGAACTGTGAGTTGTCTAAATTATTTACCTCTCTTGGCCAATGAATGGCCACCACGTGGCTCCTTGTATTAGTCATTGAGGGGGCTTGGATCTGGTTCGATTTGGGTTGATGTGTTTGGTTGGTCCCAGTTCAGGCTCTTCTTTCTTCTTCTTCCCTCGTGATCTCGTCCTCACGCGATCCATCCGGGTGAACCTACAATAGAGTCGCCGTTAGGGCTGCGAGCTCCGACGATCAATCTACTACTCAGCATCACACCTCATCTTCGTAATTGGGTCTCCGGTGCGTGGACAACCATCAACACTTCCTCCTCGTGTTGGACGTCACTGCACCACGGTGAACTGTAGTAGATCTATTGCCGTCAAGGGACAGAACCCCGACATGGCAGCGTTCGCCACTACTTCTATGCGGAGACACTGCCACACGGCTATCATCTGATCCTTCCTTGTCTCCTGGCTTCTGGGCGAGCGTTCAGCAGCAGGTCCTCCTCCTTAGAACTTCAAAGCCTACTTGTGTTCTCTATTCTGGGCGAGACTCCCGCTCTGCGCTACCATCAGGCGTGAGTCCGTGGGCAAGCCGTCGTCACTCTACGTGGGTTATCAACCCTGCTCATGTCATCGCCGCCAAGGATGGCTCCGTGTGTGCGAACACCACCATTGTAGCAGCAGTAACTGCCATCTCTACATCAATCTTCACTTGACGACCCCGTCCCCTGTAGTTCTCAGTACACGCGTGAGCAGCCGCCTCGGAGCCTGACACCTACGTGCGTCTGCCGTCTGTTCTCCACACAAAAATGCCACCACAGCTGGCGAGAGCCCATCCTCCTAGGCACGATCACTATTCTAAACTCAGTGTTGTTCATCAGCGTGCAGACAACCTGCCGCCTAGGATTGATGCCGGAGCTGTGTCTCCTCCTCGAAGCATTATTGATGGACCTTCCCTCTACTGCACTCCAACTTTCTTCTTTCTCAGTCCCCAACCTTGCACTCACACCACCTGAAACCAGTGGAAAGGGGAAAGCAGTGATGGTGGGTAGAGATCTCGGTCTCCCTCCTATCTACAACAACTGACTCAGAGCATGGGTCTTTCAGCTCCCCTATTTGAGATGAAAACAACTACTGCCACACACACTTCACCATCATCCCACGTCCATAGATCGTGGTGAAGTGGATCATCACCTACCACACGGCTTAAAGGCTCCAATAGACCAGGAACTTGAACATTATCACACCAAAGGCTGACCAAGGCCCCGCACCAAGCCAAAATAAAATTCTGCCATAGGTTCACATGACACAAGATACACTCTACTAAAACTAGGTGTCACAACTCAATTGGTTGATCAATCAACTTAAATTCCTCAAATAGGCATAAACTTATGGATCTTGGTATCGATATCAACCATAATCAACACTCAAGCTTTACGAAACACTTAGGACTATCAAACAACTCAACATGCATGACCTCATTTATGTCATTGGACATTTAAGGATTCTGAAAGTCCACTCCATCACATTTTCTATCTCCTTCAATCCATTTGAAAGCTCCATCATGATCCCCTAAATTCTTCTACAGATTGAGAAATAGATGGGGAATCAAGGAGGTCTAGTCCCGAGGCTGCCCTACATAGCTGGAGACGGTGAGCTTAGAATCTCTTGGGGTAGCTCTGCGATCAAAGATGCTCTCCTAGACAACACCAATGAGACACAAGCATCATTTTTCTTTGGGTTTTATCCCTCTCGTCCCCTCCATACCTTCGCTCATGATAGTCCCACCATCTGCGATTGTGAGTGGAGAGGTAGTGAGGTGTGATCAGTGGTTCCTTCTCTCTAGGCCACCACATCCTTCAATCTCAGTCTCGAGATGTAGATCTCAACCATTTGTAGCTAAACGATCGCATGCAAAGCCCTAGAAATCCTCATGGAATCAAAGGAATGGAGAGGGCTCGAAAAGCAACTACTTCCCGTGGAATCTAGGGGTAGAAGACAAAGTCTTAATCATTGGATCTACTTTGGATGGCCAAGATTAAGCCACACATCAGCGCTACAGAGGCCATACAACTAAAACAGACCGCCCAATGTCACAGAGGTTGCGCGACATCAATTTCATGGCCCACAATATTTTCTAGCAACCATAGTCCTCAATGCATGGATCAATCATTTATTTGTGATATTAAAACCTAAATCACTTCCTATAAGAACATGCTTTAGCTCCAAAATTTTGATTCAAAATTCTTCCTAGTGTACTACACCTTAAGTGAACGTTTGATACCCAAACTCAATTATTTGACCCCTCAATTGAGATACTCCAAAGGGGCACATAAATAAGTACATTGAAATTATACTATACATAAATTTAGCTTCTAAAGTCAACAATAGAATTTTAATTACTTAGTATGACCATCACGCATCCCAAGATTCATTATTCAGTCATTTGAATCCATGTATGCTTCATTTGGTACTTAACGCCAAATGTCCACAAATCAACTAATAATTAGTATTAATCGTCTCTGTGTACATGAAAGCCCTTCGATAGCTACTATTGAACCTCTAATGGAATCTGGGTCATACTTGTGGGTCAAACAAAACCATTTTTGAATAAGAGTCACCCTACCCTAGAATTAACCAACCAGGAATATCCTTGGACCTTAAATACTCTATTGGTTTTAGAAATCTTGAAAATTAGGTCATCACAATAGGATCAACATTTCCCTTATTATAAGACAATAATTCTTTGTGTTGACAGTCTTCGCCCACCTTGGGATTGTAGCATTTGGATTTCATGACCTAAATTTATAGATAAGAGCTATATACTTCTCTATGAACCATTGATACGGTGTTTAAAAAGATAGAAAAATGTTGTTTACATAAATTTATTTTATTTTGAAAAGGTGTTTTGGAGTAACATCATTAATGATGCAATATTATTATATCCTATTGTATTTCAGTTTGCAAGTTTATTATATTAAGTATATATATATATATATATATATATATATATATATATATATATATATATATATATATATATATATATATACATATATATATATATACATATATATACACAAATATATACATATATATATATGTATACATATATGTATATATCTATACATATATGTATGTATGTATATATATATATATATATATATATATATATATATATATATATATACATATATATGAATATACATATATATATGTATACATATATATATACATATATGTATACACATATATACATATATATATATATGTATACATATATATAGATACATATATGTATACACATATATACATATATATCAACACACTAAAAGTATCATGAATACTAGAACCAAACAATTTAACCATATATATATATATATATATATATATATTTGAAATAAAAAAACTAAAAAGTTTGTTAGGA